>OU343117.1:30178393-30778393 GCA_910594885.2 Bibio marci | reverse complement strand
TGTAATTTAGGTTAGATTGTATTATAATATACAATATATTAATCAATTTGATCACAACACAATAAATTCCCATATGTTCAAAGGTTTTTAATTGGCTTCCTTTTCAATTAAATTATATTTATCACTTTATTAAATTACATATATATTGTGCATTATTATCGACATATAGTTAACCAACATATATGACTGCAATGTTTGGTTATGGTATTTTATTGCTATATGCATATACTCTAAGACTTTGATGATGAACCTCTCTAAATACAAAATATATTATCAAAATCTGATATCATATTATTACAATTATATAATTATTTATATAATAATCTTTTAAATCTATATAAACCAATATTTAACTATTTATTTTGGGAGGGATAGCGATTTAGACCACCATTCGGATCCCTCATTGTTCCCCCATTGAATAGTCTCAATAACTTGATTAGTCCGAGATACACCAAGTAATCCCCGTCCCTAGTGCTAATATTATATTTCAATCCAGATATATGTATGACGTATTAATACTTAAAGATACTAATTATTTAATAATTTGTTTACCAATCAAACATTTTTTTTTTGTATTAAAACTTATATATGATGTGATTTGAACGTAAGCATATATAACATTATAATAATATAGTTTATGAGCTAATCACTCACATCGAATTAATAGAAATATATAGTAAAATTTATATCTTTTTGTACTTACATTGATGAGTGCATTCCCATTCGAAGACATTTATCAATTTTATAATACAATTATAACACATTTCTGGATACTTTTTGTTGTATAGTCTCTTCCAAAAATCATTTTTAATTTCTAATAAATTCTACAGCAGCCGGAAAATTTGCTTCTGCCATGGCCATGACCAGTCTCTCTATATGTAAATATTTAAATAAACAAATAAAATATATTAATATAAACTTTGAATAATTTATATTAATAATTATATATAAACAAAAATTAAACTAATAGTAATAATTTAAATTTCATTTTTTAATAGCACGACGACACACAATCGATTTTATAAAAAACGTGTCTTATAGTAATAATTTTTAAATATATAAACATTAAGATTTCTGTAAATTTGATTCTTATTTATGACTATATATTGTAGTAGTATATAAAATATAATAAAAATAAAATAATAATAAAATAAAATAAAATAAAATTCAAATAAATTAAAATAAAATGTACTATATAAATAACATTTATATGAATATTAATAATTTTATTGAAAACTGATTGTATTTCTTTTTACTCATAACTTAAGAACACTATATTAATAATAAGATGAGATCATGTGCGATTATTTTTTTATTAATAATAATAATAATAATGAGAAATTATTAAAATATTAATTCAGTAAGATGTGAAGACAACTGTCGGTGTTAATCGGTTCAAATTAATATACGTTCATATTTTCATAGTGTATTTTTTCTGTTCCGTTTTATCTTATATTGTTGGTAATTATCATTAAATATTTTCTGAATTAAAAATTTTTTAACAGTTTAACACGTTAAAATTGTATACTTCTTTGTAATAGCAGTATATTAATATTATAATTATTGAACTCATTATTATATAATATATGATAAAAGTTTAACACAATTATGTAAATTTAAAATTTATAATATACGTACTCTTAATCCTATTGTATCTATAAACATACACTTTTTACATTGGCCCTTTAATAGATTGATAAATATCAGAGTTCAGTGGCTATCTTAGGAAACTCTCTAAAAAGAAATCCAATTTAAATATATTTTTTTGGTAGCGATACGTATAAAATAAACAAATTTTTAGTTAAAAAATATATAGAAAATATATCGAATATCTGTTGAAAAAATGAAAAATCAGTGAATAATTACTCTCAAAATATAAAAAATTAACATTAAAGAAAATATACTTTTCTGGAAAATATTCTACTATAGCTTCCAGATATTGTTTTCAGAAAATTTGTTCTTTAAATAAGTTTATTCAAAATAATTATTAATAATTAAATCAAACTAATATTCAGAAATTATCATCTGGTAAATGCAATTCATTATTGGCTCTAATATAAATTCATATAAAATTAATTAAACATCAATATAGGAAAAATTACCAACTTGACCGTATAAAGAATGTTTGGTATATATAGAGATGATGTATGGTCCACTTACATTTAGTGTTGATGATGAATTTAATTTTAGAATTGTGAACATTCATCGAGTATTGGTTCCAGAAGATATATTGCACTATGAAATAAGACAATATTATGCCTATAATAATACAAATTATTATATATATTCCATATTTGATATGCACACAAATATAGTACATATTTACAAAATATTGGTTCTAGATATTGTAATTATATATTGTATATATTGTTATAGCAAAACAATTATAATATATGCAATTTTTATTATATATCAATTGAAATTCGATTAAAATTTTTAATAAATTATTATCGTATTTTTAAAAAAAAAAAAATTGTTTAAAGTTAATGTTTAAATAACATTTTTTTTATCATTTTCGTTGATCGCACCTTACAGCATTTTAACAACAACGCATTATATATTAATAAATAATATTTTTATATATAATTATATTTATAATTGAATATTTTATTAAATGAATATTGTATTTTATTTTATGGTATTTACTGATTTATGGAAATTCTGAAATCGTAAATGATACATCATATCGCAGATAAGGATCTATATATATTCGCAGTAAGATATTTTCCAATAATATCATTTAAATCAATAATAATTATCTTTTAACAGCATCTTTTACATATAGCATGCAATGGTAAATAAAGATTTTATCGATTTCTGTTTATTGTAAATATACACACACAAGTATATACAATATTACCTAGATAACTCACCTATTGATTACAAGGCGATATGTTCGCTTTATGTTTTTTAAAAAATTTAAATAAATCTAATACACATCAGTTTTACATTAAATTTTTAGCTATATGTAATATGTTCTCAATGTTTATTGTTTAATCAATTTTCTACACAAATTGTAATTGTATCAAGATGTTTAATACACTATATCTGCGTGCATACCTAAGTATGTGCAACTACAAGTATATAACTAATAAATAATATGGTCATTATCATTATTTGTAATATAGAATATAGAAGTCAACACAATAATTTCATTGAAGATTTAGTCAAAACACAAAACAAATGAATATATGTATATAAAGAGATTTTGTTAGATGTATTTAAGATTATTATTTGTGTATAAAATATATATTTGTATTCCATCATCATTTTCATCAATGTACTATTTTATCTATTTTAAGGAAGAAATCAATATTGAAAATTAATTATGTTCCATTGTAGTTCCATTAATGTAATTTCATGCACACGTTAGTGCCTCTCGGGTTTGTAAATTACATCGGATGTGAGTATGTATAATAATTTATTAGTTGGGTCGGCCATACAGTCAATATACCTGTGAATTGAACTCACAATGTTCACAATGATCTTAGTTGTTAATAATTCATCGATGGTTATTTTGGTTTATATTAACTATAATTTGTTTACAGTTTTTTTTTTTTCAATTGCAAATCATGTAATCAATTAACTATGTATATGCGAACAATATGTATACTTAACCTATGCTTCCATATATACGGTTGCATCGTGTTGTCGTACCAAAAGTTTACTATATCAATATATTTATGTTATGTATATATAAACATTAAACATACCATATATTATATAGTGTAATATACAATCGAGCATGATTATGTGTGGTATTTTATATATATATATATATATTATTAGCCAATTTTCTAACAGAGAAAATGTTACAGAGTATATCATCAAATCAAAACACAATTCAATATTTATATGCTATTTTTTATTATATGTATTTATTTATTGTTCTCTATTTTATAATTCTTCAACTAAAACGCAAACACATTGATAGAAAATAGTGAAAAAACCTATACAATACACATAAATATAAACTATAATCATGATGATAATGCGATGATGATAATGATGATGATGATGATAATATCATTAAAATAATAATAAAAAAAGAAAAAATTAAAAAAGCAGAATTATAGTTATATACGTTTATATACGACGAGTATATAGAATTTAACATCATATAGTATTTATTGTTATTATTATTATTATTATTATTATTTTTATTATTATATATAATATTTATATGTATATAAAAATGATGCTGTAATCTTAAAAAAACTTTAGTATTATATAGCTGCTATTTAAGCGTTCATGTAAATATTTTATTTAAGAAAATTGTGTGCAAAACGATAAAAGACAAAAGAGTTTTTATATAAAAAATATATATTCGTGTGTTGTTAAAAAAAAAAAAAAACAAGTATCAGAAAAAATTAAATACCTGTTCCAAGAAATTAATATTTATATTTTTCAATAATCACAAAAAAAATATAAATATTTTTTAGTGATAATTTATTACTTTATTATTTTGTTAAAATAAAATAAAAGAAATGTTTAAATTATTAATTATATTTTCAGTATTATTATGTATAAAATATAGTGGTAAGTAAATTATTTAAAATTAAATTTAAAATTGTCAGTTTATTTAGAAAACTAAAATAAGTTGTGTGTTCAGTAATTCGCATATTCATAATATTGTTATTTTATTTTGTTATACATTTTTCGTATTAATTATTATTGTTGCGTGATTAAAAATGTTATTTATTCTAGCCTGTGTGAATGTCACATAAATTATAATAGTTAAAATATAAGTTTTCAATAAATAAATTTAAATTTAATCATGCTATGCAAAAATTTATGGAAATTATTAAAATATATAAAAAGTTTTATGATTAAATATAGGATTTTAATTAAAAAATTACATTAAAAAGAATAAAAAAAAATCCTTGAAAGAATATAATTTTTATATAGTTAACCTTTTTTTTGTTTTTTCCTCTATCTATACATATGTTAACTAAAAATTTAATATTGTATATATTTATACCAAAAGATCAAGTTATGAAAAATTATCTACAAATTATATACATTAAAAACGTTATATACACAATCTAATAATATTATTTTTTCTTTATAAATAACATACGATGGATACATATCGTATAAAAAATTTAATCAAGGTTAAAGTTCCTGTATTTTTTTTTTATAAATTTTTATGCATATATGTACAGTACAGTATAATAATCCCATATACTACGATACATAAATGATGTCTTGTAATAATAATAAAGTTAACAAATATCGAATACCATTTAAATGTGAATTAATAGAATAGATATTTTTGAAATTTTTTGCCATTAGTACACAGTATAGTAGAAGAGAATATTCAAAAAAAAAATTAAATAAAAATAATTACTCAGATTACTTTTTATACTTAATATATACAGTACAAATGAACATATTTATTTAAATTCACACAAGACGCCAATGTCGTATTTCTATATATTATTCAATCACTGTGTATAATTTAATTTAACTTTTTTCTTCAATGATATATTATTGAATATATGCGTGTGAATACAGAAGAGCATCTATTTAAATATATATATATACAATTGAACTACTATATATGAAATAATATATTTATATATATTCATCGTGATGATGTCAAAATTTTAAAATTTAATACGTATACTTACGTGTGAATATCCAAAAAAAATACGATTATATATTTAAAAATTTTACACTTTAATTCGTTTTATTAATGACTCAATTTTTTGGAAAAAAATTTTTAATAAATGACCTATAGAATATATTTTTTGATAATTTTGTAAGATCCTTATTTTGTTGTATAATATTTACGGAAAATGCTATATTTTTAAATTTTCACAGTGTTATTAATTATATATATATATATATATAGGATTGAGTCAAATGAATATATAAAAATGAATGAACATTTAATTAGCAAATATGAAATATATATGTATAGAAATTATTTCACGCATGTCTTCTATTCTTGATGCATATAACTTGGTCATTACAATCAGAACAAATGACCAACAATTTTTATGAATTTCATATCAGATAATTCATAAACACAAAAATTACAAGAAATTATAGGTATACAAGGAGTAAGTTACACACGATAACGTGAACGTAGTTTTTCGTATATACACTATAGGCGTATATTTACATCAAAAAACACATAATAATATTTACTTTAAAAAGAACTTTATTGCCTTTCACAAATTATATAAATATCTACAGTTTTTTAATTCAAAAATAAATCACATACTTTCTGGTTAACAATAATATGCATAGATAATTTTCACACATATCTATGAATTTCAGTATAGAATCATTGTGGCCTCTGTGGAATATGGTGTTGTGATCTATAGCATATACATTAACAGATTGAATATTTTCCATTAATTTTCCTACGATATCAATATAGTTAACTATTTTAATATAACAATGAATATTCAAATAATATAAATATATTAATATATTTTATTGAACTATAAATATAAAAATTAGAAATAAAAATAATAAGATTATTTAGAATTAATAGAATTTGAAACAAAAATCAAAATTAATATAGGAAATCAGAGTTTATAATTATGTAATCGAGTTCCATTACACCATCAAATTCAAAATCACTACGCAGCAACACATCATTATATTATTTTGATAATCGATAATTTTATGCTAATACATCCTTTCAGAAATTTACATACGACACATATACAGAGTAATTCACCAATTTAAAATAATATAATGAATATCTGATAGATACCATATGTTTCACTTGGATTAACATGCAAATGATGATATTTTGAAATGCAGTTTTATTCCAGATAATATCTAACAATTGTTAAAATTTAAAATCTATACAAAATTTCCTATTTGTATATTTTACATACACATAACATGCGTAAATGCCACACATCTTCTCTTATACAGTCTCATCACTATTATCATTGTTATTATTATTATTATTATTATTAATATGTGTACGTATAAATAATATAATAATATATATAATTTTATATTAATATATATATATTTATATTTATATTAAATATTACGAAATAGAATTTGCACAATAGCAAGTTATGTGTGATGTAAAATAAATATAAAATATAAATGTATACACACACACACACACACACACACAATAAATGTTAATAAAGAATAAAATTACATTTGATTAAATATAAAATTGGCTTTTATAAATTAAAATATTTATAATGTGAATAAACTTTTACGGAGATTTCCTAATAAAATTAAAATTAATATATTAAAACAATTAATAGATATATATGTTTTATTTCTATAAAACGATAGAAAATATTTTGATTAAATACAAATATTAAAAAATTTAAAATCTAATAATATTTAACAAGTAAACCTATATAAGAATACTCCGCTCTCATGGACTTTAAATTTTAATGTTCTATTATATATATATAGAATATATTAAATCATATGAGATGGTATCGTATGTGAATTCACTTTATGGTAAAATAAATTTCAAGTCAATCCAATTCCAAAGCCCGTACACGATATAAAATATAATTTTCATTTAATGTTTATCTTTCTATACACAGTTCAGGAATAATACCATATATACTAGAATTTATAGATAAATTGTCGTATATGTTTTTATAAAACTATTACTTTTAGCGCATTAATAATAAACATATACATATACGTAAATATAAATAAATAATTTATTAAACAATAATCAAATAAATTTTATTGTATCTCTAACAAAAAAATTTTGTAAATAAATTAATATTATTTATTTAAGAGATTTAGCTATTTTTTTGTTGAATAAAAAATATATACAAATACAATATAGTGACGTTAGTTTATGTACAAAAAAAAAAAATCGTAAAATGAAGATTGAAAGTAAAAAATGATTCATATGCATTTGAATGTTTTTTGTCTGGTCTATTTGTTGTATTTAGAATACACATACACACACACGTACATGTGTTATGTATAATACAATATATATACATACTAATTGAAATTTGTTAACAATTTATATATCCATGATAAATATATTAACTATTATATATCATATGTAATATTAATATATGGATAAAATATCGATATATAGATAGAGGAAGAACCTTGTAAGGTCACAAATATATTTAATTATTTATTATTTATTTAATTAATAATAATGATTTTTTTTTTAATTTTTTAACATTATCATTTTTTTTTAAACAATATTACCTATCTCTATATATATATATTCTATTGTAGAATCAAAACCACTTCAATATTTGGAACAACGTAAAGGTTACATACCAGTTTATATACGTTTTGGTGATACACCTTTAAATGAAATTAATCCATTGTTGGCTGAAGCATTTCATGAAAATATTATGAGTAAAATAAAATATAAACAAGAACAAATAAAATACGTATGTGTCTATATTATTATTTATTACACTTTTATAATCAATAGATATACTATAATTATATGGATAATGTGTATTAAAATATTAAAATAAAATGCCAAAACAAAATTTGGCTTATGATATAAAAATAATAATTATTTTTATTTATTTTTCAGCAAAAACTAACAAGTGGTGGTGGTGGTGTTGGTGGTGATGATGGTGTTCCACTAAATTTATATAATGATTCAAATTTAACGGATGATACAATTTTTATCCATAATAATAATCCATCAGAATTAAATATAAATAAAGAAGAATTTACAAAAAAATCAACTGAAAATGAAATATTTATTCACAAAAATCCTCAATCAATAAATAATGAAATTATAAATGATTCAATAACATCTGAAGATGGTGTAGATGACATTGATGACGGTGCTATTTCCGTTAATGAAAACGATGATAATTAATATTTGATAAATTAAAATGTAATGCATTAATTATATTATTTCGTTAATGCAACAAAATCAAAAATTTATTATAAAACATTTAATATTTAATTTAATGAAATTGAAATTAGGTTTATGACCATATATATATATCTAGAATATATAATATCGCATTAATTTAATTAATTAATTTAAATACCTGCAGCAGCAATTATATATAGATAATAATTATTATATAATTTTAATAATTTTATAAATATATACAAAAAAAAACCAAAAAATAAAATATTTTAAATATTATTTCAGAATGAATGTCGTCGTCCATCGCCGACACCGCGCGCTTAATAATTCATGAGAAAATTCAAATTTAAGGAAATCGAATAGTATAGTATATGTGAGTATAAAATCAATACAAAATATTACACATATTATAATTGTTTGTAATGTTTTGCATATACGGAATATTAAATGCTATAGCGATAAATTGTTTGAAAAGAATTTTTCATCTTCTCTTCTTACCTATATCTTATATGGTTGTGTAAAGATTAATGATGATTTGTATGAGCCAAAGAGATAATATATACTACAATATAGAAATACACTCATAACTCAATTTATGTTCACGGTATGATTTACATTTATTGTATGCAAAGAAAAAGTTCATGTGAAAATAATAATTTATAATTTACATTCACACAAATTATTCTATGGAATGGATTGTGTAAAAATTATTAGACAAAATTGAAAGCATAGAACTATATCAATTTAGTCATAAATTATATAAATTGTAAAATAAATGATATTTATGTAACATAGTGAGGAAATCGGAAAAGGTAAAATTTAGGTTAGTAATGTATACGCATAATACAGAGTATTTATATAAATCATGTGTCATCATATTATGTTATAAATGATATTTATGTATATGGTATTTGAAATAGCGAAAAAAATGGAAAATATGACTTCTTTTTTAAATGAATAATACATTATTGTATAATAATAGATGTATATAAATGTTTTTAACATATATATAACAAAGTATATTAAAAACATATCGTTTGCATTTATTTATTATTCATATTTGAGAAAATTGTAAAGATTTATTTTCTATTAAGTATTTCCTCATTTTATGACAAATATGTTTAACTTATTCGATATTAGAGTATTAGTTAAGAATAATAAATTGAAAATTTTATCGTTTAAGGATATATAAATTATACTATATGTATGTTATAATATACCAAAAATTTATATTCAACAAAAATAATATTCAATAATCCAAAAGTTTTTCAATATTATTATTTTGTAAATATACAGATTTTGTATATATGTTACGATAATATTTCATATGTGTACAATATATAAATTGTTATTTCACATATTTCACTATTTTGTTAAGAAAATATTTCTATTTTTGTATAGATTCGTTTTCCTCAATTCAGTCAACTTTCCGAAAATTCTGAATAGAAAATTTATATGCGCTGAGAATAGATTTTATTATATATATGTTTATACATTTCATATATGGTATATATAGATAGTATAACATAAAACTACTAAACTATATAGTATTTATTTATATATACAATAATATACACTTCTATTTATTATATTGTATTATTTTGAAAGGATTTTCATTTATATGTGAAATTCTTTGTCATTGTCAAATATTTATAGTATAATATATTTTCTATTTGTACTACTTTTTACTCTTGTTCTTTGCTATTTCAATTGGAAATATTTTCCATCAATTTCTTTTCTTGTGTACCATATAGCAAAAGAAAATATATATTGTTTTGTTGGTAATCATTGAAATTTAAACAAAACACTTCTGTGTATACGTATACGCATATGTACACCTAATGAAATAAATATATTTCACAGTATTTTTTAAATATATATTGCCTGGCTTATATTTCATTTATATTTTCTCGGTACATACCATACATGGTATGTATGTAGATATTATGTAGATACCAAAAAATTAGAACAAAAGATAAATTAAATTTTATTATGATTATTATCATATCAAATACCTATATACAAATGAATATATATATATTGTATGTAATACAATAACTCTGTCAATATGAACATACCTACCTTACATAGTTATTTATTTATATACATAAAAAACAGTATATATAGAAATAATATACTCATATATGCAATGAATTGAATATTAATTATATAGTATATATTAGTACTCGTATGCGTATATTAAATATCAATTTTAATTTACTATATTAGATAGATATATAGAATATATATATATATTTATTCATATATATAAATAAATAAATAAATAAATATGTAAATTTACATATATGTAAATATGTAAATATATTATATATTGCAATATATATTCAATGTTGTATAATATTATATATCATCAATATTAATTTTATTCCTTGATATAATATATTTCTATAAATATATATTATATATATTAATGTTATGCGCGAATATAAAACTCATATAAAATAAATTTCCGATTTATTATATTATTATTTACTCGTATGTGTATAACGTGAATATGCCTATTCTTGATACATGTCATATACATATTTAATATACATATTGGCTGGATCATTATAATGCCATATTCATAAAACATCTTTAATAGTAACATTCTAAATCGTAAGAACAATTAGATATCATCGTTGTAGTTGAAATTTTTACCATTCACAAAGAACTAATAAATAAACTGTTGGTGCAAACGTTATATCACTATATATATATATATAATATATGTTAATTGACTCAACACATTCCAATCTAAATTCCAATAAGTTTGCTGAGTAACCAAAAATATGTGTGTGTATGACCTTACATTGTCATGGTTTACGATTTACCAATTCCGATCTCTTTTCTTGAATTCCATAGATTATTGTTTTGATTTGGACGTCACATTTTTCTACTAAACAAGCGGCGCTGCTTGTTCATTTTTGATTCACCCAATAAAACTTGTGGTGCGAGTTTGTGATGTGCTTATATTTTTCAACCGACGCCATACACAAAAAATACACAACAAATAAATTTTTTACTATATAACAATTTAAGTAAATTTTTTACTATATAACAATTTAAGTACTAAGTATTACAATAAAAACAAAATTAGCAAAGTGCGTAAGTATTAATATATTTTTTTCCTAAATTATACAAAAATTGAATTAGATTTAAAAAAAATTTGTGAAATATTTTTATAATTGTACTAGAAGTATATATTTTTATGTACAGAAAACATTTATAAATCACCAATAATTATAAGAGGAAAAAAAAATATCAATAATTTTATATTTAAAAGTAAGAAAATTTAATAATATATTTAGTTATTTTTAAGTCATAATTAATTGAAAACTTGCAAAATACACACATAATACCAATAATAGGCATTACTATGATTATAATATCAATATATATGTTTTGCAAATATATACGTTTGACAATTTATATATGAATAATCGTACATCAACATATAAATCCTTCCTGTTGCGGCGGCGGCAATGATTCATGATCATTAAAGAGTTTTTTTTTTTCTTTGTATAGTGTGTGACATATGTGTATAAAAATCCGAAAAATATCATTCAAATAATAAATAAATAATAATGATAAATTTTTTGTAAACTGCCATCCAACAATACTACAATATAATGAATTGTCACACAATTTATAGAAAAAATATTGTAATAATAATGAAAATAAATTCTACCATCTATAACAAATCTATTTTCTAACGAACAATTGTGAGTAATGAGACAATTTTTTTTGTATATATTTTAATTTTAAAGCTGTGCAAAACACTTTTATCAATTTAAAGTTTATATCCTTTTTTTTTTTTTTTAAGTAAATAATTAAGTTTTAAATTTTCTGTATATATTGTAACAATGTAAAATAGTGCTTTTCACTCATTTATTAATAAAAATATACCATCAACCAACTGAACAACAATAACACCACACCACACAAATGATGTGAATGTGATAATGTTAAAGAAAAATATCTTAAGGATATTTAAAAAAAAAAAAAAAAATGTCTGACAAATTACAAAAAAAAACCGAAACAATTATGCACGTACAGTATAAGAAGCAAAAAAAAACCAACAAGAAAAACAACAAATACAATTTTATTTTCTTTTCATCTAAGATTTTGTGTTTTCTTTTAATTTTGTTGGTGGTTAAGAGTAAAACAAAGAAAAATGAAAAAATAATTATACTTTTTTTTTTTTCAAAAATTCATTCAGAATAAATGCTTTTAGTTGTATGCAGCAGCAGTAAAAGGTTTTCTTTTATTAAAATTAATGTTTTTATTTTGTACTCGTATATATGTATTTGTATACGTAATACATATAACACATAAATATATATATATATAACATATATTGTAATATATAATATAAAATAAGACTTTAACTTACATATGTTAATTAGAAATAAATTTCTTTTCATAAAATGAGAATACAAATTTATTTCGGTTTTTCTTTTTAAATAAAACTCTATTATAATGAAGACTGTAATAAAAAGATTTATTTTTAATCACTGTTTATTACTCAAATCACATATATATATATTTACGTAAGTTCATACACTAAAAGTATATGTAATATATTATTTATATTTAAACATTTTTATAGGAAAAAAACAGTATAAATTAATTACAGGTTGTGGATGTTAGAAATGATAAGTCATGACAGTATATATAAGGTTGTCAAATATCTCCCTTCCGCCTTTTTGTCTTTTTAATTTCGCGGCTATGTACAAAGCGCTACAGAGCTCGTATCTGGCAACACTGTACATAATTTGAAAGCTCTTGACATAACAAACAAAACGACGCTATGTATGATTAGTTTGGATATTGCGTTCAACAGTTATAGACGTGTAAACATGGAGTTCACTAACGCCGAAATTCGCGCTATTTTAAAGTTTTCCTTCGTTAAAGGCAAATCCGCTAGAGAAACGTTCCGTGAGATTAATGGTGTTTTGGGGGATGGTACTCTATCACTTCGAACCGCGGAGGAATGGTTTCGACGATTCAGAGCCGGTGAAAACGACACCATGGATAAGCCAGCCGGCGGAAGACCTGTGACGACAAATACCGATCAAATCATGGAATACATCGAGTTAGACCGGCATGTGGCATCTCGTGACATCGCCCAGGAGATGGGAGTTAGTCACCAAACCATTTTAAACCATCTGCAGAAGGCTGGATACAAAAAAAAGCTTGATGTTTGGGTGCCACATGAATTAACAGTGAAAAATCTAATGGACCGAATTTCCATTTGCGAAATGCTGCTGAAACGGAACGAACTCGACCCATTCTTGAAGCGGATGGTGACTGGCGACGAAAAATGGATCACATACGACAATATCAAGCGAAAACGGTCGTGGTCGCAGGCCGGTGAATCGTCCCAAACAGTGGCCAAGCCGGGATTGACGGCCAGGAAGGTTTTGCTGTGTGTTTGGTGGGATTGGAAGGGAATCATCCACTATGAGCTGCTCCCATATGGCCAGACGCTTAATTCTACCATCTACTGCGAACAACTGGACCGCTTGAAGCAGGCGATCGACCAGAAGCGTCCAGAATTGGCCAAAAGGAAGGGTGTAGTGTTCCACCAGGACAACGCCAGACCACACACTTCGTTGATGACTCGTCAGAAGCTACGGGAGCTCGGATGGGAGGTTTTATCGCATCCACCATATAGCCCGGACATAGCGCCAAGTGATTACCACCTGTTCCTGTCCATGGCGAACGCCCTTGGTGGTGTAAAGTTGATCTCAAAAGAGGCTTGTGAAAAGTGGCTGTCCGAGTTCTTCGCAAATAAGGAGGGGGGCTTCTACGAGGGAGGTATTATGAAGTTGCAGTCTAGATGGAAACAGATTATCGAACAAAACGGCGCATATTTGAACTAAATCCGATTACTGTAACACTTTTTATAAAGCATTGAATAAAGAGCAAAAAGGCGGAAGGGAGATAGTTGACAACCTAATATAATAATGGACCAAATTGGTTTATCATCAACGAAAGATATATCTATAATTTTACTATTTTAACATATAATGATTAGCACATAATGGTGTATGCAGATGCAATATGTTATTTTTTGAACATAGTGTTTTAAATCCATATTTTAAAACACATCCACATAAACAAAAAAAAATTCCAACTCATTAGCGGTATTAAAATAAATTCCGAAAAATTTCTTATATTATGTAAATTTCGATATTTAAATTCGATACTTTCACGATTATCATTATGATTTATTAGCATAAACATAACTGATCCAAACTAACAATAATGCGTGCTTTTAGTTATTTTTATACAACAAAAAATGGCTAATAATTAAAATGCAATATTTTCTATTTTGTCATAAGGATTTTAGGTATACATAAAACTATAATATGTAGCAAATTGATCTATATATATTTGTTTATATATTTACTGGAGAAATAATAAGTTTAAAAAGGATTTAATATATATTTTACATAATATACATATATTGTTTTTATGCAATTATTTAAGGGTGTGTGTCAAATTGAATTAAAAACTTAAAATTTTACATATGTATTATGTATAATACAAGTACGATTATATTGTTTTAAATGCATATAATCTTCATTATAACATTTATAAGTAAATTTAATTGAAAAAGATTAAACATATTATATATTTTATAATTTATAAACATAAACATAAGAAAATTTGTTGTATTTTATCATTTCGGAATTTATACCATAATGCAACCGTATATATGTATGTATTGCCATATATATTTAAATATATGGAATATATAACATATAAATACATTTTATTGCATACTCAGATTTATTTCTTTTTCAACATTACACATTTACCATTGCATTGTGGTTGGTTTCTGGAATTTACTCAATAATATTGTATATATATGGAAACAAAATATAATAAAAACAATAATGATAATAAATTATTACAATTGTAATAAATCCAAAGATTTCTTTTACTTTTGCCATACATGAAATGCAATATATAATGTACATTGTATTTATTTATATACGTATATTTTTAAATTATAGTGTTATTTAAATTTTTATATAAATTTAAAAAGATTTGTATATTATAAACATTGTATTCTCGATTTTATATTATTATATGATTTCTTTTGGTCAACAAAAATCAGAACAACATTTTATAATAATAAAACTAAAGAGTATGAAAAATATTTTCATATTTAATTTTGATATTATTGTATATAAAATTTACATATTTATTAAAATTGATATAAGAGATTTTATCTGCTATATAAAATTTTTGCAGTATATCACAATTAAATAGATACCCTAATAATTATATATATTATATCATGAAAAACTTATATACAAATATAATACATAATTATTAAAATGTATATAAAACAATGACATAGAATGAATTTAATTAAGAAATTATATATATAAATGTGTCGTGTTGAACGGTCGGACTACCGGATTTTTAAACTCTGTGTACAAACTATATTATCTTATAATATATGATTTCTTAAGACAATATTGTTATAAAATTCTTTTTCTCATTACGAACATATAATATTGTGATAATATAATATTATAAATAATTAAAACATCATAACTGAATAAAATAATTGTTATAGATAATTTAAAAATACAATTAAAAATAATTTATAATTATTCAAATTATATTTATACAATATCATTATGATAAATTATTATAATAATTTTGTAATTATATTTGTCATATTATAACATACATATACATTATATACATACTGAATAGCTATTATATTTGGTATACATATGTCATTTATTATAAAAATCTTTAATTTCCCTTGGCATCCATTATCTTAATCACATAATCATTTGTATATGTCCTTTTTGTATTATATACGTAAAAAAATAAAAATATAAGTCATATAAAATACATTTGACCGCACATATTGCAATAATATTTTATTTAAAGATCGATGGAATATTATTTATATAAATATATATATAACAATATAAGGTATATATGTATATGTAAGTATTATCTATTATAGTATATATTTGATAGTATTTATTATGATATGTCTGCAAATATTTTTTTGCTAAACAAATAATATTATCGTAAAATGACATAAAAGAAACAAACATTAAGACTTTTAGTCGTATTTTATACCATATATGTTATGTATATAAATGTATGTATAAGTATATAATATCTACTATATGGTATGGATAAGCTTACACATATATAGTGCATAAGTCTTTATGAGTTCAAATAAAATATGTGAATAAAATATATATTGTTTTTATTTATGATTGATATATTTATTTATATATGATAAAAATAATAATATTATATATATCCATTACTAAATAGTATTTGTTTGAAAAATTATTATAAGATATCTTGTATTATATGTAAGTTTCGTTGCATATAATAATATAAATTTTATCAAAACTTATTGCAAGATCAATTATTGAGATAATATATATATATAATATAAATTCGATAAATTCTAAGATTGTATAATAAAAAAATCAAATATTATTTAATGTTATAATAAATAATATAGTAACTCCTAACGCAAACACAAATTTAGAGCTAATAATTTTAATAAACTGCCTATAAAATTATATCCAGATCAGATCATGTAACATATACAATGTTAGCAATTCAATGAAAATTAGTTTAATTGTTAACATTTCTCCAATCTGCTCTGCGTATATACTTGTTCTGGATATGATATTTTATATAGGAACTTCATAACAGATTTGACATTATTTCAGAGCTTAATATAAATACGAAATTTGTTTAAAATTAAATGAAATATGTATATGATCATATGACCAAATTGTTCCGATTTTTCATAATATGATTCTGAATACTTTCTTGTGCACTATTTTTTAAGACTTTCGTGAAAATCGAAATTATATGAAAGGTAGCCAATTTACAAGATATCTGGAAACTGTTGTGAGTATCGAATACTCACAATTTAATTATAAATTTTGTATCCGATCGTTTTCTGATATAAAAGTATAAAGAATTTCATCAAAAATAAGAAATAAGAATATAAAAAAAAATCTATTCAACGATTTTTTGAATTCATCCAGTTTTTTTTTCATTCCCTCGAACTCGTACAATAAAGAGTTAACCTTCTTAAACTAAAACATAATAACTATATATACTGGGAATATGTGTAACAAAAAATAATCATAGTCATATACATTATACTTTGCTACTTTTTTTCTATCAATTTTATTTTATATTTATCAAAATTTACCATAAAAAGATCAAAAAGAATTAATTACAAATATAAATAATTTATCGAATTTTATAGTTATTTGTTGATTGGGGTTGGGGGTGGGGAATCAGTTGGGCATTATCCATTTTTCTATACTTACAATTTGCAATATGTGCATAAAACTATAAATATTTCAGTAGAAAAAAAAAATGTAAAACTTTAATATAAAAAGTATTTTATTTCTTAATGTCCATATTTATCCTTTCGATTTTTCCTTTTTTTTTGTCCGAACTGATCTAAAAATATACTACATAATGCGTATTTTGTCAAATGATTTCTCTCTTTTTCATTTCAATTTAACCGCAGCACACTATATGTGGTATATATTAACGCAGATATTTTATTTTTTCTTCGAATATTTTATAATATTATATCGACAAAAACGATAAAACACATACTAAAATACATAATAATAAAGGTTTTTTATCCTTTTTTTTTTTCTTTTTTCTCGTTTTGTGGCCTGAATATTATCAAATTATAAAATAATAAAAAGGGTAAATTTTTTCATCTCTTTTGTTTTTCATCAATATTCAATTGAATAAATTGTTAGAAAAAAATATTTTCATAAAAGCATATAGTTGTTTACTGGTTTTTTTTTTTTAGTGGCACACTGCTTCCATTAAATTTCATTAATTTAATTCTTGAAAATTGCAAACGCACGTACATTGAAAAGTGTATTTGTGTATACAATACATAAATGGAATGGATGCTGGATGTTGATATTGTTTTGATTATGATTTTGATGATGATTATATGGTAATCATATAATAATAATAATAATAATAATAATAAATTTAGATGTGGTCATATGATGATTGCTTAATGATTAAAATAATAAAGAAAAAGATGAACTTAAATAAAATCATATAATGTGGAAAACAAAAAAGATTATCATTGAAATTTATTATAGATTATAATTTGAAAGAATACGCAAAGGAATTAAGTACAGCATAAAAAGTATACAAGTTTAGATTCGGTAAGAGATTATTCAGAAACGTATATAGTTTTATAGACGCAGTAGTATTGAAGTTAAAATTTGTCTTTATATAATACATAAACTGAATTAAAATTCTATTTTATTTTATTTTACTTAAAAAATTTAATATTGCCAAATATTTGTATATCAGATATTATATAAGATAAAAAGAGTCCACTGGTGAATTTATTTGATTGAAAAAAGGAAGCAAGGCGATAGTAATTTATATATTATATATGTCTACAAGTGTTTTCTATTTCTATATATTGATAAAATGTTTTGTATACATTAAATTATATATTCATGTCATATGTTACACTATAAATATGCATGATGTTTCTATAACTAAATAAATTTTAAAAATAATTCCCAATTGACTAAAGTTCCGTCAAAAGAATATATTTACGAGTATGTGTTACATTATATAAATACATATATATATAATAGAAGCAGGATATTTTAAAGAGTATATTGTTTTATCTAAAAGATTATTATATATGCTATAAACAAATAAGGTATATATATATATACTCGTACTCGTATATATATATGAACACATTACAGTACCATACAGACAGTGTATATCTTTATATTTTTGGTTGTTGTTGCTATTAATCCCAAAAGATGCATAAATAGAGAAATTTATACGTTATACTTTAGACTTGTGTATACATAAAAAATAAAACAAAAAAAAATCCGAATTTAACATATTATAAATATGATATACGTACAATATATACACAGGAACGAAACGAGTTTTGATACAAATACGATATTTGTTCTAAATTTTATGCTGATAAACGGATAAGATATGCCTGAAATGAGTAAATTTTTAGAATTTTCATTATGTAAAATTTTATTAATTTAATTAATATTTGAAAAAATTTCGTCAGACATATTTTCGAATCGATGTGGCCTATGTTATGAAAAATTACAATGTTACTATATAAATATATTTATATGAATATAATGAAGATTTTTAGTATCACAACTCGCTCTTTATACCACATATGGGATTATTTATATGTTACTAGTACATATATATTACTATATAAACATATATAATATAATTTTATTCCCAATCGAATTACATAATATATTATATCGTATATATATATAATTATAAACAAAGGTATATATGGCGATGATGTCTAAATAGATTATGTGAATGTATTATTATATTGTAAAATATCATAATGTTAAAGCAAAAATTATGAATTTTAAACTTTTGATATAATATAATATAAATAAATAAAATTATGCTAATTGTTAGTTAAATGCATATATATAATATAAAATACATTAAAAGATCACATTATACGGAATGGTTCATGTTAACGATTGTTAATATATTGTGTTATGGCATCTATTAAACATATATAATTAAAGTAAAATTGATAAATTACTATGAATGAAAGTATATTATAACGACAATTCACCAATTGGACTGCAATTATCAAATGATAGATTTTTCCTATATTGAACTTCTACTGTATATATAATTTTGATAAAAATATGTAAATTTTATTTTGTTAATAAATTATCTATATATTCAATATATGTAAAATTTATGTAAATTTATCTATATAATACGTTGTTAATGTATAATATATATTTGCTATACATAAATATAAATAAACATAATATAATTATAATTATTAATCACATATGAACATCTCTTTTATAATATAGTATATGCGTATATACATTTAATTAATTATATAATTGGGTTTTAACCGTATAGTTAGTTGATGGAAAATATTCGATTTTCCAATACAAAAAAAAAAAAGAAAGATTTATTCGATTTATACAACACAATCATACTAAAAAAAAAACTCAAAATTTAAATAACATCCCTTGTTTTGCTTTGTTTTATTACAGTTCTTTTATTATTATTATTGCTGGAAAGTGGAAATAATTGTGAATAATAAACACAAATGTTTCTCTCTTGCGTTTCTTTTCTCATGTAGAAAATATTTTATAATAATATTTCTAAGGTAAAATTTTAATTAATTTATTTAAAAATCGCTTCTTGAAATTTAGAATTTTTTAAGGGTGTGTTAAATAACATGAAAATGACTCGAATTTAAGGCCAATAAATGTACAACTATATACTTGTACTTCTATACATAATTCAAATAAATACACCTATCTACAATATATAATAATAACATATTATCATATATTAAAATTTACATAAATCGATTATTATATCTGGTAAATCTTATATCCTTTACAGTATACACTTGTTTGCACATAGGTATACTGAACTCGTATATGCCTAACATATATATATTTATAAAAAGGTTAAGTTATACATTATAATTATATACTATATATTCTATTTAAATTACATTTCATATTACAATATAATAATACATAAATTTGTAGTTTCTATTATGCATGTTTAAAATGACCATGTTAATAACATTTTCAATAGATATTCATTTGATTATGTCATGCATATGTAATCTTGTTGATCACTTTTTATATATAATTACAAAATTTATATTTGTCAATCAAAATAATTTATTTGAATTTGAATTAACATTAACATTTACTTATGTAATCCATAAATACTCTATCTATTTATTAATATAACATTATGTAATTTTAATGTATCATTATAATGAAACAACATTAAAATTTAATGTTATAAATGTTATAAAAATGTGCAACATAAAATAAACGAAAAAACAATACAAAAATATGCATGTATTGTTTTAATCACGTACCAAATACAATATTTATTTATTTGTCTTATAAATTTATGGTATATATTTAAAATACATATATAGATTTAATTTCTTATACATTCTAAATGAATTACAATGAGAATAAAGTACGCAGACATAGTAAAACTATTTTTTTCAATTAGTTACACTTACAAGGATAAATACATTTACAATAAGACCAGCTCCGTTCACCGTGTATCTATTGTAGATGAACTAAAAATTCGCAAAGTGTGGTTCAATTACGGAAGTTTAACTATTTGTAAATACTATATACACCTATTTATAAGATGTAATGCATATAATATATTCATGAATTATGTATTATATTTAATTGTAATCAAACAGAAATATTTTTTCGTAAAATTAGATTTTTATATATACAATATAACAGACAACGATTATTTTGTGAATTTAAAGTTTATAATTAAAATTTATATACTGAGCTATGTGCTGAGAGATTTATTTAATTATATTATATTGTTTTTTTTTTATATATATCTATTCAAGTCTACACATATATTATACACGTACATATTACATACATATTCAAAACATAATATATTAGCCATACGTTATACAAAGCACAGCACCACGCAGCAGACAAAAACATTAAATTATTATAATATATTCTGTTTGCATATACCATATATTTTAATAGAATTTATTTAATAGCATTCCACATATATACAATACATATGCGTATAAATAAAACTAACGATTTAATTTATTGTAAATCTTAATGAAATGTTGTATGAAAATTAAATGTAAAAATATACAATATATTTAAGAAAGTTTAAAGCGTAAATTTTTTAATATTATTATATTTTGAAAAGGAAAGTCATGGGGAATATATTAATTTAATATCATCATAATTGCATCAAGTAATGAATGAACTTATTGCATCTATACTAAACATTCATAACAGTCAAGTTTGTAAATGATTCGTCATAGTGAATGATAATTTACCAACTGTTCGGCAATTATCGAAAGCTTTATGTTTCCTTAATTAAATAATTTTTATATATGATTTATTAGCCCATATAATGGTGTGTGTAGATATTTTTAATTTATGAGTACCGCATCCAACACAATATTTTCAAAGATAGAAGGTTTTGTTATTTTAAATGTAAAGGTATTAGAGGTTCGTAGCCCTGACAGTACAATCATCTACCATATAATAAGTTATAGAAGTTATTTTAATTATCGAAAATTATGCATATTTAATTGATAGTAGTAGTAGTTTACACATAAAATACATTTAATAACGTATATAATACTATAATATAATACATTAAATACAATATTCAATGTTTTAAACTATAAAATATATATATATTATTTACATAATTTTAATTGTGTATATAAGTATGTAAGGACGTGTATATATGAACTTTGAAAATGTTCTGTTTATGACAGCAATCGTCTCTCATATTTTTATTATTTTCTTTCTGTATCTGCGCAGGGTTTTCCATTATACGAATCTATGATTTTAAATGTCAATATAACTAATAAATAGATGTTTTTTTTAGATTTCAAATGTGACTTTATTTGCGTTATAACTTCAGTCATTTACATATTTAGCTATAACAATCACGATTTCATGCAAAAAAAAAAACGAAATCCTTTTTGGTGTTTTTAAAATAGATATGATGATTGAGATAGTTTTTGATATTTATCTTAAATAAAATATACAACTTAAAATTACGAAGCGGTTTCCAAATACCCTGTACAATAATATAATATAGATTAAATATAATGGAAATATTTCGTGTAATTCAATATCGACTTCAATTTCAATAAATTTATGATATTAAAAAAGTTAATATATAATATACTTTATTTATATATATCGATATATATCAATATATATATATGGTAAAAAGTATTAATGGATTTATAGTGTATTGCTAGTATAGATAATATATAACAAATGCATTATAGTAGAGAAAAATCGAAGAAGAAAGAAAATAATAAATAAAATTTTACATCAGATCATTAAGTTTTAAAGCTTCTATCAAAATTGTTTGTACTTTTTTATTGGAATATATTAATAATTAAAAATTAGAAAAAGAAAAAAACCATTTAAAGACTACGCCAATGTATTCGACTATCAGATCGTATATAGTTTTTTTTTATATATAAGTTATATTTGAAATTCTTTATTTCTTTATATATTTTTGTTCAATTTAATACGATAGTATATTATTTTCCAAAAGAAAATATTATGTCCAACAAATTTAATAAGTAAATATTATAATACAATATAATATATATATTGTATTCATTGGCTATTGGTTGATTTTAGTTTGAAGTAATACAATATATATAATCGAAATTTCTTATCGTCTGTCAATATACAGATGTACAATTGAACAATGAACGTAAAGTACATATAACAATAATAAAAATAATATTAATAATAATAATAATAATAATGGATATAACAATAATATATAGTATGTTGATTGAACTCATATCAAATTCAATATATGTGTGTGGTGGTGTGGTATTTTTATAAATATTTATTCGTATATATATATATATATGTGATGTTGAATAAAAGGATATTTGATATGAAATAAAGGACGACTCAAAAAAAAAATCCTTAAATAATAAGTTTTAAGAATAATCATCAATTGTTTGAATTGAGAAAATATTTCTATACAATAATATTAACCATATATTTTGTCGTTGTGATTATGTATACTAAGTCCACTATCACATATGAATTGAAATTATTGAAAAATTAAAAAATGTTATCTTTTTGATGGCATTTTTATGTACAACTACTGCCATGTCAGTATAGCATTCAATATATGAAAGTGTAATATTAATCTATCATAATTTTAAATATTAATATAATTAACCAATTTTTTAATATTTATATAAGATCTTGTTGTTATATAGACTTGTATGCTAAGTCTATGTAATAAATTTTAAAGAAATATATTTCTCTACAGTGAATAATTAACTAAAAATCATATATATATATATTTTCTTAATAATAAACTGCATTTATATTGTACAATATATGAAAATGATTATATATTTGAAAACATGTCTGCAATTGTTTTATTTATGCATCTACATGTACAATTTATACAAATAAAATAAAAACAGAAAATAATTCATATAACAATATCATAATGGAAAAATATTTATATTTATACTATTTGCCTTTTCTCTATCATTTTAGAAAATTTTCATATTTGTCAAAATGCTATAAGATGTTCAAATAGAAATTGTTTATGGTTTGTTTATCTTTGGTTATTTATTATTTTTTTTTTCTATTATCGCTCCTTTTCCACTACAAATAACAAAAATGTATTACATGTACCACAAATAGATAGATGTTTGATTTATAAATGAAATTTTAAAAATATATGCAAAAACCTTTTCTTTGTCTTTTTTTTTTTTAATAACATTAAAATCTACAAATATTTAATAATATAAATTTTCATTGTGTTATACGTTTGCAAAAAAAAAAAAGGATACATAAATACAGAAAATGATTGTTAATAAAACAAAATAATAAAATAAGTTTTCTGCATTATACAATAGAGTAACATTATAAGAAATAAAATAAATGTGACATATACACACACCGCAATGCATACATAAAAGAATTGTTAAAATAAATTTTCAATAAAAAAATGACATTCAATATTTCTTTTATAAAAATTAATAGTTATATATTACACTTAATTTATTGTATTAATGTATATTTATATAGAAAAAAAATAATATATTGGAATTTTCTTTCATTCAATTTCATAAATGTATTTATGAGCGTATTAAATTTTTAAGTATTTTATACAGTTAAAAAACTAAAGTATAGGGTGATAGAACCCAATAATTACTGGTAAAACCACGTCTTGTTGAAACACCATTACATTAAAAATATTGTCCAAATTTGATTACAAATAATCAATACACATTAAAATATATATAATGCATGTCCTTGACTATGCTCTGCTTCTTCATTTCGGAAAAATAAAATCCAGATGATAAGCACCAATAATAATGTTTTGGGAAAGATGCCAAAGGAACCGTCACACAACTCATTATAACCATTTATACAAACATATTACTTTTTTTTCTACTATATACACATGATCAAGCAAAATCATATTATATATACATATGGTACATATGTATACTTGAATAATATAAAATAAGGTTAAGTGTATAATCGCACATACTTAACATCATCATTATATATAATAATTATCATTCGATCAAAATTACGTAATTGTAAGAGAAACGGCTATTATATTCTACGTACAATATATTATATGTGTATTATATGCAATTTATATGCGGTAAATATTAGATTTATGTACATTTTTAAAACTATATTATATATATATAATTAAATATAAAGGTATTACGGGTATTATGTAATATATTATGTATATACATAAATAAATGGTTGATATAGCAAAAATCGTTTTAAGTTTGTTGAATAACAAGTTGCTTAGTTTACAATTTTTGTATATATATATACATTTCGGCATGGACGATGCGAAATGACATTATATATGAGATAAAAAGAAAATGTATATGGAGCAATTGAAAGTTTTTAAATAAAATATGTGATTTAAAAAATTATATTATCAAATTTGGGTCAAATTAAATGTTAAATCAATGGGAAAAAAAATATATACCATAGTTTATATCACATATCAAAATTTTATATAATATACTCGTACAATAAGTAAATATTCAGAAAATAAATATACTATTAAATTGTCATTGCGATTGTCGTATATTATACCAATATAAAAATTAATTAAATATTTGGCAGACAAAACAAATTAACTATATTATACATTTATTTTCGCAAGAATAATCTCAATAGATTGTATGTATATAAGAATATATAAGATATAAGAAAAGTTTAAATTGTTATTATATAGTATTGTTGAATCTTTGGTACACATATATACTATATACTGTATTTAAAATATCATATATAGACGACAACACAGTAGATAATCTTATAAAATTAAACGATTTTCATGTAATACATATTTATAATAATATAGCGATTTTATATAAGTATATAATTATATATATTTATATATATATAATAAGTGGAAGAAAAGAGAGATGTTTTGAGCGCATATATTTTTAATTAAATTTCATTCAGTCAATTGAATTGTTTAACTAACTAACAATAAGTGAAATTTGTAAATTTTCATTTTAATTTTGATATTATACATATGTCGCAAATGGTAAATTTATAAATGCAACCTTATTATATATTTTACCACCAAGAACATAATCAGAGAAATTATTTAAGAAAAAGTTTTAATATTATAATTATATATAAAGTAATATAAATTAATATTAATATTATATTACATTTCATATGGTTGTAATATTTAATTTAATTTTTAAGTTTTTTAATGTATTCATTTTCAATAAAAATGATGAAAAAGTTTTAATTATTACACAAACACACTTTACAAATAAAAGTACATAGTACAATATATCACCAGTGGAGTAAACAAGGTAAACAGTGTTTACCATAAAAAAAAAAATCTTTTTTAACGAATATTTTGTATCAATATTTTTGACACTGGCTATATTATTATTATTTATTATTTTATTATGTTATAAATTAAAATATAGGTAAAATATCGCAAATATACTTTCCATAAACAATTAAATTCATAAATATATATATATTATTATAATAAAATGATATAAAAGATAATTACAATGTAATAAGTAAAATGGGTACTCACCAATTCACTTTTTTCCCAAATTAGCCGCAGTAGAGGAGCCGCCGGTAACAGAAGAATGAATATTCTGCACATACAGTTCAATTTGCAATTTCATTTCACATATAAGGTTGTCAAATATCTCCCTTCCGCCTTTTTGTCTTTTTAATTTCGCGGCTATGTACAAAGCGCTACAGAGCTCGTATCTGGCAACACTGTACATAATTTGAAAGCTCTTGACATAACAAACAAAACGACGCTATGTATGATTAGTTTGGATATTGCGTTCAACAGTTATAGACGTGTAAACATGGAGTTCACTAACGCCGAAATTCGCGCTATTTTAAAGTTTTCCTTCGTTAAAGGCAAATCCGCTAGAGAAACGTTCCGTGAGATTAATGGTGTTTTGGGGGATGATACTCTATCACTTCGAACCGCGGAGGAATGGTTTCGACGATTCAGAGCCGGTGAAAACGACACCATGGATAAGCCAGCCGGCGGAAGACCTGTGACGACAAATACCGATCAAATCATGGAATACATCGAGTTAGACCGGCATGTGGCATCTCGTGACATCGCCCAGGAGATGGGAGTTAGTCACCAAACCATTTTAAACCATCTGCAGAAGGCTGGATACAAAAAAAAGCTTGATGTTTGGGTGCCACATGAATTAACAGTGAAAAATCTAATGGACCGAATTTCCATTTGCGAAATGCTGCTGAAACGGAACGAACTCGACCCATTCTTGAAGCGGATGGTGACTGGCGACGAAAAATGGATCACATACGACAATATCAAGCGAAAACGGTCGTGGTCGCAGGCCGGTGAATCGTCCCAAACAGTGGCCAAGCCGGGATTGACGGCCAGGAAGGTTTTGCTGTGTGTTTGGTGGGATTGGAAGGGAATCATCCACTATGAGCTGCTCCCATATGGCCAGACGCTTAATTCTACCATCTACTGCGAACAACTGGACCGCTTGAAGCAGGCGATCGACCAGAAGCGTCCAGAATTGGCCAAAAGGAAGGGTGTAGTGTTCCACCAGGACAACGCCAGACCACACACTTCGTTGATGACTCGTCAGAAGCTACGGGAGCTCGGATGGGAGGTTTTATCGCATCCACCATATAGCCCGGACATAGCGCCAAGTGATTACCACCTGTTCCTGTCCATGGCGAACGCCCTTGGTGGTGTAAAGTTGATCTCAAAAGAGGCTTGTGAAAAGTGGCTGTCCGAGTTCTTCGCAAATAAGGAGGGGGGCTTCTACGAGGGAGGTATTATGAAGTTGCAGTCTAGATGGAAACAGATTATCGAACAAAACGGCGCATATTTGAACTAAATCCGATTACTGTAACACTTTTTATAAAGCATTGAATAAAGAGCAAAAAGGCGGAAGGGAGATAGTTGACAACCTAATATAACAAAATCGAACCGCAACACACATTTGCTAAAAAGAGAAAAAAAGAAATAAATTAATATTAATATTATTATCATTAGGTAAATTTAAATAAATGGTGTACCAAATCAAATTAAATATATTTATTTTATTACGTTTTTTTTTTGGAAATAATTTGGTACAATTTTCAACATAGATACTAAAACCGCAACAAGAAGAACAACAAGAAACAACAACAATAAATGCTATATAAAAATTTCTATTGCCGCGGCGTCGCACAGATCATCACATTTTTTTTTTTTCGTTTATGCGCGCATATAGGAAAAAGTCATTTTAATTATTAAAAAACTAAAAATCTATAACATCTTTTCCAACAAAATTAATTATTTAATAAATTGATAATTGTTGTGCATCAAATAAAATAAAAATAATTGAAACAATTACAATATTTTAATATTTTAATGTATAAAATATAAAGAAATGCGAGGTGCACCACTTACCCATCATTAGCACAAGCAAGGGGAAAAGAAAGTTAAAATTTATTGTAGGCATTTCTTAGCACGCAAAAAAACTATCGAAAAACTCAATATTAACATAAAAACTATAAATAATATTAAATATTAATATTCGGTTTATAAATTAAAATAATAACTTACCCAATTTACATTAATTATTAAATATAAAATAATTAAATGATTAATATGGAATTTTATTTTTCCTATTTTTCATTTACTACGACGTGACGACTGACACAAGAAAAACAAAAAATAGCAATAATAAAAATCGAAATTATAAATGTGACATAAAAAATTGATGACACATGAGAAAGAAAAAACAATTGAATTTATTTCGCCTATATAAGAAATTCGAAATTATTTTTTTATTATTATCGTAATTTTATTTATAATTTACGAATTTTCAAATTTAAAAATTTGCTCTTTTTTTAAATTTATTCCAGTAGATGTTGTCACTTACGCTTAATAATGACGATTTAATAATTTGATGTTACTTTAATTGTAATGAAATTTGCTTACAAAATAAATTCATCGGTTTTGATATTATTTAAAAGTATTTAAATTTTTGGCATTAGATAATCTTAAGTTTTAGCTTGCTATAATGGATCTGTTTTTCTCATACTGGTATATGTACCAGGCAAGACTGTCGGACTTATGCACGATGTTATTATAGAGATATGATTAACAAATATTTAAGCTTTCAATAATATTAGATTTTGTTGGTTTTTAAACTATTACTTACGGATGAGTAAGTACATATAGTATTTAGTATAATATCATTATTAAATTAAATAATATCTATATTACATAAAAAATTCATATTTATATCTATTTATTTTGGTGTATGTATTTATATAGGAGTACATAACTTATATACATAATAACTATTTTAGAGTAATTCATTTAGAAAAATCAATTGCACATATCATCTTGAATGTGATATATGTAAGAAAATGTAATATAATTTAAAAACCTTTTTTTATAATATATTTATCTTCAGAAAGCAACTGGTTATATGAATATATATATAAATATAGTTATTTATAAAATATGTATTTTCGGTATATGTACATAAATAATGTTGAAATATAACTATATAAATATTCAATTTGGATTTGTGATATTTTAAAACTTTTATATCTTAAGTTTTTTATATATATTTTAATATTCTGTTTGTGACGAAGCGTATAAGTATTATATGTAATAATAAAGGATTGCAATATAACAATATTATAATAATATTTTTCTTGTTATAGTATTGTATTTTGGATAAAAAATAACTAATGTCGTTGTATTGAGAACAACTTCTTTATATATTTTTTTTAAATAGATTGGGTATATATTTTAAGGATGTTTTTTTTATCTTTTCCAATATATTTAAAGTGGAAAAGAAAAGCATATTCCAATTTCAATTTGATTATACATACATAATACATATATATGCTATTATGTGTAGGTGCACGCTTCACCATTGATTATAAACATTAAATAAGAACAACCCGTGTTCAAACTATGGTTGATATATATATGGGTTAAGATTATATATATTTATATAGAGTAGTATTCAATTTTATAACCTATTCAATATTATTTCATTCAAAACATTTTATCGTACATATTATTTATATAACTAATTGTAAGTTTTATGTATATATAAAAATGAAAATATTTCAATATATATTACCTATAACTTTTTATGGTATGTATTGATTTATGTTATTAAAAATTTATGCTTTTAATTTATTAATTTTTTAATAATATTTTGTCATTAAATTGGTATTTTTATTCTTCCAATTTAATTACGAGTACCATATTTCTAGCTTTATTATATAAATTATTCTATAATATATACACTATATAGGCACCATATAGATATACATAATCCTAGTACGTTTATATATGTATATATTTAATAATCATTTAAAACTTATAGGTAGCTAGCACAGCGCATATCTGTACATAGCACATGTACATATTTTTTTATAGAAAAATTATTCTATATAAAAACCATAAATACTAAGGCAATCAGTAGAAATACAGCTTCTTTTCATTGAATTAAATACATCTTTAAATTATCACAAAAATAAATAGCTATATATTATGGCCATTTATAAAATGTTTCCATATTCGTTTTTGTTATATTCAATACTACAGAAAAATTATATGTGTACAATCCAAAATTTCATATATCATATATCAAAGAATTGACATTGTCGTACTGGCATTGGTATTGGTTGTGAATGAAATGTTTTATAAATGTAATGGAAATAATATTATAAATGTATGATGTGAATTTTTGATTTTACATATACTCGAAATTTAAATGCTTTATTAAAATTTATAAAAAATGGTTTATTCAAAGTACGCAGCAATTTCACACGTAATACAAATCCGAGTTTGTGCTCTTTCCCTACAATGCTACAATTTTGTTTATGTGCCAATGTTAAAGGTGCCTTTAATTCAATGAACAATTACTGTGTACATACATGTGTGATATGCAAAATATTGAAAGAAATTATTTTTTAAAAGCACACATAAATTATAAATATATTGTATATGTTTTAGTTGCTAATAAAATATCATAATGTGAAAAAAAATGTATAGCTTGTTAAATATGTAAATTTCATATCATTTAAATTCTGACCATAGTATATATAAATAAATTATTTAAAATTACAATACCGTAATATATCAACGATTTTTGTATTTAAAATTTTGCTATATATAAATACAACTGAAATAAATGGTCATGTTAATGTTCATATACAGATTATATATATTTTGCAGTCGCATACAAATTAAATTGAATTCTGTATATTTTCATTTGTTATACAACAAACGAACGAAAATGACATATTGCTCTTATTTATATACAAATCTAAATGGTATATTATTAATTATGTATTTAAAGATTAAACAAATAAAATAGGTTAATTCAATTAATTTAGATTAATTGTAAATAAAATATACCCTACATTATTTGTCTTTGTAAATATTTAAAATTTTGATTACACTTTTTAACTTCAACAATATAATTATTTTTATCTTACATCTTATAATACTATTTGTGTATTATCTTAAAATGTTATCTATACATTATAAATTTATATGTATGCACTATTGTGTTGTGATTGACCATGGTCATTATTTTCTATTTTTCATTGTTAAATTATAATGAAAATATTTAACAAAACATAAAACAAATAAGATATTTTTAATTTTAGAATGAAAAAAATTATACAGACATTAAATATAATAAGTAGAACATCTACCATATATAGAACAAAACAACCATCCATCATTTTATGAGTATTATATATATATCTTTATATTTGTATAGTAAATTATATAGCATATCACATCATATAATGTTATAATAAAATGTACACGAATGTACGTAATTTTTAGAATAAAATAAAATGTTTTAAACATATTTATGTTCGTATGCTGTGTTTATTAATATATGAGTGCTTCAAAAAGGATAAAAATGTCATGTGATTTATAAAGATATAGCATGAAATGTATATAATGCATATACATATAATAAAAGTATATATTTATGTCCAACATTGTATTTTATTGTATTTGTATAACATACGACATAACATACATATTTTTATATTATATATTTTTGACCAATATTTTATTCACGCATTATATGAAATGTATAAAATTATTTTCATACCATATAAATATGTATAACTTGTGCTTTTTAAATATATATAAAATTTAAGTGTTATATAAAATAAAGAAATACTATATATATTTTTCAACATTATTTTAACATTTTATCACTTTTAACAATAAATGGTATATAGTGTTTTTTTTGTAAAAAATATATAATACAATACCCTTCTACCAAAAATTGAAACTTGAACATATTATTGTGCTTACTTTTACTAATATTTTCCGTTTACAAATCGTTTCCGATTATATAATTACAAAATAAAATTGTATTTTATGTATACAAACAAATTTAAAAGCTATATTCTTATATAAAATACTGCATCGTAAATTATATCAATTTCAAATAAATCGTATATATATATTTTCCGAAATATATTTTATATTTATTATTACAATATTATCGAAAAATTTTGCGGTGCCAAACAATATATATATAGAGAAAAATGTGTTATTGCATAAATATATATTGTATAAATAAAATTGTTACACTACAAAAATTCGTATCTAATATACAATATATAAAATATAAATAAATGAACAACCACCATATATAATATATATACAGAGTGTTCACGAGCTGTGCGCATTCCTTCACGAGCTTAAGTGATGGGGGACATAATTATAAGTCGAAATTACTAAATATCGATTTGGCGCTCTGTTTTCGAGATACGGCCCTAAGAATATTTCGCGGCAATCCATCATTAAAGTCCGAATAACTTCGAAATGAATGTAAATACAGAAAATTTATAGTAGATCGAATTTGTAGAGAATTAAATTGTGTTATAATTTTTTTTATAACTTCCTGCAGTTCCAATTTATTGAACAATATAATAGAAAAATAACTATGTTTTCTCAAAAATTTCTTACTAAAATGAATTTTTTATAAAAATCTAACAGCGCAACATATTATTTTTATATCGAAAAAGTAAAACTAAATAATTTCGCTACAATTTTGTAAAATATTTCATTTAGCTATGACTAATAATTTAAATCTTATAAATGTGTTTGAAAAAGTGGTGTAATTGTAGAAATAAAAAAATAACAAAATAAAATTATAACTATTTGGAACAAAAGAATAGTAGTCTTGTTTAAATTTCGTTTATTCATAAGCAAATATCGAATACTCTTCTTTGCCGAGAAAAATTCTTATGGCCGTATCTCGAAAATAGAGACCCAAATCGAAAAATTATATTTAATAATTTCGACTTAGAATTATGTCCCCTATCACCCACTCGATTGAATGCGCACCGCTCGTCGACACCCTGTATATTTTGAACAAATTTAAAAGAATATAATATATGTTAAAGAAATACGGGTGTATCAAAAGAATTCTTCATATAATAAGACAAAACTTTATAATGCTATATAATACATGTACTATATGCTATATTATATATTATATATTATATAATATATGGATTTGGATATACTTATACACACGTACTATAAGAGTATAAAAATAAAAATAATATAATATACATTTTTTTTTGTATTTCAAGTTTACGGCTATCGTACACATTATTTGATTACATTTGACAGATTGAACACGTATTTATACACAAATTTTAAGTCACGTTTTATTTTCCCATTTTTCATATAGCGTTTTTCTTTCTCGTTATTTTCATAAATGCTATATTGTGTATGTATTTTATTTAAACTGAATATAATTCAAATGGTTACACTTTATAACTTATTGTTATTACTATCTGTAATATGTTGTGGGTTACTTTTTTTTGTTCATTGATGTATTTTATTAGATTTTACTAACATATACAAGAGTAAAATAAAAAAAAGAGGAAAGAAATAAATAAGGACAATAAAAAAAAAGGGTATATACAATTTTTTCTTTACTTCACAATCAAATGTGAAAGAAAAACAACCTTCTATTTACAATATTTTTAATGCATACCAATTAGTATTTTTCTATTTTGTGTATATAAACATAAATATTTAAAGTACAATATATAAGAACATTAAATTTATAACCATTGTAGAGAATATGGCTATTGGTACAACAGTGGTGTATCACAGGCAAGCAGTTAGCCGTAATTATGTGATTACCTATACAAATTAGCGTGTGTTTTTTGCTCATCACCGATAATCTTTCAAATGTATATGCGACAAACAATAAAATTTTATTATAATAACTGCAACGTATTAAATAAAAAAAAAAAAAAGACAGCACTGTTATACATTCTTTCCAAATAATTTACATTCCTCGTGTGTGAAGAAGAAAACATTTTGCAAGAAAAAAAAAAAAGAACTTTAAAACCATTTCATTTTTATTCGTTTCGTTGGTGGTACAAAAAAAAATCCATCATGTGTTCTTTTTTTTTTTTTACTTTTGTTGACCGATGCGTTTGTTTTTTAAAGACCAAAAATAGTTTTGTTTCTGTACATGTACACATGCGGGTATTATTATAGAATTGTTTTCAGAATAAAAATGACTCAACATTTTTTGTTGAACAAGACTTTTTTATATACTCTATGTTTATATCATCACAGAAATACCATATATATATATATATCTTGAAATATTTATGTTAAATTTAAATATATAAAATCATATATCAATTTATAGACGATGAAGTCATAACCTATTGTAAGTTGACCCGTGTCACTTGCTACAATAACTTATCACACAATAAAAAAAAACTTTATGTATTTTTATTATTATTATTATTGTTCCTTTATTTTTTTTCAAAATTTTATTGAATATATTTACATTTTTGAAACTGCAAGTGTATTAGGAAAACACCATCAATAATAAAATATTACATTTTGATAATACTGTTTTATAAGTGTTTATTGCTTCACATTAAAGTATAGTATATGTTTTTTTACTAACATTTGTTAGGCAGTAATTAATAGCAGTAAATTTGATTAACATAATAATAATTATAGTATTATTATTAAATTTTGTATAAAAATATTTCAATTGCGATAATGATTGATGAATTGTTTAACAAGAAAAATTATATACATATAAAATAGCATTTTATATAACGTGAAATGGGAAAAGATAATGTCTTCCGGCAGAGAGGTAAACCATAAAGTTTTTACAGCTCTATTTTTTAATTACAGATATATTAGCACATCAAAATTTTTATATTGTAAATTAAATGCAGGAAAACGAATATCTAGTTCATTAAACTTTTAACAAAAAAAAACAGTTTATATCTATGGAAAGTAATTGGTTAATATAAATCAAATGTTTTGTATTTTTTAAAATAATATATTATCTGGGATTAATAATATTTTTAATAAAAGTTATTTAAACAATTTTTCTATATTATATGTGCACAATAAAATCTTTTCTATATATATGGTATACATTTTGAATGATCAATTTCACCCCATTTGACGGTATACATAATAATTTAATATTGAATCTATATATTATAAATTAATTTGAGAAAACATCATATATAAAACAAATACAAACACGACGTGAACTAACATTTATGATAATTTCTTATATATACCATACATATGAATGCATCTATAATATTAATCTAAAGGTAATAGAAAAATGAATGACTATATACCACACCATCGGAAAAATATATAATAAATTAAATATAATTATATATAATAACTCTTATTTTTATCTAATATAGAATATGTTGTTATTTATATATATATAGCGATATATACTCGTAAATATAGTATAAACTTAAATGTATTGTATTATATTGAATAGAGCAAATCATTTTATGCATATTTATAAAGTATAAATTATTTTTTTTTTCCATAACTAAATGTTATTGAATATATCCATAACAAATGAGAAAATATATGTGTTTGTTACGGCAGGCATACCGCTTCAAATTACTTATGTATTTCAATATATATATATTTATATTTATTTTATACATATAGAAGATATATTATATGTTGTGTTTTGTGTTGTGTAGCTAAAGGGTATAATTATTTGATCATATCTCAACAATGTCGTGTATATTTTATATTAATCAATGTATCTAGGCTAGAACTCATATAGAAACCTTTCTACATCTACATTTATATGTTTTTACTTTATATATAGCTATATATATATTTATATATATAGATTATATTAACGGCGTCAAATTATATATACAAAATAATAGATGTTTTATAATTGATATGCGATATTGAAATATATGTATATATTGAATTTGCATATTGATTTAATAATAAACTATATATGGTATATATAACATATGGTTTCATATATATATTTACATAATGAATACACTATTTTTGATATATAATAGCTATATATAATATACTATTATAGTACAATATATTGAAATAATATGATAAAGGACGTATAATTTTTCATATTGTTTTATAATATTAGAGAACAGTTGTTTTCTATTTTGATATATTAAAATTAAATTGGTTAATTATGTAAATGTAAATAATTATAGTTTGTATATGATGTTGTCATATAAAATCAATTTGACATTTTTAACTAATATACAATTACAAAAATTTTAAACATTTACTTCAAAATATATTTTATGTATTTATATTGCATTTTGTGTTGGAAAAAATGTATTATATATTAACTTTAGGAGTTTATAGAGAGTATACATATGTATTATTAAGGATAAATTATATAGTGTTTATGTGCAATTAAGAATATTTATTATTTAATAAATTATATAACATTATTCGAATCCCAACAAATATATATATAATATTGATGATTTAAATTAGTATTAATTTTATCTAATTTTGTTACCATAGACACATGTGAATAATTAATCAACAATTATAAAGTTCCAAAACTGTATATTCAATAGTATATTTAATTTATATATATCATATATTTAAAATATATGTTTATAAATACAATATTGAATATTACAGAACATATTTAACATTATAAAATAAATGGGTGACATAAATAACTAAAAAATGGTCAAATTAGATATGCCCATATATATTATTAAATTTCCCTCTGGCATAATATATAATTATTCTTATTTAATTTCTTTTCATCGCAACATTTATATCAATTTAAAAATTTATTTCTGTAGGCATATTATCAATTTTGTATTTTGTATTGTGAATAGCGATAGAGTAGTATAACAACGATCGATGTACATTTCAAATAATTATTATGTTTTAGTATACTAGTAATAAGACGACGTGCACAAACAAAATTAAAATTATTTGAAATATTTTATAATATATATATAGTTTATATTTTATATATACAAAATATGTTTATTAGCATATTCGATTGTATTGTAAATTAGATCATAAAATTTGATAACGTATAAATATTTTAATATAAAATTTTTGTTTGTTTATTTTTTATTTATTTTGGTTTTGTTTCTTTACATAAAGCATATGAGTTTAATAGGAAAATATTGTGTAAACTCAAAATATATAGAGCTATACGCGTAACGAAACAACACTCCGTCGTCATGCATATAATTAAAAGATTAATGTGTTATCCATATAATAATGTACATCTACAATATATGTATAGAATATATAGTGAACAGAATATTATAATGTTAATTAAAATTAAAATTAATAAATTATAAATCCTCTTGTAAAATGGAAACCATAAGGAAAACCAATTCCTTACCAAAAATATGTATATCCTCCCTTTTATATATATATATATTGTATTTATTTATACAGTATATGGTATATAATAACTGAAGTGAAATACAAAATACTAATACATTAGATAATATTTATATTGGAAATTTTCTTGAGGCAAAAATTCAAATAAATGTATTATATATTTGAATATATATATAAGGTATATGTGTATATTGTATAATTAATAATATATATAGATGTATCTATAATATCTATACCATATAATAAAGTATCGAATTTTAGAAAAAAACTTTAAAATTTTTATTAAGAAAAGAAATTTTCTGTTCTTATTTAATAATGGTTTTTCTTATTATTTACTCGTGTGTGCGTATGCATAATTTTTTTTTTAACATTTCGTAACAGTTTTATTGCCGACAATGACAGCATATAATAGGCATTCATTATTTTTAACAAATACATTCAATAAATTTTTTATCAATTCAATTTTTATCTGTGTCGCAGATTATATTTGGGAACATAAATGGTGAACAAACAACAATGTGGGTGTTTAAAACGATATTCAAATAGTTGTGAATTGTTATGGATAAATAAAAATATAAATATATTTTGTTTTGTTCACTTAAATTTTAATCCCTCCAAGTATTGTATATCTTATCATATATATAAAAAGCAAAAATTTATCAACTTTTATAATAATTTCTTAATGCACATAAGAATGCATATATACAAAAAATTATGTTCAATTATAATTTTATTTATTTAACTTTTTCTAATCCAAAACAATGCTTATTTTATACATATCAAATCATTCCATCCATTCAACATATTATGACCTAATTTCTTTCAATACGAATTTTCTATATTGTATTGTACGACATAATACTTCTATTATTTATTTATTTTGTTTTTTTTTTTTTTCATATATATTCATATCATAAATAACAAACCGATTTAATATACTTGACCTAGTAGCAGAAAAATTTGTAACTTATATAATACAAAAGGATGATTATTGTTCTATAGATAGATAAATTGTCAATGGATATATATATATATTATTGTACGTATACAAAATAATATAAAAATGTACCTTATCTATCACTTTACTTTACGCATTCTAACAATATATTATATAAATAAATATACATGTAGACATAATAATACATACAAGGAAGACAATAAAATAACTAAAAATCCTGACCTAGGAGGTTAACTTTTTTCAATAAATTTCCTGTCAATTTTACGAAAGGAAAGTTTATCGGAATTGTTAAGATATACATCTCATTTTATATAATATATCTAGGTGGTGTATGTATATATTGTATAACTTATATTTATATACAAATTTATATATTAAATAGATATTTCTTATATCTGTAAAATTGTGTATATACAATCGATTTTCATATTTACATATATATATACTTTGATATACCTATTATATATTTATATACAATGATGTATATGTTTATATAATATATATGAGTATAATATATATATATGTTTCATAAAAGTTTTCCATTTCAATTGTAATTTTTAGTTAAATTGAGTTTGTGTGTGTGTGTGTATTTAGGTACTTTGCTAGGTATACAAAGTATTTTAAATATTGGGTATATAACGTGACATGGATTTTTTTTATCTATCCGGAAATAAAACTATGTACATAATACATAACTGTAGCATATAAACGATATATTTGTAGAGATAATATAAGAAGAAAATAGGAAAATTGAAAGGCATGACGCTGACACGTATAGTATATGATATAGAATAAATGTCATAAAATTATTATATAAGAAAAATCAACGAAAGCATAGATGAAAATAATGTATATTTTACTGTTTATGTAATACAGCCGGGAAAATTATATTAAAATATTATATGTTTTTGTTATATATTTATGTATAGAGGAGGAGGGTTAAAATTTTTAGAGAAATTTTTTAATTTACATAATTTTCTACTCAAACAAATATATTAATTTTGTATTTCTTCAACACATTGACGGACACTATTCCATATAAATATGCTATTCTAAATATAAACATTACACCATCACTTGTTTATTGTCTATAAGTTTTCCTAATATATTTACTCATCATATTATGTATTACGTAAAGAGGATAAAATAGAGAATATGTTTTGTAAAATTATTATTTTTTATTTAATTTTTCAATAAATTACTTAATAAATTCTGGTATATATAAGAGATAAGTTTTACACGTTTAAAGAGAGAAATTCTAATTATAAGATGAAATCTATCGTATCAAGTTGAAAATTGAAATTATGTTGGCAAATAAATTAATTAATTTATGCCTAAATGTAATTTCTTATTTTATTATTACCTGCAATATAAATCCACCCCGATATATATATATTACTTATATACTTTAGTGTATATACAAAATACTATAAAAATATTATATAAGAAGAACTAAATTTAATCATAAAGTTTACAAAAATCGTTATGAAATATTTATTAAAATAAAAAAATAACCAAAATGTATATTGATATTGATTCAATTTGAATATGTACCATATATCAATTCAATAACTTTATTATATATAATACATATATTTGTTCTACACTTTCTGGTGTATTACACGCCGCATATAAATACATATATATATATATAGAGTTAATATCGAAATTTAAATTTGTTTTCTGTGTGAAAACCAATCAGAAAAAAACAATATCATATTGACAAGGAATAACAAGAAAAAAAAAAAAAAAAAAGTGGAAAAACACAACGATTGAAGATTTGTGTGTACAGTTTGGAAAATTACAAATATATGTATACATAAATGAAATATGGAATTTATTTATCTCTTCTGTTATATTCAATTGTAATTTTTATATAAATATTAAAATAAACTTATTTGAATTTACATAATTTCTTTGGCATAAATTTTATAAATAAAAATGAGTATTATAAAAATTCACGCAATGGTATTATGGTATAAATTTTGTATAAATTAATTAGTCAAGATTATTTTTATTAATCATAGTTAAATTTGAAAAAATTTTCATTATAATTTATTGACTTATTTAATTTTTTTGTAATTTTATAATTTTAGTAGTATTATAATTTTATATCTTTATGTAAATTATTTATTTTTAATATACGACAAATTAATATTTAAATTATTGTATTAAAAATTGAGTAAGCTTTATTATTATTATCGCCTCCAAGTAATATACCATAAATAGCATATTCAATAATAATTACATAATTAAATTTTGCAAATTATCGAAATATATAAATCTTTTCTTAATTTCATTAATTTGTATATAAACATAAATAGATTATTAGCTCATATAATAATTATATAATCGATTGTCGAGATTTGTTATATTAAGATATTATATAATTAAATATTTTATTTACTTTTTCTTCCAAATTACTATTTAGAAAATAAATACAACCTACAATTTTAATCGTTACTATAAAATAATTTAAAAATATTATATATTTTCTATCAAAACAATTATAATAAATAATATGATACACGTTTATATTATTATTTAATGCTAATATTGACATCGAAATTATTTAATTATGATAATAAAGTTCATATAATCCACATATATATATATGAAAAGCCGGTTTTATAAGATATATAATATATATAAATATGTATTTAATCTAATAATAATAATAATAATAATAATAATAATTGTGCTTATCATTCAAATAAATATCAATGAATGAATTAATGTTATACACCTAATACCCGGAGATATGTAGTATATAGTTAGTTCATAATATATAATACTTAACTTCAACTTTACTTCCTATATTTATTATTTATAATAATAATATAATAAATTTTCATCTCTTTATTTATTCGCATATAGATATTCTCATCATATAAATACATATGTGTGTGGTATATAAAAAATATATATATAATGTCTGATTCATCAAAAAATATTCTTATGGTGTTTATATTTTCTCACATACGCAAAAATAAGGAAAAACAAAAATCAAATTATGTACTAGATGATGAAAAATCGTTTGTAATATATATAAAGAAAATTCCTTTTATATGTGTATATAGATGGAGATAGAGAGAGAAAAATTACTATGCGGCAACAGTGGAAACGACACGATAACGACGGTAGTATAAAATATATATATATATCATCTACATCATCATCATCATCATCAACACTTGTTACTATATATTGTAGTATATTATATACAAACATTTGTATATAAATATATATAAGGTATGTATAAAAAAAAACTCACCATCCAAATCCAACCGCGTAGAGTAGAATACAAAAATATAAAATATTTTACAATCAGTTGTATTTTAACATTGATATGGAAACGTTAAGTTTATTCTAAATGGAATTCGGTTTGATAATAATCACGAGTGTTTTGTACATTAATAGAGTATAGAATAAAATCCTATTTTAATTTAATGTAGTGATAATTTTGATTTTAATAATTTCAATTCTATATATAAAATATAAATGATACATATATACAGAATTAAAAGAATGTTACAATTTATAATGAATTTTTCAAATGTGTGATACTGATAATTGTATAATATAAATAAATATTTGGATATAATTATTATTTTGAATAAAAATTTATATATAGAAAAAATAGTGTGTCTAATGTGGTATTTGTTTATTTTTGTTTGCATTTTGGTGCTATATAAATATTTTATATACACATAGTTTTGAAGGAATATAAATCTGCGTTATAAAATTTATATTATGTATATAAAATTTCCACTCAACAAGTCATTTGCAATCAATTGAACATTCACAGTTTTGATTGTATTTATATTGCATAAATTGTAAATGATAAATGTTGATTTATTTTTTGATATACAAATAGAATTGAAGTTGTTTAGTTCTGTTCATTCTGTAAATTTGCTTAAACTAAAAAAGGTATTTTTTGTTGTGTCAATTTGTTTTTGACATAATATTTATGTGATGTTAAAAAGGTGTTAACGTATATAATTTTTTATAAATTTATTGAAACCAACATAAATATTTGTTAAAAATTTCGTATTATTGTTCGCTTTTATTTAATTGCGGTGCAATTTAGAATTTTGAAGAAATTATAATCAGTGGCGTTGCGTGCATGTCAACAAGGTAAACAGTGTATACTATAAAAAAAAAAAAATTCTTTTTTAACGAATGCTTTGTATCAATATTTTAAAAACTGGCTATGTATTTTATATACAATTGGTTAAATTTTACTATGTAGTTTTTTCTTATGTTATAAATTAAAATATAGATAAAATATCGTAAATATACTTTCCATAAACAATTAAATTCATAAATATATATATATTATATAATAAAATGATATAAAAGATAATTAAAATGTAATAAATAAAATGGGTACTCACCAATTCACTTTTCCCCAAATTAGCCGCAACAGATAGGAGCGGGTAACAGAAGAATTAATATTCTGTACATACAGTTCAATTTGCAATTTCATTTGACAAATAACAAAATCGATCCGCGACACACATTTGATATATCGCTAAAAAGACAAAAAAAAGAAATAAATTAATATTACTTTTAATATTATCATTAGGTAAATTTAAATAAATGTTGTATCAAATCAAATTAAATATATTTATTTTATTACATTTTTTTTCCGAAATTATTTGGTACAATTTTAAACATAAATACAAAAACCGCAACAAGACCAACAATAAATGCTTTATAAAAAATTCTATCGCCGCGGCGTAACACAGACACAATCACATTTTTTTTTGCGTATGCATATAGGAAAAAGTCAAATTTCAATTATTAAAAAACTAAAAATCTGTGCCATCTTTTCCACTAAAATTAATTATTTAATAAATTGATAATTGTTGGAAAACAAATAAAATAAAAATAATTAAAACAATTACAATATTTAAATATTTTAATGTATAAAATATAAAGAAATGCAATGCGAGGAGCACCACTTACCCATCATTAACACAAGCAGGGTGAAAAGAAAGTTAAAATTTATTGTATGCATTTTTTAAACACACAAAAACTAATCGCTGTAATAATTTTTAGCAAATAAAATTTAAATAATAGTAAATATTAATATTTGGGTTATAAATTTAAAATAATAGATTATCTACTTTAGATTAATTATTGATGATGTAATAATTAGACGTACTTTTATAGTAATGAAATTTGTTTGCAAAATTAATTCATCGGTTTTGATATTATTTAATATTATTTAAATTTTTGGCATTAGATAATCTTGACTTTTATCTTGCTATAATTGAACCGCTCTTCTCATAATTAATGGTATGTACCTGGCAAGACTGTAAAACTTATGCACGATGTCATTATACAGAAAAATCAACTATATATATATGCAATAAATGATATAAAATATTTTGAAAGATAAAGGTATATATAATTACAGAGTATTTTTTTTTCTTACTATATAATTAAGAAACAAATAAGAAAAAAGTATTATTGAAATAATTTTCTTTTATATCCCTATTGGGATTAATTAATATATTGAATAATGTATATATCGGAAAATTAAATATATAGATAATTATGTGGTTGTTGAGGCGTTGAATTTTTCTTTTTCGCTCACTTATTTATATTATGTATTTATTTATTTATTTTTTCTTTTACAAAACTTATAATACTTACATTGAATTTTAATGATTACAAAAAGTATATATTGTATAAATGAATTATACGATTTAATGTGTGGTCTATATATATATATATTTTAATATAACAAATTTAATATTATTATAATTAAAGTTTTAATGGCTATACTTTTACAGGCCAATGGACATATAAATTTAAATTTATTAAAAAATTATAAATTAAATGAAAACAGGTGTGTAAAATTTTGTTTTGAAGTTATATATATTTTATATGAAAAATATATGGACGCAATTTAAATTTATTTATATAATTTTAATATATATATAATTGTATACGGTGTTAATAATACACAGCATACACTTGAATACGATGATTTTCAATATTAATTACATTTTAAATTTTATATGTTCATATATTGAAATACTCTAAAAACAACAAATATTCGTATTGGTTTTTATTTACGCAATACAAATCGCAATATATGGTATATATAAAAGGAATATTCATGTGAATAAAATACATTTAAAAATTGAACATTAAAATTATTTATATTCAAAAAAATTCTGAGAATAACAAAAAGAAAAAGCATAATTCATTATATACACTTTGAAATCAATACTTGCGGTACTTTAAAAATCATATGTTAGTAAGTATAAGCAGGTATAAAATTACCAAATACTATATTAAACGAAACGATACATATCAATTATATATCGATGGTAAATCAAATTACAATCAATTTAAACCATAACAATTTAAATTGATATAATTTTTTTTTTCCTACATTAAATAAGAAAGAGATTTTTAATTGAATTTAAATTTGTTATTGGAATATAGGTATGCGGTTATTTTATAAATTACAAATATTTGCGACAAAATTCTTTAAAATTTTATCCAAATTATTACCGCATAATGTTTTTTTATAATTTATATTAAAATTTCAGAAATTAATTGAAATAAGATGAGAAATAAATAATTTTAGTTTTTGGTTTATCTAAATTTGTATAAATAATAGTATTAAAAAATTCGTTATTCGTACGATTTGACCAAAAAAAAAAAATATATTATTTCAACTTCTTCTATTTAAATACATAATATTATTAGATAGTTTTGAAATGAAAAATGATTTTCATTTTATTCTTTGGCAATATCATATACTAAATTCTATTGAAATTTAAATTTAAATAATTTTTCTTATTTTGGTTGTTGTATAGACAAATTCATATTATTATTATTATAATATTATAATATTATGTTTTTGAATATGTACGTATGTGTACGCATTACATTCTCATCCCGAAATATTCAAATATATAACAAATAATGAATTATTCTGAAAATGAAAATCACAATAGAATATTTGAATATTACATTTATACATATTTATTCGTATGCATACAATTCGTTGTATTAAATTTACATTAGAATATATATTTTATTTGTATTATATAGACACATATACGTATATTTATATATGGATTAGATAATTTGAATTGTATATTATTTAGTAAAAATTATTTTCTGACTAACTGACGCGAAAAGAATTAAACATATATCATTATTGATAATTTTAACACGTTAATCGCCATGTCAGTCATATGTGTCTGACGCTAAGAAGTTCTACATGAGCCATGTCAGAAAAATATGTCTGACGTACGCGATTTGTTAGTCAATCACAGATGTCCGACGCAAACGATACATTTGCATTATGTTTCGAAAGCTGGCCTATCATGAACAAAACCTGAAAATTTCTTGGCTTACTACAAACAATAAAATGAAATATGGCAAAAAAAAATTTTTTCTGTGATACATCAAGTTTCCTTGATACATTTTTAACTAAATTATCTAATAAAGTTACCATGGCCCATGTGAAAATTTTTCTGATATTATCGTGGCGATTAACGTGTTAATATTCCTTTTGTTATCGATAATATAATTTGATTATTCTTTTTCCAAATATTATTTTTAATATACAATTATTTTATTTATAGTTAATTATTAAATTAAAATACACTACAATAAAATACATATTGATTATTTATAATTATATACAAAATATAGATTACATCAGAAATATATAACAACAAACAAATATAAATATTTAACAAATAAATAACATATATAGATTGTGTTTTAAATCTATATATATATGCAAATTATTTTAAACAACAAAGGTTTCTGTATATTATAAATATAGGTATAGTAAACAATATTTGTATCTAAATGTATCATAACATTTGTCTATCAAAACAAATGAAATATTCTTGCAAATACAAATTATATCAGTGACGGTTCCAAAATACCTGAATACATATATGTTTAATAAAATTAAATTACTGATTATTTTTAAAGTGTATATAAATTGAAATAATTTCTAATAATTCATATAATATATATTTTAAAAGTTAACTGAATTGTATATTAATGTCTCATACATCATTACTGAACAAAAATTAACAAATCTTATTATATATTTTTCTTATTTATACAATAAAAATGATGATGACATGTGATGATGTCAACGATCAAGATAATTTTTTCAATAATATATAATATATGGTATATATATGTTATGTTACTTTTACGTTTACATAATCAAAACCTTAAATACACACAATAGTCGTATAAATATATGAATATATGAATATATCTATATAGTTATATTTGTTATTATATGTATTTATACAATACTTATTATCAATATAATACAATATAATAAGAAAAGGCAAAATGAAAGTAGAAAAAAAATTGATACTTATGATATTTAAATCGATGCTTATGTAAATATATTTATTTGAATATTCTTAAGGGGTGCGCACATGAGTAACGATATCATTTCATTTTTGGTTCATATATTTTTATATTTATATTTCATTTTTTACATAAATTAGTTGGAAAAATTCAATTGATCTCTATATATAGTCTATCTACAGTATATAATATAATTACAATTTAAATAAACATTGCGTATCAGACGTAAGACAATTTATACTAAATATTTTATAAATACAAATAAGCAGGATTTTAATATTCATAAATTGCATATAAATTGCAAATAACTTCGAAATATGAACATTATATGATTTTATTTACAATTAAGATTAAATAGTTTAACCAATTCCGTCTTAGTGTAACCGTTTACCGTTTCCAGTATAGAACAATTTACAACTCCACAGAAAGATTCCGGATCTATAAAGTGATGTTGTTGATCCACCTAATTCTACTTTGGTGTGCCTGCCAATTCAGGTATTCACGCACAGTCCCATATTCTGGAATTGATAGTATACGAACATCTTACTTAGCTCTGTTATCTGTAATAATGATTTTATTGCTGTACTAGCTGTCGATGGATGTTAAATCGAGCACATCTTTCGATGGCAAACATCTCTGTTTATAAGATACATTGAGTATATGTTCTGAGTATTTGATTGTTCAACCAAGAAAATTCTTGTTGAAATAATATTCTTTTCGATATATATGACAAATAATTGATATAAAAAGTTGATAATTATTGAATGCGTTTCTATTCAATGTGAAAAATCAAATATAAATTTACAGTAACATAAAATATATTTACTTTATCTTCGTTCGCATCTCATGTGAAAACATTTTAAGATACAAAAAATATATTGTATTGTATAAAAATATATACTACAGAGATAGATAAAATCATCATATACGTACGAGTGTGTATATATTTTATATGTATGGAAAAAAAACGATTTTCAAGATTGTTAAAATGAAGTGAGTTATATGTTTTCAATTTATTTTGTAATCTAATTTCAATTTCCTTCAATTATATTGTATGATCTCAAGAGGATAACAAATACAAATATTGAACGACTTATAGTTTTTTTAGTATTTTTTTTCCCGATTTCCAATGTTTTCATTATTTTGTCCCTACACATTTCTATCTTTTATTATCATAATAATATTTATATAAACTTTTTAGCTGAAAATTATTTTCATATAAGGATTATCATTTTATATTTATAATAAATATTTATAAAATTATATTCTATATTTTATTATTCAGTGTTGAACCAAAATATTACTACAATATTAAAAAATTGCAATGTTTTTTTCTGCTTTATAATTAATAAAAATTATTATTATATTCTGTATAGAATATAGAAATTTCTTTTCATTTTTGTTTATATTCTATAAATTTAAAAATGGATTTCTAAATATCCCTTGCATCATGAATATTAGTAATTATTTGTGTTACATATAGATCTGCCTATGGCGTTGAAAAATGAATCAAATATAATTTTTGTTTATTAGAAAAGCGAAAAAAAAAAAAGGGAACATGAGAAAAAATTAATAATAAGATAAAACAATATAAATCTATATATTGTACAATGTTCAAAATTCAACAAATGAATATTAATGAATTGTGAAATTAGAGATTATGGTTTTATTTAATTTCATTGTTTATTATTCAGTTTCTTCTCTATACACAAAAATATATGTATATGATTTATTTTATTAAAATAATAGAAAATTTCTATATGGAAAGGTTAAAGAAATTTTATTGTATACATTCATTTATATATACCATACAGCACATAGATTGAGATCTAGAGGTCTACTATGGATATATATATATATATTTCTATATTATAAATACCATATATATGGACAGCATGAAAAAGGATGGAAAAAAGATGATTTGAAGGCATCTGTTTAACGATAATGTTTATTTTATATATTGTAAATGTTATATATATCTATCTATATCTATATATAATATAAAGAAACATTTACGGGTACAAACATTAAATCTTATTTTATATTAAATGGAAAATATATAAATTTATTGTACAATACATGAAAAAGGGATAACCACACAGAAAATCACACACACACATATCTAAAATATATAAAGGAATCGAAAGGTTTTTACATTGTATTTATTATGTGTACATACGGTTAAATTAGGTTGAACTAATTTTTCTTTTCCTTATATATGAACATTCTTTCTCTAATCATCATATATTCTATTATATATGTTACAATATTAAATTTCCATCTTATTTTATTTAATTAGATATAGTACAAAAATTTTATTATAATATACATGATATTTATATATATATATTCGTATTTATTTATAAATTATTAATCTATTTAATAACTTTCGTTTATTCTACAAATATGAGATTACATATTGAATTTCATTTCATTTGATTAAATAAATTTATTTTATGTAATATAAACGAATTATATATAAGTGTATATCATTTTATGTACAATATATAGAGTAAAGAATTTGCGAAATCAACCACAAAATATATCCTAAAAATAAACGTGAAAAAATACAAAAACGTATTACATATAATTTTCCTATTATATTGTATATGTGTGTTCAGAAGAAGAAAATCAATTATATATATATATATATATATAAAGGATCACATAAAAACGTATGTATATATATGCGGGGTGTCTAACAACATATCATTCTGTCACAATAAATTTCGCAGATATCCTGGTTTATATTTTAAATTTACATTTAATTGAATATATTTTGAATTGAATATTTTAATAAAAAAAAAGAAAATATTTTTATATACTACATTTGAGCCGCCAAACATGAAAATATGGATAAATCTGTGTATCGATTATTAAATTAATGACAGAATAAGATAAATATATATATATAAAATTTTAATTTTCTAAATATGAATAAGCGGAAATTCTTAATTTAAGTGATTAAATAATTTTTTGAATAGACTATAATTTATTTATTTTTAGTCTTTAAATAATTTTATAATAAAATATAATATTTTCGCTCTGTTTTTTTTCTTAATTCAACGAGAAAAAGTTTCATAATTTTTAATTCTTTCCGTAAACACAAAAAAAATTGTTATTTGACTTATATGTATAAATTGTTATAAATCAGTTGTTCTTTTCAATTTAACTTATTTTATACATGTGATGGATAAATATGCAGTCTGTATAGCAACACATATATAGTAATGTATAATATATTAGAAACCTGTACAAAAAGACAGTAGACTAAAACTTTATGCTAAATAAATTATAACCAATTATATAACTTATAATTGGCTATATATGAAAATATATGTATTTTTGATATTTGATAAAATGTTTAATTTAATATTTTGATTTATATTTCATACAATTTACATCCATCTAAAACAATATAGTTAAAGTTTAATATAATTTCTTAAAATAAATATAATAAAATAAAATAATTTAAAATGTTTCATAAAAGTTTATATGTAAATTATTAAACTATATAAAAAAAAAGGACAAAAAATAAAAATACTATCCACAAATTGATGGAGGAGGATTCTTTAGTTTTTTATTAAAATTGTTATACACGTATTTAATTGATGGCATTTTTTTTTTTATCAACGATTATAAAATATGTAGTACAAAAAAATGACATGTTATCATATTCATTCATAAATGTTAGCCATTTCAAAATAAGTTATAAAATATTAATTAATTTAAAATATAATATCCTTTTTATACTTTTTCTTTTTGGATATATTCAACGATTGTTATTGATATTTTAAATTAATTTTATTTGAAAATAAACAACAATGTAATGTTATATGGATTTTAAAAATATAATTAATATAGGATTATTATGTATCTCAATTTGTTATTATCAAAATTTAAATATGCTTATATAATTATACATATAACTAAAATATATAAATATATATATATATGGTATATGTCATACAGAGCTATTCATTTCACATTTATTTTTGTACAGACATAAGTATATTATACATGTACTTTTACTTACCTATACTATTTTATACAAAACTTTCCATTAAGTTTTTGTACCCATATCAAATTGTTTATAGTCTTGTGTCAACATTATTATATGGTATGTGTACATAGGTATTATTTTAAATTATATGTATACATAGAAAACATCATATTGGACATAATATACACACACACATATATATGTATATATTTAACAATTTATAGTGAGTAGGACTAAAAGGATATACATTTCAATTTACATATATGTTCATGCTTGTATGTATTACATATTGTACATATAGATTTATATCTATATAACTTTGCAATATAATACATGTGTATGGGATATATAATCAAAAATGAAGAAGGTGTAATTCATCTAAATGAATGAAGATGTACTTATTTCGGCAAAAGAAAACAATCGCATAAAACAAATGTTATATAATTTTACAATTGAATTGTAATTTGTCATGTGTCAATGATTCTAACTATTGTATATATATATATAGGTGTATTTTGAATATATTATATAATTTATATATAGCAAACATTCAAACCTTTACATTTATTTAATTATGTATTATTTGTTATATATTATATATTTATCATTACAAATAACAAATGTATTTATAATATAGTATTGTATTACATATTGTCATTCATATTGTTAAATATATCTCAATAAATATATATTTAATTTTCGGTTCATGATCAAACTACACATGTATTATTTCATTCATTTTCTATTGTTAAAGGATAATTTAACTTCGCATTTCCACAATTTACTCATATATGGTATATTATTTTATAATTTATTATTTTAATAATATAGATTAACAAATACTATATGTAACAATTTAGAACATATATTATTAATAACATCCGATTTTAATTTCGATTAGTTACATATATACAAATTAAAATATTAACATATTGTATTGTATTTTATATTAGTCATATGATAGAATTTATAACCACATCATTTATTATAATCTAAATTTCTATAGCTATTATGGTTTTTATATTTATTTTAAATTGATTGATTATTATAATATTGTATATTATTATTTTATTATTGGTATACGCAATTCGATGTTGTCAAAGTGAAAATAAAAACAGCCTATTGATTTTATAATTCCAATTTATTCTTATTTTATAAACGCAATACATATTGTGCATACGAATTTATATATGTGTGTGTATGTTTCATTTAGTATTTATATAAAATACTATATATTGTAGTTATTTAAAAAAATAAAAAGGAAAAGGTTTTATGTTATTTATGAAAGGGGTTGAAGCAAATAACATCCAGGATCATATATACAATATATATATATATATATATATAAAGTGGCTAATACCACACTAATACACAATTAAAAGAAAAGGATTATATTATGAAATATTTTGAATTATATTATATAATATACAATATATTTAATTAATCATTTGTGGTGTGTATGAAAGTGAATATACGGACGAAATATAATTTATTAATGATTTTTGAATTGTATTTTTTATCGTAATTATTTAATGTCAAATTACAAAAATTTTATATAGTACTGATAGAACTATATGGTAAATGTGAATAAAACACAAACTGCATTAGTTAACATTATTAAACAATTAAATTGTTTAATTTGAACAAATTTGAAAATTAACATTTGATAATAAATGAGAATCAAGGTAAAAAAAAAAAAAATGAAGTGCTGTTCATTTAGTTCGGTGAATTATTTAATTATATTAAATTCATATAAGTTTAAAAATTCAATAACAAATCACATCAGATTTAAAAGTATTACTTTTGAATTTTATTAATATTTTTATAACATTTTTATATGAGTTTAGTAAAATATATTTTACCACTTACATACTTATAGCGTCGTTCATAGTCTAAGTCTAATATTGACGTTTAATAAAATAATATATATATACACCCACTCGTTTATTGTTGACGAGTATATTACGAAAATATGTTTTAAACTTTAGAAATTATGTTTTTTTTTTAATTTAAAATATATAAAAATAAACAAATAATACAATATTTATTTACTGTAAAATAATCTTCTCCCAATTGCAATAATAATAATAATAATAATAATAATAATAATGCAATGCAATAATAATAATAATAATAATAATAATGGTATAATAATAACAAATTGATATTATAAATGTACTTAAGAATTGTATATATTTTTGATAATATTATACATTGTTACAAAATATAATATTATATGGAGTAGATATATTATATATACGAATATGATTATATTCCTATATATGTTATATGTTATAGTTAGAAATATATACATATTCGTATATTATGAACAATAATATAAATTTATATTTTTATTATTATCATAAAAGTTGAATTTGTGAATATAATGACTGGGCGAGAAGCAAAACACAAACTTTTAAGTAATTTTTTCTGAGAATAACATGAGATCATTTAATATAGAAATATTCATAAATGTAGGGTGTTTCATTTGGCTTGTTATAACTTTTAATTTGAATAATATACACAATCTGTTTAATATAATTATATATGTTATATTTTCTAGTTTCAGTATATTTTAACAAATCATCATATGGAATGTTATTTTTTTTAAAGTTACCATTCAATTGAAACAATGTGTGTACAATAATGAAACTGGCATATTTATTGTATATATTCTTTTCAAAAAATTCAAATATAAACCATCAATTTACTCTTAACAAAACATCCCTTTAGAACTTTTTTTTTTTGATTTCCATTTATCCAATTTAATTACTATGCACAAAATCTATATCGTTCTGTTTTTGATTTTAACTATTACACTTACAACTAAATTTTTGTACATTTTAGTATATATAGGATTTTGAATTTTGTTCAATTTAAATTTGTGTTAAAAATTTATGAAATGTTTCCATTTGTTCCATTCCGACGACAAATATTATAATCATTGAAATGTGTTACACAATTCAAAAAATTGAAAAACAAATACATCTGATGCGATGTTATATGTATTAAAAATAAACAAATGACCAAAAAATATGTTTAAATCTAATAATTTTATAGTCATTATTATATCGATCGATGCCATATATACAATAGTATCCAAATATATTAGTATAGAGAACATATAGTACATTAAATTAATTCAATATTTACGTAAATAAATATGCAATAATAATATAAAATAATATTTACTTATAATTTAAATAATAATATTATATAAAAATGGTAAAAAGAGTATTGTTATACTTAATTATATGCAAAATATATATAAAACTTATATATTCATATATATTCTTTGATAAATTATACAAATAATAAATATACATATTTACATTTCTTTGTTGGATGAATGTGAAAGAAAAAATAAGTAAAAAAAAAGAAACGATAAGACAACAAAACCATAGCAAAAAAAAAAAATCTTTATAAAGTTCATTGCTTGATTGATTGTTTACATTTATAATAAAAATAAAATGAACTCGCATTGTATACAAAAATTACGAATAATGTTATGACAGCAATTTTTTTCATTTAACATATGTTTTTATATATGTACATTTCAAATTATCATCACACTGCTGCTGCTAGGTATACCATATATATATATATATATATTCGAGTATATAATGTCAATTGAATTGGTTATTTATATATGGATAGAATTTGCAACATTTTTTTTATCTTTTAATATTTACTATAAAATCATTTTTATTACTTTTGTAATAAAATATAATTTATTGAATTATACGATCACATAAATATTGTATATTACACAGTATAATGTATATGTATATTTACTACCATATAATATATATATAGTTCTTAAAGGTATTATAATATATACTCGGTATACTCAAATCTTCTTTTTAATATTATTTTAGTAATAAAATATAAGCTATACGTTCTTTTTTGGTTTAATATTTTAATTGCCAATGGATATTGTGTAAGAAAGAATCTTACATATGCTGAATAAATAATTTTATTTGAATAATTTATAATTTAATACACATAATAAATAGAATAATTTTATCAAACATTTATATTCCATGTTCATATTATGATTATGGCATATAATTTTACACACACACACACTCACACACAAAATTCTCGAAGCGAGGCATACCTGAAATGTAATTTACTGAGACTAAAAAATCTGATGACAATGGAAAATGTAACAATATTTTAATTTATATAATTAAGAGCAAGTATCAATAAAAAATATATCTATACTATATAATAGTTTATTTTAAAAGTACCATACACTAAACGATAAATATTTATATTAATAAATTTATTTAAAATGAAAAAGTTTAACAACAAACATACTATAGTCAATTTATTTGTATAAATCATAAGTGAAATATTTATTCTGCATATTTTTGTTTGCATTAATAACTATTTATTCTATAGAATTTCAACAAAGTAAATATTACTAATACATTTAATATTGTATATTGTATTTTGGAATTATATTAAAAACGAAATAAAATTCACATATGTGCTTTTATTTAGTTATATATATATATATGGTATATAGAATCCATAACTAAGGTTTATCATATCAGTATACATGTCATATACATACATGAATATTGTGTATCGGATTAAAGAATGTTTCATTTGTGAAAAAAAAACACAAAAAAAGTTAAACTATTGTGGAATTAAAATAAATATTTTTTAAATATATTCCGTCTACATCAAAAAAATATAATGTATGAAGGGAGAGTATTTGCTAAATGTAAAACATAATTTATACATATATTCTCATATAGAAGTATTTATGAATACATGGAATTCAGAATTTGTGTTCATTTTGTAATCAAATATGGAATTTTTTTTTATTCATTTCCATGCATATGCGTAATAATACTCATTGCCAGTGTCACAGTGGATATACTCTTCATACTAATCGTTTGTTAAATGTGTACCGGGTTCAATTGCAAAAAAATGAATTTTGAGAAATTTTTCGATTGCTATTGCAATTTATCAACTGAACTGTTTGTTTGTTTGTTTACACATACACCAATTATGGGCAATTCGCACTCATATGAAAATAATTATGACATTAGGGAAACATCGGTCTTTTGCAATTCGTTAATTAAAATTTATATAATGTGGAGTAATTTACCAATTTCATCTATAATGAATGTGTGTGGTAAAAGCATATGTTCACCAGATTATAATTTAAAGAAAACATAACATTAGAAAAACCACACAATTTTACTTTTATATTTTTTATGTTGTTGGATTTTATATTTCGTATACTACATATGAAGTTATTAAACAAAAAGAATTATGGTATATATATGTGTACGTGTGAGTTGGTTATATCTTGTGAACAACTTATAACGTCTTTGTAATATTTTATCTTTTGTAGATATTGAATTTAGTATATACTTAACGATAAATATAGAAATTTTGTAATAAATGTTATTAAATTTACTTTATTGTTTTAATCTTTTCATATGTGTATATTTTATACTATAATAATAAATAACAGTATATATATAGAGTATTTATGCTCATGTAAAAGTATACAATATATTTCTATATATTTTTAATATAAATTATAAATATATACCTTTATTGCCATATGATGCTATCTAAGTAATCCTAGGCACACAATGCAAATGGTACATATACACATATACACATAAATAAAAATACGATTATTTTTTGAAGTTAATATTGTATAGAATAATTGTGTATATAGAAATACCTGCCTTTTCTTATATACATATATTTTTTATGTAAAGTGGTTGTGAACAACTCCAATGAATTTCATATGTATATTTAACTTTTCGCATGTTTTCTATTTATATTTCAATAACAGTTCAAATGCTAAATTCTAACATATATTTTATTATATAAAAATCATATATACATAGAATTTATTTTAATCCTATATCTTAAATGATGTATTATATATGCACATCAAGTTTAATAATCACTGTCACTTTAAATTTATAATTAAAATTAAATGTTGAACTATTACTTTTACAATCGTCAATACAATATAATATGAATATCTCAAGTGATTTCTATAAATATATTTCATTTCATGACTATTGTATTGTATTGTATAAATAAAGTATGAATTATATTATGGGTATTTGTAAATAGAAAAAAAAATATATATATATTTTATTATTCAATTGTCAATTATCGTAGGCAAATTGTTTTTATATATATATATATAATTTCAATATAAATTCAAATTCCAATATATATACACATAACTGCATATTGATATAAAATCCAAAACGTCATTTATGGTATATTGAAATGGTTTATCTGGTAAATCTAAATTACAATAAATGTATATAAATAAATAGTATGGATAATCTCAAACAATCGCACATGTGGTGTGAATGTATATAAACATATACACATACATAAAACACATTTATATATATAACAAAACACATATATGGTATAATAAACATTGAAACAATATATACCTAATATATTACCTATATATGGAATTGGTATACGGAAAAGTTATGAAAAATTCGGTATATACAATATAATGAAAATGAAAATAATCGCCTATAGATACACTGGAAGTAAAAACCAAAAAACGATACGATGACGAAAAAAATAATGCTAAATATAAACAATGTTTATAACTTTATACCATCAATGTGTCTATTTAAAGATGCTAGAAGGCATCTCACTTCCATTATATATTTTTTTTTTGTCTTGTATTTTTGTTGATGATGTTGTTTATATATTTTATACTTGGTTTTTTTTTTTTCTTGTTTGTTTGTTTGATAACTAACTCTCTGTTATAATAATAATAATAACATATATAAAAAATATATTGCACTTATATGTATGTGTGGGTGGGGAGACAAAGTATATGATATAAAATAAAATTATACAATATAAATATTACATTACCTATATACTGTACTATATATAAATTGTATATAACCCTTAATAATATATACAAAACCGACTTCACCATATGAACGAAATATATATATAAACACATATAGCGAAAAAAGCTTTTCTATATTTATTTCGTATATATTGTCTATACTTTAATGCACTGAATTGTTTACCAATCATTTTATAGATAAACGATATAGCTTTTTATGATAAATGTATATTGATAATACATATATAAAGCTACGGCACAGAGACAATATATATTTTATAGAAAATGCAATGGAATATGATTGACACAAAATTGTACGTTCCATAAATGTGTACATGAATTTAATATGAAACACGGAGGGAAATAGGAAATTACATATATTTTACTTTAAATAAATTTACATGTACAACAAATTTCATTATTATTATTATTATTATTATTATTATTATTATTATTATTATTATTATTACTTGATTTAAAAAAAAAAATAAAAAACGATTTCTTTATGAAGAACAAAATAAAAGTAATTATTATTAAGAACATAGTTAAGAGAAAATGTTTTCAAGTTAATTAAAATGTATATGTTTTTTAAAAAGTATAAAATAAGTATGTTTTCTAGGCAAACAAAAAAGGATTTTCTGTAAATGTAAACAGTAATTTTTTTTTTTTTAAATAAAATTACATTAATTAAAAGTTTTACAATTTTGAATTGTTGTAAAAAAAAAATCTCTTACTTCTGTTTTTATTTTTTTCCATATATTCCCATATTATTATATATTATTAACTTATATTTATTTTTCTTGTTTTCAGATTTTTTAATTTCGATCCTATATATAAATTTTCATGATACACTCAACAATATAAATAAAGATGTTGCGCTGTCATATATACATTATAATACCATTTGTTTTATGTTTAGTTAAACACGTGTATACACTGTAATGTATATTCAATACATATATATATATATATATATCTATATGAAAAGTCCTTTTTAATTATTAATATAATAAGCTTTTCAATTTTGAAATTTATTACATTTTCATAACACGGAACTGGACTTACATTTTTATGTTTTACTTAAGCTTTTTATATATGTTATATAAATATGTGTATTGCATATATATTTGTTTGTGTGCTGTGGTATAATATTAATTGTTGTATTAAAATGAAATACTATAATGTAAAAAAAAGGTATAAAGGTATTCTACTACTAGTTAATAATTTATAAAATTTTATGTGGTTTCGTTATTTGCATAAAATTAATATATAATCTATATATGATTTCTGTGTGTGCGCATACATAAATGTATATATATCCATTTCTATATGGCTGCTTTTTATGTATTTTGTAGCAGTACAAATTGTTATAATATTGCTATGTCTCTCTGGCTATATATTTTACAAAGCCAAAAAAAAAAAACATCTATAATTCTATTTATATATGAAATAAATGTCATTTAAAATAAATATTTAAAAATAGGATATATGGTATATATGGGTTGAGGATTCTTCATCATCCATAAATTAATTATAAATGATTTTTTTGTATTTTAAAAATGACATTTTTGTTTTGATAATAATTAATTTTTAAAAATAATATGAAAATCACCGATATTTGCTTTGTTAATTTGTAGAAAAATATAATGAACACGATTGCGATGCGTTATCTATTATACTATACTTTTATAGAATTTAATTACAAATGCTTCTTTTTATACAAAGTGCCATTTTTATATATTCCAGTAAATTATATTTTTTATAATTAACTTCACTATTTTGAATTTAATGTCATATAAATTAAAAAAATTACATTGTGTGCAATTGCTATAATGAATATACAAACATAAATTTTCATATTACACAAATGACCATCAAAATGTACATTGTGTATATGGCAGTTTATATTTATATGTTATAAAATTCTTATAAACATATAGGAGAATGCAGAATAGAATACCATACAGAGTTCACATATATTTTGTAATTAATGCATATAAACGTGTATTGTATTGTATATATATATAAAGTGAAAAAATAATATAAATTCTATGTTATATTGTGTCGTATAATGCATATTGTCCATTAATATATGGGCTGTGCGTTATAAGTTATATATGAACAATTTGTGTGTACAAGTGTATACATGCATTGAAAATGCCGATTAAATGTGACCAACATCAGAACAGAAAATGTTTACAATTTATTTTAATTTCATGTTTATTTAAGTTTCCGCAAACAATCGCATCGAAATTCTGATAAACTATATATCCTGTTAATATGTTCATTTCAACTAGCTCAAAATAATTATAGAAATTAGTTTTAAACATTTATGAATGCATACCGTACTTGTTGACAATGCTACTCCTTTCTTTTACAATAATTTTTAGACTACTTTACTGCAGCGATATCATTGTGGAGGTAAGTACTCATTATATGCATTATTCAGGGTTTTTGAATATGAGGGAGATTTTCATATATTCATTTTCATGGGTGCGTCAGTTTTAATGGTCGTAAATATTTTACTTTGTTTCTAAGCTTAATTTTTATAACAAATATACAAATGAATCATAAAAAGTAAAATAAAATTAAACAATTATATTTTGTGTATTAAAAAATTTGTCATATATTTATAGAAGCGGAAAAAAAATCTAAACTAATTTCTAATCCACAGATAAATTCAATGAACAATATAATAAATAATAATAATATTTACTATTTAATTTTTGTTGAAAATTGCGATTGAAGAATCGCTTTTATTGAATGTGTTTTGTAATGTGTATTGTACAAACTGCAATGAATACAAATACGTATATGTGATGAAAGAATTTCTAATATTAACATATATCTAAAAAATCTCTAACTAAGCCAAACATATTATCCATAAGGTTTACATACGTTTTTATTATTATATATCTAAATAAATTCCACATATATATATATATGTGGAATATATAAAATATAGAGGATTTAAGGAATTACATGTTTACTTTCATTATTTTTACAACCGACAAGAGAAATCTTTTACTATATGCATATATTTATTTAGCTATATAAAAGTCTGCAAAAATATGTCAGATGTCTAGACACTGCAAAATGCATATACAGGGTGTTTTTCTATATTACAATCGGATTATGTTTGTTTGCAATTTTTTTTTTCTTTTTGTGATATAGCTGTAAGTTATAATTTTTCAGTCATATGTGGATGTACTGACTATAGCTTTTATCCATACATATAGTGATTATTTAGTGTTATTGCCACTATGGACTAACCATCTCTCATTTGACTGTTTTATTTGTTGTTACTTAAGCGCTATACGGAATACATTATTTTCATAATTAAAAGTCGTACATACAAAATACAAACAATCTGTCTGTAAATATAAACAAACACCATGTATATGCAAATGATATCTAATAATAAATTACTCTTTAATATACAAATCTCATTTTATTATAATACATACGAATTATAATAATGAAAAATTATATTCAAACAAATGTATTATTTTTTTCATTGATTCCATGCAACATTTAAAATAGATTGTGTTAAAAAAAAACCATATATAACTCTTATATAAGATAAGTCGAGAATTATTGTAAAAAGAATATATGTTTTTTTTTTTAAATGCATATGTGAATTTGTTTTGGATAAACATAAATAAATTGATTTCTCACAAATTTCAAATTATATATAGACTACATTGTTACGAAAATCAAATTTCTATATTTGAAATCATAGTATTTTGCACTTACCATTACCATTCGCAATAAATTACCATATATAAAAACTATTGAAAAAAATATGCTATATGCTAAAGGTAAACAGACTGCAATGCACTGAAAAAAAAAAATCGATTGCAGATTAAATAAATAAATTGTTAAAAAAACAGAAAAAAAAAAAATCAACAGACTGTGAATTTTCTCTTTCCATTTTTAAAATATATATACCACATATGGAAAAATTTCATCAATCATATGCATATTATTATAAATTATATATACATAATTTTATATGATGAAATACATTATACATCATCCCACCAATATAAAAAATTTCACATCTGCACTGGTACTGTAATAATGATTATTTATAAATATATATATAAATCTATATTATACGTGCAAATATGTATATATAGGTACGATAGGTAGTTATATTAAATATTGTAGAAAGCACTTAACATAACCATTGAGATTTGTTTATTATTTGAATTCAAACAAGATTTATAAATAGAAATAATTGAAAAAATGCAGTCGTAGTCTGAGCAATTCTGTTTACAGACTCTAACAGACACGACCAAATATATTACTGACAAATGTGTATACTAATTGCGTTCTTATTCGAACTTGGAAAAATATACAAATGCATAAAAATTGATGGGTACAGTGAATTATTTGTTTAAAAATCAATACAATACTTTATGTTTTCCAAATAATATATAAAATTTATAATGATAAATAATTTTATATCAAACATTTGAAATTGAAAAATAAATCATTTTAATTGTTTTTTGCATATTTTTTTTTACGATATATACTTTATTTTATAAAGGTTGTGTTTGTTAATGAGATTATTATGTTTATGTCCTGCACATACACACACAAACAATTTAAAATTAACTTTTTTTATTTTTCCACAGCGTATAGGATTACTTGCACATTTCCGATTGAAGTGCAATAATTTAATGTATTCTTCTATAATCGTTGCCATGTATTTAATATAATATGAATAAATTATTTTTGTGTATATTTGATAATTTAAAAATGATATTATAATACACATCAGTTTAGTAAATATGTATATAACATATGGTATATGGTATGTATTGTATATAAAGTTATAAATGGAAATACTAAATTTATGACAAATTTTTATAGGACATATATACACCGCTACTATATAGCTATACACAATATACGGGATATAATGTAAAATTTATGTATATTTTATATCTACTATTTTATATTTTTTTATATTTATTATAATTTTCATCCTATGTCAATCATTATTGTCAAAATATATTTATAAAAATTACTTTGAAATATATCGTTTTATTGTGTGTATGCGCTACGTTATAAAAATATTCTAAATATGTAAGTAACTATGTATATGTTTATTTGGATGACATATATACTCAAATTTTTTTTAAATTCATATAAAAATTAGATGAAATGACTAGTTCATTTGTACACAACATTAACTATTGACGAAAAATCATTTATCATATAATCATAATTCTCATTCATTCATATTATATAAAAAAATACGCATGTTTTCGTACATATTTAACAACTATTTTGATTTATTGTTGTGTGGGCATAATCTTTTATATATAAATTTATAATACAATACAAAATACATATTTTATATTCATCATCATACAATTAATTATATTTGATTGATATTTAATAATTTGGTTAAAATTTTTATAATATAATAAAATTGTAAATATTATTGTTTGGTGGAAAAAAAAATAAATAAAATAATATCTAAATTAATTGTCGACTTTTGTTGATGCTGATTTATAAAGATAATTATAATACTTTCTTTGGTTAGAAAAAAATTATTTCAATGAATGTGCTCTCTCTATCATCATCATTTCCAAATTTTAACTTTTTTTTTAATTTATTTACATTTTCATTTTATAAAATAATATAATCCCTTCTTTGAACTCAATTAATAATTAAATATCAAATATATGCGTTTATAAAATGTTATTATTATATAAAAATAGATATTTATGCCTTTGCCTACTATAATATCAAAACATTATATTTTATATAACTCTCATGCAATAATATTATTATTTTGAAGGATTTACCAAGAAATATACATATTATTTGAATATATATATTTATGAATGAACTAAATTTCAAAAGTCAAATTACAAAATGTAAATATTCTTTGATGTTTATTTATATGATACTTAAAAAATATATTATATTTTTTAAGAAACAAAATAACAATTTTTATTCATAATCATAATATCATTTTATGAATTCAATTGTAATATTATAAAATATATATATGTGCATTTGAATACCCTAGTAACAATTTGTCGGTACTTTAAAAAAATGATGGACAATTTCCGTGGAAAAATTCAACATATGTTTCATGGAAAAAATATATATTGGAATTTGTCCAAAGAATGTCCATAGATTTTCCACTTAATATATTAGTATTTTATTTAGGTCAATTGAAATCTTTAGATGGTCAGGGTAATATTTACAACATATATCCGCGCCGTATTGTATTCATAATTTATTTCACCAATTATTCAAGACAGTAGTTTTACAATTTTACAATTAAATTATTTTTTGCATAAGAAAATATAAATATCATACTTTTTATTTATTTCTTATGTATTTATTACATTAAATTTTGTTTCAACACAAGTTACAACCTGTGATAACAAAATTTGTTTTTGTGAGTGCACTTGTCGCATGACGTATTTGTGTCAAAATCTTTAGATCTGATAAATTCTACGGATATTCTGTGTGAAAGAATAGCAACGAGAAATAAATCTAAGGAAAATCCGTAGTAATTATCCTCGGAAATAAACGAATAATCCAAGGACATTTTTTATAAAAATCCATGGACAGGGTTGCACTCATCATATAAAATTCCAGCCGACATCCGTAAGAAATCTATGGGTATTTCCTCGGATTGAAACTACAGGCTACTATAATGCGGAAATTTTTCGGACAAACTACGGACAGTGTTACTAGGGTACTGTTGATAACAATATAATCATTATTAAATAATAATAAAAAAATAAATGTAAAATATTTATTATAGCGAAGACTCTTATTTACAAAGCATATTATATTTAATTGTATAAAATTTCATTATATGAGATATAATTTTTTTAGATTCAAAAAATTTAATATTTGTATTTTGCATTTATTATTTTAAAGCCATTCGATAAATATACAATTTATTATATGAGGCACCGCATATATATTTATCTTATCTCTGTAGCTGTACGTAAATTTTTTTTTTAATGTTATTTGTATAGTTATAATTTTTGTTATTGATATAATAATATCTGAAAAGTCAGCCAAAAGCGAAAAAGTTAAATCTTCATAGAAAAACTTTCTCTGTGTATACATTAGATTTGGTTGCCTAAATTCCTACCACATTACAAAATTTATTCAAAAGAAAATAAAAATATAAATGTATATATATTTCAAAGCGAGAAAGGACACTATAAAAGCGAGCCGAGTGATTGCAGCATAAAAGAAAATGTAAAAAAAAAAAAAAAATGAATAAATTAACTAATGCTGACAGTTTTTCCCATGAGGTATGCCATACTAATATTTTATCCAATTTATAAATTTGAATCCTTTTTTTTTTGTTGTTGTCATTTTATTTATCATCATGTTTACATCCCATCCCTTACTATATACCCTATATAATGTATATATTTGAAATTTTATGTTTATTTATGTTTATTTTTTGTCTTAAATTGTGTAATAGGAGATTGAGTCGTACGACGTATACTGAAGATTTGACATGTAGGAAACATCTAGTAGTTGTCATAATTTATATGCTATTCAAATGTGCAAGTGTATCAATTGAATCTGACAATTTCAAAGATTTAGTAACTACTTCAAATATATATTAAAAGTTGTATACCGATTAGGAAAAATAATAACCCAGTTTTATATAATCCCGCATCGAGAATAAATTCATCCATTCTCCTATTTAAAATAATGTAATGGGGAGCATTATTTTTTTTCTATTTAATAAATTTTGAGAATCTGATTTGATTGAAATATAGTAAATTTATTTTTGCAATAATTATACTTATACGTAGAATTTTTACTGATATTTGGATTGTCTCTAAATCTATTGTAGATATAAATATAGATTTATTTATATAAAAAAAGTAATTGTATATATATGTTGATATGTAGATACCCATAAGTATATGCATCTTTTTACATCTATATAATAAATAATGTAGACAACAAAAGAATATAGACACACACAGACATATCATCTCGTATAACTTAAAATACAAAACTATATGATATTTGTTTACGTATATACCGTCGTGTACACCTCTCTGGTATATAAATAATAAAATAAATAGTATAAAATCCTAACTATTTTATATTTTTATGCACACAAAATCCTAAGGGAAAATTTATATTTATATTTATTATTGTTCTATTGGGAATTTCATATTTGGAAAAATGGAAAACTAAATTCATATTTCAATTCATATGTATTATATTTTGTTATTTTATATATACGAAAATATAAAATAATAATAATAATAATAATCAATACTGTCGCGCTGTATAAAAATATAAAAATATATTAAATTTTTTTATATTTGTCATCTATTGCATCTACAAATTTAGTGTAGTATATAATATTAGTTGATATGGAAATTTATGAATGCATATTTTTTTGCGGTTATATGTTTATTTTATGTTATACATATACATTTAAATATTTAACTTTATCACCACTCATATTAAAATTCTATATAGATTACAATTTTATTTCAATTACACATTATTTCAGAATTTTTTGTTAAATCTCTCCTATAATATTATACAGCTGCACTTTTGCTCGCTGTATATAAAATAATAAATAAAATTTATAAGCTTATAATAAGTTTATCTCTTTTATATGTTCTGGATGAAAGTTTTTCATTATATTTGAATATAATGTTGAAATTTTATTTTAAATTATTAAATATATTGTAGTTTTTTGAGTGGTATTATATGTAATTTAAAATCAACAATTTTGTATATATATAATCTTATTAGTAAGACATGTATGTAATTTTAATTATTTCTCAAATTCTCAACAATAAAACTAGTGGAAAATCGTATTGCATAGAGAAAAAACTAAAAATTGTAATTCCACTGAAATTTTTCCCATAGTTTTTCTATGAAAAGTAATCTGTATTTTCAATGAGAAAGCAAATTTAATTAAAAATTCAAAAGAAAACCGTCATATAAAAATTTAATTTTCTTGTCCATTCATTTAAATGAATGTTTTTATTAGCAAATATTTGTCTATATACAGTATGTAACATATATAGCACAATATATTAGTTATATATTATAAGTTTTAAATAAATATTTTCCTTTTTCATTATAACCAACTTTGCAAATCATTTTATATTAATTTACATATTTTCTTTTAAATTTAATGTATTTTGACAAAAAAAAAAAAAATAGTATTTATTCAGACCAATGTAAAATGTTATAAATAACCTAATGCATGCACTGCACATACCTATATTATAAACATATATATGTTATACATATGGATTCATATATTATATTTATATTACCTCTTTATACTAATATTATATATAAAATTATAAAAGCATGTACTATATATCATCATCTTCATCACATATAACATTTACACCGTTTTAGTAATCCACATGCGTTTGTAAATATAAATTATATTTACTATGGCTGATGTAAAATTTTGTATGTAAAAATATAATAACATTTTCTCGTATGGTACGAAAATGTATGGAAAATGTGTAATAATTAAATAAAATTTAATGCATAAATCAAACATGCAAACAAAAAATAAATTATAAGAAAAATTAAATTTTCCTCATTTTGATGTTGGCATGAACAAAAAAAATAATACATAAACATATATAAAAACGAATTTATCTATATATACATTGTTTTTGTACCTTTAAAAATATAATTTTGTTACAAAAACAACATTTTTAGCAACAAAAAAAAAAAAATAATAATCTATATTTTGTTACAAATTTCGACAGAACATTTTATAATTCAGAAAAACATCATCGTACGTTTTACGTTTTTTTTTCTTTTCCCATAACAAAAGGAAAATATATTGTATAAAAGCATGGTTTTTCTATTTCTGTTTTATCATCATTATTATCATTTTTACAGTTCATTTATTATACGCATAAATTTTGCATAAATTCAATTATAGTCTAGAATAGATAGATATACGGAACGAACCATTTAAAGATTTTCAATTTCTTTTTCTTCCTCCAAAAAGGAAATAAATAATTAAATGATATGTACTTTTATATATATTATTACTTTAAAAAAAAATCGGCGATGAAAATGAAAATTCGTTTAATTTATTTAAAATAGGGTTCGATATTGCTATTATAATATTTATATAGTTACAAACTAAACATAAAATATATAATCAATACCATATATAAAATTATTGGTTTGTAAATGTATTTTATACAATAATTATTGATTTTATTTAAACATACCATTTAAATTAAGATACTACCAAGTAATACCCGTGAATTGTCCGTATTAGCAGAATAAATTTTATTATGACCATGCTGCTAAATCGTGGTTTTGATTCAGTTTTTTACCGATACACCAAAAGTTCTATGAGTACAGAATGAAGATGCTGAACGATGGCAAAAATTCATCGATTGCGCATTTTTTTTTGTAATAAACAACACACCGCGGATAAACTCCATGAAAAGTCTTACAAAATTCCTCGGAAATATATAGATTTGAACTACTGGTTGTTTTAAAAATTATGCAAATAAATTATAAAGTGTGAGGAATATATTTATAGATAAGCGAAATATACAAAATTTAAACCACTATCTTGGATAATTGGTGAAATAAATTATGAATACAATACGGCGCGGATATATGTTGGAAATATTACCCTGACAATCCAAATATTTCTATTGATCTAAAAAAAATACTATTTTATTAAGTGGAAAATCTATAGACATCTTTGGACAAATTCCAATGTATATCTTTTCCATGAAAAATATGTGGATGTTTTCCACGGAAATTTTCATCATTTTTCAAAGTACCGACAAATTGTTACTAGGGTATATATTTACTATGAATGATTTTAAATGTATCTCGTTATTTTTTTATATTATTTTATAAATATTGATAAGTAATATAATGTAAAGTTTATTATTTTCTCGGTTTTGTTTTTAAAACACATATTCAACTGCAAATGATAAAAACTATTAATATAATTTATTTTAAAATATATCCGAATACAATTATTTTGAGACGACAATATACTTGATTTGTAAGAAAAGAAATATTATTTCGAACACATTAAATACAGAAATATCATATGTGAGCTTATACTAAATATTTATACATTCTGTGGTGGTGATTTAAACAATAATATTGTAGCATAAATAAATAATGTTAATGTTTTATTTACATATTCTTTTTTATAACTCTGATTTTAATATTAAACCATTTGGTAATTTAAATTAAAAGTTTATTGTGCGTATATGGTTCAAATAATTTAATTTGCATGTATAAACTTGTAAAATTTAAATAAATAATTTATACTTTTTGGACCAATACAAAAACAAAATAATATAAAATCATTTTATTTTTAATTACATATGCAATTTATATTTGAACAAAAATCAGAAAAATATATAGTATATTGTTAATTATTTATTTAATATACTTTCTATATATTGTAATATATATGTAAATATATTTATATAAATTTAATAGCTTGTTATATTAAATAAAAGTTATGCTGTGTTCAATTTCAATTTAATTTAAAAATCAATTGATTATTTTCCAATTGTTTTAAAATACCCAATATTAAATATAAATATATTATAGATATAGTAATAAAATGTAAAGTTGCTAAAAGAGTTACGAGAATATATCACACATATTTTGTTAATAAATTTTTCGATTATATATCCCACATTAGAATTTCTTTTTGGAAACATATCGTGAGAATTTTCAAAAACGATATATGGAATCGCGTTATACTTATTGCATCACTTATACGTTTTTATTGCGTATATTATCGAAACAAATAAATAAGAACATTTGATAATGTATGCGAGCGAATTGGCTATATAACATATTGTGGACAAATATACAACATAACATATTCTGAATATTTTGTAAACGATATTTTATCATACAATGAATAAATTTAATTGATTTTTTCGTCTTTTTTTTTATTTTTTCATTTGTGGTTTATGTTATTAAATTTTTAATTAAATATTTTAAAAATAATTAATTATATAATTTAATGAATAAATTGTTATATATACGACCACATATATATTTATATGTTATGTTAGGCATCATTGCTGCAGATTTAAAAAATAAGAATACTATACAATAATTGAAATATTATATTTTTATATTGATATATTGATGCATATTTGTGCATCGGAATTTAATATATATAATATGTGTACTATTAGGATGCATTTAATATTTGTGTTTATTAACGTAAATAAATTTAAGTTGACTTTTACAAATTATATAGTTTACTTTTTATTTTATGTAAACATACACATAATGTCAATGAGTTCCTATAATTAATGTGCACAAATATTCATTTAATTTAAATAATAATAACATCGATTTGATTTTGTTTTTATATATATTATTTATATTTTTCTTAATTGGAAATAATTGCAGGTAATATTTATTAATGAATTTCCAGTCTTCTTACATAATTTTAAAATTTATTAATTTATCAATAAATTATTTAAGATATTGTATCAAGTGGCGTTGCGTGCATGTAAACAAGATAAACAGTGTTTACCATAAGAAATTCTTTTTAAATGAATATTTTGTATCAATATTTTTAATACTGACTGTATATGATATACAATTGGTTAAATTTTACTATGTAGTTTTTTCTTATGTTATAAATTAAAATATAGATAAAATATCGCATATATACTTTCCATAAACATATATATAATATAATATAAAATATAAATATAATAAAATGATATAAACGATAATTAAAATGTAATAAAAAAAAAGTGTACTCACACAATTCAGTGTTCCCCAAATTAGCCGCAGTAGAGGAGCCGCCGGCAACAGAAGAATGAATATTCTGCACATACAGTTCAATTTGAAATTTCATTTCACAAATAACAAAATCGAACCGCGACACACATTTGGTACATCGCTAAAAAGACAAAGACAAAAAAAGAAATAAATTAACTTTAATATTATTATTATGCATTAGGTAAATTTAAATAAGTGTTGTACCAAATCAAATTAAATATATTTATTTTATTACTTTTTTTTCGAAATAATTTAGTACAATAATAAACCTAAATATAAAAATAGCAAGAACAAGAAACAACAACAATAAATGCTATATAAAAATTTATGTTACCGCGGCGTCATACAGAAAAAAAAAAATCACATTTATTTTTTCGCGCATGAATATAGGAAAAAGTCAAAATTTAATTTATAAAAAACAAAAAATCTATACCATCTTTTCCAATAAAATTAATTATTTAATAAATTGAAAATTGTTGGGAAACAAATAAAATAAAAATAATTAAAACAATTACAATATTTAAATGTATAAAATAAAAAGAAATGTGAGGAGCACCACTTGCCCATCACATAACACAAGCAAGGGAAAAAGAAAGTTAAAATTTATTGTAGGCATTTCTTAGCACACAAAAAAAATATCGAAAAACTCAATATTAACATAAAAACTATAAATAATATTAACTATTAATATTCGGTTTATAAATTAAAATAATAACTTACCCAATTTAAATTATTTATTAAATATAAAATAATTAAATGATTAATATGCAATTTTATTTTTCCTATTTTTCATTTACTACGACGTGACGACTGACACAAGAAAAACAAAAAATAGCAATAATAAAAATCGAAATTATAAATGTGACATAAAAAATTGATGACACATGAGAAAATAAAAAACAATTGAATTTATTTCGCCTATATAAGAAATTCGAATTTTATTTTTTATTATTATCATAATTTTATTTATAATTTAACGAATTTTCAAATTTACGAATTTTCAAATTTAAAATTTGCTCTTTTTTGAAATTTATTCCAGTAGTTGTTGTCACTTACGCTTAATGATATTGATTTAATACTTTGATGTTACTTTAATTGTAATGCAATTTACTTACAAAATAAATTTATCGATTTAGATATTATTTAATATTATTTAAATTTTTGGCATTAGTTAATTTGAGTTTTATCTTGCTATAATTGAATCGCTCTTCTCGTAATATGGTATGCAATAGGCAAGACTGTCGGACTTATGGAAGATGTCATTATAGAGATATGAATAATCATGAATTCAAAGAAATAATCATCGATATAGACAGGCTGCTAACAAACAAACAAACTAAAATTAAATAATTATAACTTTTTCGCAGTAAAAATGTTTCCTATTTCGGTTATTGCATAATATATGCTATTACATAAATTTATGATTTGATAATTTTTTTTCTAATATTGCAAATGTATTTAATTTTAACGATAAGCTATTTTCAGGTAATGGGATGAAAATAGGATTTGTTTACCTAATCGAAAAATTCAAGTGACGCCGCTGATTATACCAAAAAAAAAATACGGTCGGGTGCCTATGCATCCGTGTATATATGTTGAGAAGTGATTGATAACCTGAAGATATATCTAAATTACAAATGGTAGGAAATTATCAGACATAATTATGGATACTATACATTTCTATATAGAATATAAATAAAGATATATTTTACCATCAATTTTACAAAATAAAATATAAATTCCATTTAAATAATATATAAATAAATTATATTATTATAGGAAAATAAATATATATATATATTTTTTATTCTTTATTTATAACGAACATATTTGTTTATAAATCTTTGTTTATAAATGTTTGCATAATATATTTTGGTCGTTGATACCATTATCCAATTTTATTTGCTTTTATTTTAAAATATATGTACGTATATTTCATTCTGACAAATTGATGTCTCTCAGTTGGATGTCATCATCATCATCATCATCATCATCATCATTAGCAATATTTTAAATATATTTATTTTGAATTGTGATATTTTTAAATGATAGCATAAATTTATATTTATATTGTTTTTTGAAAAACTGAATTTATATTCTATAAATAGTATATAAACACACACAAAAAAAAATGGGCCAACTATTATTACAAACCATTTCTATTACTATAACTTAGTAAATTTTTAAAATTTACTATTAGATAATTAGTAATAACTTTATAAATGCATGAATAAATGCTTGAAAATATAATAATAATCTTTGATATATATTAAATAATAAACATTATCGATATAGAAAAATCATAAAAATAATGATCGAGAAGTACGTATTATCGCCTGAAAAAACATCACATTTTAATACTATTTTTTGCTTATTTTTACTATTAACTATACAAACAATTTTGTGTGTGTGTACAATATTAATAGTTATATGTTTATGGGAACATAACATAAACATTATATAATTGTATATATTAGAATTTATGATTATTTTTATAGTATTCTTAGTTCTACATATACCATATATTAGTTACATATGTTCTATTGGTACATAAAAATAAATCTCTTCTTAAACTCAATGCGACACACTATTCGTTGAACAACTTATCAATTTAATTAACCTGTACTGATTATTGTATGATATGCGTGGGGCGGTAAATATTGATGAACGCAATTTTGACAGTATACTATAAATTCTTATTTATTTAAGTAGACGATATTATAGTGCATTTGTATTTTTATTTCAAAAATGTATCGATTTTGTTATTTATTTTTTTTATCTTATTGTATAATAATAAAATAAAAAATATCATAAAATGTTGGAATTTATTTTAGCAAATAAAATGTGAAATTCATGTATTTTTTTAATATTATATAGTAATAAGCTTATAAACTATATACATATATTATTTAAATTTATATATATTTATATTTATATATATCTGACTTATAAAAGTCAAATAAATTTTACATTTTATTATATGGAATTGTTCACTTTATATTATATATATATATTCTTACAATATAAAGTTATCGATATTTATTTGTATATATTATTATATCATATAGTTGAATGTTATTCATATATGTATTATAGGATACTGTATATGAGCATAGAGATTTTTAATGTCATATTTATTTAGTTTTTAGTACATATAATTGGTAAATACGTGTTATAGCCTCTTATTGGAAAATACTTATAAAATTATTGAATACAACATTAAAATATTTTTCATTTTTAATGGAAACAATGGATGATATATACACAGGGTGTCCACGAGCGGTGAGTATTCCTTCAATGGGTTGATGGGGGACATAATTCTAAGTCGATTTCGATTTTGGTCTCTGTTTTCGAGATATAACCCTAAGAATTTTTCTCGGTAGTCCATCACTAAAGTACCAATAACTTCGAAAGTAAGATAAATACAGAAAATTTATAGTAGACCGAATTTGTACAGAATTAAATTCTGAATTAAATTGTGTTATACATTTTTTTATAACTTGATTCACTTTCTAGTTATTGAACAATATAATTGGAAAATAAATATCTTTTCTCAAAAATTTCGTACTAAAATGAATTTTTTTAAAAATCTAACAACGCAACATATTATTTTTATATCAAAAAAAGTAAAACTAATTTATTTCGCTACAATTTTGTAAAATATTTCATTTAGCTATGACTAACAGTTTAAAAGTTATAATTGTTTGAAAAAATGGCGTAAATGTAGAAATAAATGAATAACAAACTAAAATTATAGTTATTTGGAACAAAAGAAGATGATTATTAATGATGAAACTACCGAGAAAAATTTTTAGGGCCATATCTCGAAAACAGAGACCCAAATCGAAAAATGTTATTTATTAATTTCGACTTAGAATTATGTCGCCCATCAACACCTTGAAGAAATGCGCACCGCTAAATATATTATTATTAAATGTATTCCATATATTATTTTGTATTTTTTGTAAATCAGAGAGACAGCATAATGTTTAGATAGTTTTGGCTTAACATTAGTTTTAGCATTATGGTGGCCGACTGACTTATTGGCGTAAATGTCTGTGAGTAATAAACCTATATATAATCCACTTTGTAAAGTAGCACAATTGATCTTTTTAGTGCAAGAACAACCGATTTGGTTGATTAACTGCAGTAATTGAAAAATGTGTATTACTACACACAAATAAGTAATTTAAGGTAAAATTCTGTGTTTTATTATAAAACGAAAAACGATCTGCACTAAACACTAAAAATTTACATTTGTGATTTTCTTCCATCAAATAATAATAATACAAAAAACATACACACAAAATTTCGCTACAACTCCATATTAGATTTTACAATTTCATGCATTAAATTCAAAATACTCATAAATTTAATAGGATTAATTGTAATATTCATCCAGCACATACATAATATGTTGGTTAATGTTGAAATATTGAAATTGTAAATTTATAAATAAATAAATTATTAATTTACTGAACGAATTAAATATTATGTGTTCATATATAAATTTTTTATATATATTGTGTGTTTTTTGTGCGGGTGTATCTTTCGGATATATGCTATTTTTTGTATATAATTCATATAACATATATATATATATATATATATAAAATATGATTAACGTCAACAACATTACATTCACTAAACAAAAATTTAAAGGAGATAATAATAATAATAATATATAGCACATAATTATAAATATAAATACTCGAAATGAATATGAAAAATTTGTGTTTTCTTTTTAAAACAACAATGAAAATATTATTTCTTTGTACAAAATTCATATCACACCATATTAATGTGTATAAATGTACATGTGTATAATGTATAAATTATAATGCGTGTATATTATATATTTATATATAGATAATATATAGATAATATATAGATAATATATAGATAATATATAGATAATATAAAGATGAATCTTATAAGCATATACGAAAAGTCTAATTAAATTAAAATTTAATTTTTATTATATTATAAAATATATATTTATTAAATACAACTTTTTTATTACGACTTTTATTATATGTATTTTCTATGGCTGTGTGTAAAATGCGAATATATTATCTCGTGTTTCTTTAACAGATTCAATGTAAAATAAGACTGTATACTAATTTGATAATAATAATCATATATTAACCTAAATGATTGATCTATTTTTATTTTTGAGAAACTGCTCGGTGAATATATTATCAATTCTTGAATTTGTATATAATATAATATATATGATTTTCTTAGACACACTATATTAATATATATATATACGTTATACATATACACGAGTCGACTACATCTATATACATATATAATTAAATATGAATATATATATATATATATATACACTATCTTCTAGAAGCAAATTTATATTAAATTATATAATCCAAAAACTTTTAAAGTTAACTTTTACTTTTTTTTTACAAAAAATTACCATTATACATATATAGAAAGGAATTAATTTAATAATAATAATAATAATAATAATATTAATATAATAATGGTGCTATACCTTTTAATTTTAACTATATATATATACATATTTACATTACCGTATATAATATAAAACCAATCTTCTTAAAGAGACTTTAAGGTTAATACTTTTTCTTCTTTTGCTTTTCATAATAATTAATTTTTTTGTATATATTTTACTATTTTATGAGCTTTTTTTTTTCGTACATAAAAGAAACAATAAATTAACTTTATTTTATAGTTTATAAAAGACAAAAGAAGTAATTTAGTTTTATATTTAACAAATATTAAAATTATGACAAAACACAAAAAGAATACAAACTTATATTAGTTTTTATGTACAGAGGGTGTATTGTTATACACATACTCTAGACTATACAATATTTATTTAATTGAAATAAAAATTTAATATTTGTTAATCAAATTGGTATTGAAGAAAAGTTAAATTGTCGAACTCAGCAACGTTAATAATTTAAAACACAAACACCTTTTTTACTGAACTTGATTTTATTTAATATATTTTAATGTCTATTTTTTATGTGTGCTTCCCAAAAAGCTAGACCGTAAAGTGACCAAAATTATCATATCCCTCATATTATATTATAGAATATGAGAGATATGATTTATTAGAGAAAAAAACCGTTTAAACCATAACATATTAATTATGCAAATATTTAAGAGAAATTGTACATGATGTACAATAATTTCTCGTACACATTTTTAACAGGTATATTGGGGGAGGGAAGTGTTTAGCAAATAAATATTTTACAATATGTATAAAATGTGAAATTAAACTTTATATTTATGTAATGGTAAATGAATTAACTTGTCTCGAAACTAAACTGAAGTGAAACGAAATCTATTCAATATTTTGAATTTACAGTTTCCACACATTTTCCGGTAAATTTGTGAGATAAAACAAACATAATCTAAACATTTATGGATTTTTGATAAATATATATATATACTCGTATCCATAAATATCAATTGCTTTACTTTACTAAAACCAATATAATTTTATATACAACATATAAAATCATGCTATATAGATTTTTAAATAATAAAAAGGTGTTATATATTAAAACAATTTACAATAAAGTTTCAATTTTCATTTTATAATATATATTCATATATATATATGGGGTATACCTTTTTCTATTATAAAGAGATTATATACATATATTTAATAATATTTATATATAGAACTTGACTGATACAGGGTATACACGAGCGGTGCTCATTCCTTCAAGGTGGTGATGGATAATTCTAAATCGAAATTAATAAATAACATTTTTCGATTTGAGGCTTTGTTTTCGAGATACGGCCATAAGAATTTTTCTCGGTAGTCTATCACTAAAGTACCAATACCTTCGAAAGTAAGGTAAATACAGAAAATTTATAGTAGATCGAATTTGTACAGAATTAAATTCTGAATTAAATTGTGTTATACATTTTTTTTATAACTTGCTTCAGTTTCAAGTTATTAAACAATATATAATTGAAAAATAACTATGTTTTCTCAAAAATTTCTTACTAAAATGATTTTTTTTAAAAATCTAACAACGCAACATATTATTTTTTTTATCAAAAAAGTAAAACTAATTTATTTCGCTACAATTTTGTAAAATATTTCATTTAGCTATGACTAACAGTTTAAAAGTTATAATTGTTTGAAAAAATGGTGTAAATGTAATGAAATAAAAAAATAACAAATTAAAATTATAACTATTTAGAACACTTACACCACTTTTTCAAACATTTATAAATTTTAAATTGCTGCAGAGAAAAATTCTTAGTATCTTGAAAACAAAGCCCCAATTCGAAAAATGTTATTTAGTAATTTCGATTTAAAATTATGTCGCCGATCAACCTCTTGAAGGAATACGCACCGCTCGACGACACCCTGTTTATGTATGCACATAAGAGTTAGTATGTACAAAAGTTAATGAAATTTCTTGATTAAATAAAATGTTATATCTTATAGATATCAGGTATATATAACGTTGTATATAATATACACATTATAAATAATATATACGAGAATATGTTTGTATTTTAAAATACAAAATAATATTGAATTTAATTGTTATTTTATAAAACAATATAAAATGTTCAAAATTTTTGTTTATTTTATATAAAATATTTAATTTATGTATATCTAAATTTGTTCTAGATACATAAATATATACGTATTGTATAGTATATATTTAATTATATATTGATAATATTTCATAAATTTTAGTTGTTGTAATTATTAACTTGTACATATATTGAATATATTGTGGGAAAAGAAAATGTATTAAAATTTATTAATTACTATTAAAATATATATACGAATATAAAGTTATATAGAAATACATATTGTTTGAAAAGTTTGCGATATTTTATCTATATATGGTATATTTACAATATAACACAATATTAATATTACTATGCATACACAAATATTTTATGCATGTTTAACATAATTTTGAATACAAAATACATATATTAATAGTTATATATTAGTTTATATAGTTGAAGTATATAATATATTATATTACAATATATTATATAATAGCATAAAATTTAATGGAATATATTATATAATTATAATAGAAGAAATCTTTTCTTAAAATTTAATATATAAATAGGAAAAGTTTTTCAATTTATTTTAACTAAACACACGCAATTTACAGTTTAGGGTGAAATCGGATAGTGTTTGTATTTTGATGTTATCATTGAAAAATTGGATTATAAAAAGTATTTAGTAATTTTAATCATCTATTTTATATTTACATACACATAATATATAAAATAGATTTAAGATTTCATAAATTATATAGGTCACTTAAATTTCAAATATTCTATATATAAATATGTAGCCAAATTTGAAAGAGCAACCGTTTCGTTGTCTGTCTGCGTACCCAGAAAAAATATCAATTTTGTTTTATGAAAACAATAAATAATAATATTAAAGTACTATAATAATATATTTTCAGTTTTTTTATAATAATAAAATGTATAAATTAAAATTTAAATAAATTTATATGAAAAGCTTATAAATATGATTGATTAAAAAAGTCAAAATTAAAACGTAAATTTAAATTTAGAAAAAATTTGTTAAATGATATATGTACAAAAATAAATAAATATAAAATAATACAATGCTATGTTAAAATAACAAAATTATATCATCCTCAATAAAGAAACTATACAGGGTGTGTCAAATTGCGACGGCAATACGACGAACACATTAAGTTTTCTAGGTCATTTTGCTACGAAAATATTATATAACAATTTGCGCGATTCGACTTCGGTACAAAGTTACACGAAAATAACAAAATTTTCAATCAAATCGGATTTTCCACTCTACACACTGGGGGGATCAATATCTCAATTAGTAATTAATCGATTTTAAATTGTTGATACACTATTAGTATTAGCATACCGAGAATCGTAATTTGCCGGCAAAAAAAAGACAATTCGGCGATGTGGTTATCCAGATACATGCAGACATGTTGACAAATATCTTATAAGTATCTGGATAACCACAGGTCCGAATTGCCTTATCTTAAAGTAGAATTAAAGATCTCTGTATGCTAATGCCAAATAGTGCATTAAAAATTTAAAATCTATTAATTACTCATTAAGATATTGAACCCAGTGTAGAGTGTAAAACACGGTATGATTAAAAATTTGGCTGTTTGCGTGTAACTTCGTACCGCAGTCGAATTGGCCAAAATGTTATAGAATATTTTCGACGCAAAATTACCCAGAGAACCTAGTGTTTTAGTATTGCTGTCGCAATTCGGAACACCTTGTATATATACAGCAGTAACTTATGTTCTGTATACATTTATTTATACACACCGTAAAATTGTATTCATCATTGTTATTATAAAAATATATTTTTAAGTATATATAAATGAAATACGTTCAAGAGATAAACGTTTATATTTTTTTTTAGGCATATTTCCAAAAATTTCTTTGTTGTACACACACACACACATTTATTATATTCGTTTTGTAAAATTGTTAATGCAAATAAATATGTATTATAAATAAAACATGAGTAAAAAAAATGTATTTATAATAATATACGTTTGTTATTTTGTATTTTATTTTTAAAGCCTTAATTAATTAAAATATAATTTTAAAAATAACTATATAATATTACATGTAATATATGCAATTCTATCAAAAAAACAAAGAGATTATTATAAATATAAGAGCAGACAGAAAATTTTGCATTGTATTTAAATATGTCTTTCATTGTATATTAATATTTTTAAAAAATTGACATATAAAATATTTACAATAACATTTTAATTTTTCGAAAAATTAAGTGGGCTTTTCAAATAGATTTTAATTTTTTTTGTTAAAACGTTTGTTTACAATCTAAATGCTCTGTTTTATTATAAACATTTATTAAACTATACACACACGCTCACATAACATCCATTTATAAAATTTATTATCAAGAATATATTTCATATAATTATAAATAACTCGTTTTTAATTTCGATATATAGACGCCGTTTTAAATAATAATATGCATTAAATAATTACCTCATCATATATAGTTAATGTGTGTCTATATTGTATAATATATGTATGTCTGACTATAGGTACAAAATATATATATTATACAGCAAATGTAAAGAATAGAAAAAAAAAATCCATGAAAACACATATGATGAAATATAAAGAATGAATATATAGAAACGGTTCGCATATAGTTCGGGGAAAAAAAAAAAGTTAAATAATACAATGGAATGGAAAAGATGAAAAAAAAAAAATTATATATAAATAAACAGAAAAAACTAAATCGTCTAACTGAAAACAGAAAAAAAAAACTTGGAATATTGTAAGAATATCTTAAAATAGATTCATTGACATGAAAGATATATATGAAAAAAAGTGAAGTGAATTTTTGTATATATTAATATCTGTATCTATAATACAATATATGACAGTGTAGTTATAGAGTTATATGAAGTAGAAAAGAATATGTTTATAATATCTCATACAGAAAGAACTTCAAATCATTTCAATTCATATTCTATAGAATAAGTGTATAGACATGTAAATATATGAATATATATATATTTAAATATACCAATATGTGGTTGTTTTTTTTTTAAACTATTTTATATATATATGCGGTAACTTATGTCTGAAGTCTGTTATAATATAAATATAAATATAAAATTAAATGAAATGGAATATTATTTACATATTATTAAAAATTAAATACGGACATAATATAAAAAATATCAGAAAATATAGATAGATTAAAAAATTCATTTAATTAATATAATTTTTAAAACTTCATTGCGATTTTGAGGAACCGTTGGTATTATTTGTCTATGTGGAGGATTTAACATTTAACCAACTAATGTATAACAAGACATATTTTCAAAATAAACAAAAATATAGCACAAACTTTTCGAACACACTTCTTAGTTAAATATGGAATATAAAGAATTAGATATAAAATTAAATAAAATAATTATAAAATATATCTTTTTCAAATTTGAATTAGTCATTTGACAGAATAAAATTTAAATACCGAGTATTTATTTATATACAGTGAATTGAATGAAGATATATATAAATATATTGTAGAAAAGCAAAGTGTTATTATAATATATAAAGATTTAATTTAATTTCAACAATAAATATGATATAATCTTTATATATACCATTTCCTATATATTTACTATTTATATAAATCTATATACATTTATTGTTTGATTTATAAATTATCATTAAATAATTGACTAACAAACACGATGTTTTTTTATATAAATTTTTAATACCTTTTTCTTTTATACTTCATAACATAAGAATAATTATATAAACGCATAAATATATAGTTTCAAAAGTAAAAGTTCTTATTATATAAATATACGCATCTCGCACCTACACACATACACCACCTCTATATTTTACAAATTTTCAAATAATAAATTAACACTTTAAAATTTTCACATTACACAAATGTACACACAAAAGATAATCTCACAGCATTGTACTATATCAGACTATATCTATATATATATATATTTATAAATACAAATATTGTTAAATGTTTACATGATCCATATCAAGGGTATGGTTTATATATACAATATATACTTTTTAATAATATACATGCCGCGAAGGAAAATTCTTAAAATATACAGAATTTTCATTTTTGATGTTTTACTCGTTTATATACAATGTACAAATACACTGAAATTGTCTGTTTTAAAATATATAAATATTTATTATATACCTACATATCACCATATACACATTACATATACATTACATACCTAAAATGAAAATAAATAGAAAAATGATGACGATGACTAATATAATGAAGACAAAGTTTAATTTTCACCAACTCTATATGAGCATATATATATATATTTTTCGGTTGCGTATATGTAAATAAAATGAATTATATCCCAGCAAACATATTTGTAGTAAACACCATTTTATAATTTTTTTTTTCCCAGTCATATATTGCTCCAAGTGAAGCTTTATGTCTTCTAATCATTACAATCAAGTTGGTAAATTATTACGCCGCATGGGAGTATATATAACAATTTACCAATTGCAATGTATTATAATTAACGAAAGATGGATGTTTTCAAAATATTATTATTTTTATATGGGTGATTAGCCCATAGTGATGTGTGTGTGTGTTTGTGCAGACATTTTTTATCTTTGAGTATAGCGTCCAACACCATATATTTTCAAAGATATCCGTTTTTCATTTTATTCCATAAACGAACAAATGGTCAGCTGCAGCAGAAAAATTTTAGTGTTAAAATAAATACCGGAAAATTTCCTATATGAAAAATAGTAGGAATTGAACCCACTGAATGATTAATAATATATATTTCAGTGCAATGCAACTGCGCTGCTTAGTGTTTTTATTACCACTTTATAATAGCACACTTAAATTAATTGTTGACCTATATAACTCTAGCCAAGTTTTTTTCGTTTTAACTTTTAAGTGATAATGTAATATAATTTGTTACACCAATATTTTATAGTTAAATCATAACATTGCAATTTACCATTATTATGTGGGATATTTAATTTTATAAATTTATCATTTTTATATTAAATTCAATGCGCATATGTAACATCTTGCAGTTACTTAAAAAGGTTATCTGGCCTCCCCAACGCCATATAATGTTACAGTATATTTATAAATTGTATATAATCATTTAAGTTTTTTTTAATGTACTTTACACATTGTGGAAGTTTATCTATAAATGAAAATGTATAAATTAAAGTAAGATTAATTGAATAAAAAGCGAGCATCATATAATCATTTAAACATATATATTTTAGTTATAATAACTAGATTTTTCCATATGTAAAATATATATAAAATATGTGAGAAGCATAAAAATATATATAATTCTATACGATTATATAATGTGTAGCGTAAGATGGGATAAAATGATATGTGTTTGTTATATATATATATATGTAAAAGATAATTTAATTATATTGTGTATATGTAACAGTTTGTGTTTTATTCAGAAGGTGTCTGTAATGATTAGAAGAGCATCCTTTTATTGATATATATATAATATAAAATACTTTTCTATAATAAAATATACATTCAGCCAAATAAGTACCCGGAAATTCTCATTTTTAATTTTCTCTCTGAGAATATTTAAAAAAAATTTTTTTCTCAGGTTGACACAACTGTCAGCCACCATTCTGTGAATTTTTATTGCTATGTGTGATTTAGTTTGCTTACGGCGTCATTAGGAACAAGTCAACCTTTTGTGTGCGTTGCGATTTTTACTATGGATAAAAATATCGATCAAAGAGTTTGTGTGAAATTTTGTGTTTCAAACGAAATTTCTTGTGTCAAAACATTGGAAATGTTGAAAAAAACATTTGGTGATTCAACCATGTCGAAAACTCAAGTTTACGATTGGTATAAATCGTTCAAAGAGGGGCGAGAAGAAGTGAACGATTTGCCACGTTCAGGACGGCCTTCGACCTCTTCAACTGAAGAAAACGTCGACAAAATAAAGGTAATGGTGCTCGAAAATCGTCATAATAGTTTGCGAGAGATAGCCAAAGAAATGAACATGTCTCATGAGACCGCTCGTCATATTTTGGTTGATGTTTTGGGTATGCGGAAAGTCGCAGCGCGATTGGTGCCAAAAGATCTGAATTTTCTTCAAAAAATGAATCGCAGTAAGGTGGCTGAAGACATGCTTGAACGCGTAAATTCAGATCCAACGTTCATCGAACGCATCATAACTGGTGACGAGACATGGGTTTACGAGTACGACATGCAAACAAGTCAACAATCATCGGAATGGCGCGCCAAAAATGAGCCGAAACCGAAAAAACCGCGCCAAAGCAAATCGAAAATCAAGGTGATGCTGACCGTTTTCTTCGATATTCGTGGTGTTGTTCATTCGGAATTCTTACCGGAGGGACAAACCGTCAATAAAGAATATTATCTTGGCGTTATGAAGCGTTTGAGAGAGAATGTTCGTCGCAAAAGACCAGATTTGTGGCGGAACAACAGTTGGATTTTGCACCACGATAATGCACCAGCGCACAAAGCGATCATTGTTAACGAGTTTTTGAACAAAAATTCAACAAATATCATCGAACAACCACCGTACTCTCCAGATATGGCACCATGTGACTTTTTCCTGTTTCCAAAACTCAAATTACCACTTCGTGGAACCCGTTTTGAGAGCATTGAAGACATCAAAACTAATTCGCAACGAGAATTGAAGGCCATCTCGGAATATAGCTTTAAAAAGTGTTTCGATGATTGGATTGTTCGTTGGAAGAAGTGTATTGCCTCAGAAGGGGCCTATTTTGAAGGGGATATAATAAATTTAGATGATTGATAAGTTGTTTGTGTTTTATTTCAAATTTCCGGGTACTTATTTGACTGAATGTATACCGAAAATCTTTTTGCTTCACTTTGACATAAACCCTATAATATATAAATGCTTTAGTTGAAGTATTGTATTAATATTTATCTATATATTTTAATGCAATATAATAATACAAAATCGATAATTATAAAAAAAATAATCGTTGCATTAAACTGCACTATGTAAAAGGTTATACTAAAAATAATTTTTAATAAAATATATGGTATTATAGTATATTTATATAAGAAAAAAACTTCTTATCAGCAAATTAAGTTCTAAAGGTACGCAGCAATATTTATAAATATTATATACCATACATAAAAAGATAAGAAAATTGTAACAATGTAACAACATTTCATATAAATAAGTTTTGTTTGTTATTTTTATTTTATTATACATATGGAAAACTTTTATGAAATCGTTTTTTTTTTCCAGTTGTCCTTATATATGTTAACTTTTTGTTATTATATTTCTTTTCCCTCCAACAATACATAACAATAAATAAAAGAATATATATATATATATTTGTATATCAACACACAATTAACCCCATTCAAATCTCAGATTACTTTATTTGTATAATATATACTTTTATATATTTGGTATATTAAAATATATAGTTTATTATTTTACTATATATGTGTTCTTATATTGTATTATGTCCCATATATATTTGTTTGTATATATATATATATACAATAGATCGTATATCACACATAAAAATTTTATTCATCTATTATGCGGACACAGATTGACTAAAAGTTCACCATGATAGAATGATGATGTTGATAGAAACAGACAGAGCTAATCAAAAAGGATAATGTAAAATAAAAAGGAAGAAAATTTTTCTTATTTTCCAATTCACATTTCCTATTGTATTTCGATATAACAATAGAAAGAAAAAAATTATATGTATATTGACCTCATAATACATTTTGTACATAAATTTATATATGCGCATATTTATCTATTAATTCTTTCTGTACTATGAAAAAGTATAAAATTCAATATGTAAATATGGGGATTTTAAAAGCTTTTAACTCATATTTAAATGATATAGTTAATTCTTTATATTTATACATGTATAAATAAATTCTCATAATCTAAATAAATAAAATATAAAATATTTGGTATTAACAATTTTCGTACACCACAAACTGTCAATTTAACATGACAAGGGTCATCAGCATATTTATTTTTTATGCCTAAATTTACAATTTGTGTCATGAAAATTTACTTAAACAGATCATATAAATTAATTATAGTAAACAAAAATTAGTTTATTTAATTTAATTTTTGTTATATACCTTGTAAAAATTACCATAGGAAAACGACAACAAAAAGTTACACAATTAATTTAATTAATATATTTTTTAATTTATTTAATTTACAGAACTCACACATTGAGCATACATCATATCATATCCGATAGAACACATAGAAGATGTTGTAATTTATATAAAATAGCAAAAAACAACAAAATGCCTTCATTGAATGACAACAAAAACTTATTGGTATTTTTTTATATAAAAAAAATGTATGTTATACGTATCTACCAAAATGAATAAAAAATATAGAATAATACAAAATAAAATAGAAAAATCATTTGACAATAATACGAGGACATATACAAAAGATTAATATTAAAAAAAAAACTACAGTATATAACAACCGACAAATTGTTTGCATATAAATAATAAAAGTTATATTCCAAAAATGTACTGTACTTGTAATACTACAAAAAACACTAACAATCAATGGATGCAACATCAAAATCGACAACTATATAAATCACAACAGAATATGACAACAATAACTGATGGTTATCCGGAATTAAATTCAATTAAAAATTGTTTAAATTCAAATGTGTATCAATCGTGTTGTAATTTTCATTGCACTGCACAACAACAGCAATACCATAACTATAAAAATGTGATTCCGTGACGGTATTGCATATGTAAAAATAATTGTGCCACCTGTTTTAATAGTTTGTGTTGGTCAACAATAAAACAACAACAACAACAACAACAACAACACCAACACCAACAACGTAATTTAACAAATTTGTGTACACGATTAATAGCATCGCAACCAAATATACATATAAAAGAGAATACAATGATGGGTGGTGTGTCAACTGGATGTATATCACCAACATTATCAGCATCACCGCCACCAGCACCACCGCCACAACCACCAGCATTTCGACAAATGAATAATAATAGCGGTGGTAATAGTCGAGGCGGTTGTATACGATGTCGTTTTAATAATGGAACACCAAGACATGATGTTACATTGGCTGATGGACATTTACATTCAATTGGACAACCAACAATAAATTATGGAATAGCTGGAAATAATACATACACAACTGGTAAGAAAGTTTGTTTTTTTTTTTTTCTCTATAATATAATGATGTCGTTCGTAGAAAAATTTTGTATTTCTTTCCTATTCCACATATAAAAAAGAATTTATATATAATACAATAATATACATTTATATATATACTTAATATATTGGTCATATCAATAAAATATATTTATATATATATGCAATACTGCATAGAATAGAATATAAAATAGTATATAAGCCATATAATTTATTATGTATAATATGTATTAATGTACGTGTCTATATATATATAGATAATATATTTAGTTATGTCACATTGCTGAAGTATAAAAATAGACGAAGAATATTCCTTTGATACGAAATGGAAAATCAAATATATTTAAAAATGTAAAATATAATTTTTCCGACCGATAAAATATCACCTAAATCGTAAATAACAAAAACAATACAAAAAAAAAATCACCATACATGTCACACAATGAGATAGGGATAATTGAGAATAAATATAAGCTTTTGTGAATGGCTACAGTTAAATCTGTTAAAAAAAAAAATTTTTCTTCTGTGCGATTCTTCATAATGCATTATTGTTTCTGAGGAGTAAGAATTTTTTTTCTCCTAGAAAATGTTCGTCTATGTAATAGGTCTACCAATATGTGTGTGCCGTTTTTTTAAAAATAAAACACATTAATTCCGGTAATAACAGTAAAAAATTTTTATTGAATATAATTACCATCGTTAAGTATAACCTTTTTCCAATTTTTTGGCAATTTATGAATACCATCAAAATAAAACTTCTCCTCTTTTGATGCGATCCAAGAATCGATCCAATTTTGGACGTCTTCATAATTGTGGAAGCGTTGTGCACAGAGTCCATGTGCCATCGATCTGAACAAGTGGTAATCTGATGGAGCAACATCTGGTGAATAGGGCGGGTGTGGTAACACATCCCATCCGAGTGTTTCCAATGTTTCTTTTACCGGTTTTGCGACATGTGGACGAGCATTGCCGTGCATAAGGATCACTTTTTCATATCTGTTCGCCCATTCTGGTCGTTTTTCTTTCAATGATTGATTCAATTTATTCAATTGTCCTTTGTATACCTCACCAGTAATAGTTTGACCAGGTTTCAATAACTCATAATACAGCACGCCCTTTTGGTCCCACCAAATACACAATAAAACCTTCTTTCCATGAATATTGCGTTTTGGCGTCAATTTGACTGGTTGACCTGGATCAGTCCAATGCTTAGTCCGTTTAGGATTGTCAAAATAAATCCATTTTTCATCACCAGTGACTATTCGATGCAAAAACGACTTTCGTTGCTGTCTTTGAAACAATATTTCGCACGTGGTTTTTCGCTTTTCCATGCTTCTTTCTGTCAATTCATATGGAACCCATTTTCCTTCCTTTTGGATCTTACCCATATTGTTTAAACGATTAGAAATGGTTTGTTGACATACATTTAAGGAATCAGCTAGTTGTTGTTGCGATTGCGCATCGTCTGCATCCAACAATGCTTGCAATTCTGTATCTTCAAATTTTTTTGGTGGTTTTCCACGTTCTTTGTCATTCAGATCAAAATCACCACTTTTGAATCGTTGAAACCACTTTCTGCACATTCTTTCTTGTAAAGCATGTTCACCATAAGCTTCAACAAGAATTCGATGACTTTCAGCAGCAGTTTTCTTCCAATGAAACAATAACAATAAACCTCCCCGCAAATCACTTTTTTCTGGCACAAAACACGACATTTTCAACAAAAAAAAAAATATGTTGTTTACACTTTTAGCTCGTAACACAAACTGAGAAAGATAAAGATATAAAGTGAATACGTTCACAAAAAAATATTTCAGCAGAAACAGCCATCATTTAAGGCGGCCAAAGAGATTAATCCGTGAGCGGCACACACATATTAGTAGACCTATTATATACTTTGTTTATGGTTATTATATAGTATTATGTGCTTTCTCATTGATATACAGTTGATAGTTTTTCATTTCCTTTCCATTTTTTTGCAACATTATTATGCTGTACATAAAAATATTATCATAATAATAATATCATTTTGGTAAAATGATTTAAGTGAAGTTATGTATGTGGAAAATCTGATTATTTTGTTACACCTATACCATACTTATATATTTGTTGTAAGGTAAATTTACCGTGTAAGTTATAGATTTAGTTAAATTTATTTAAAATTTATACCCTGATCGTTATACACGTAAAAAAATTACAATCATGCAAACATCTGCTGATGTAAAAAGACTAAAGTCTATATACAAATAAAATACAAAATGCATATAGCATAAAAATAAATATAGTTATATTAAAAATGTAAGTACATCTACCTCGCATAATTTTTTACGAATCTGCTGCTATACGACGACACAGATTTATGATACTAAAATCATAGCTCTGATTTACTATAAATGATTACATTTTTATTTATTTTTTATGTATTCTAAGTTCTAAAACACATACAGAATTCTTATTTTTCATACGTTTTTTTTTTATTCATCTATCCATAATATTAGTATATTTGTTTTTTTAAGATACAGTGAATTCGCTCATACAACTATTCTTGAAATTCTTTTAATTTTTACATAATAACAATTTTCATGTTTATATAGAAAAGAAATTTTAGATGATTTAAAAAATATATTGTAAAATAGATCTCTGTTTATTTAAACTATGGTACTATACATTCGGTGGACATTCCATTGAATTGTTTAGATTAATTCTAACTTAAGTTTAGCCGAATGTATTATGAAAATCTGTAATATATATCGTTTAATATATAGCGGATTCTCTGTATATACCAAAAAATATAATAATAAATTATTTTAGTGTTAGAAAATTTCCAATTTTTCTCTTTGTTTCTATATTGTTTTGTTATACCTATTAACGCAGATGAAGATGAAAAATATCTATTATATATATTTGATATTGTAGTACGTATGGGGATGGATAAAAATACCTTGAAATTTTTATAAATATTATTTTACTTACATTTATCCTATATGGGCAAATTGTTTTAATTTATTCTCTAGGCATCTTCGTAAATGTGTTATACCTTCGTCATATAATTTATGTATTTTGATACATATACATTTACTGATTTACTATATGTAAACCTACATTTCTTTTTTTATATTGTGTGGTCGATTTATACGCAGTCATATATATGGTATATGTATTTTATATGTGAGTGTACAACCACCATCCATCCATCTGTCATTGTGTCAGACACGTAGAAACATTAGACAAATCATATTATATTATAACTCATTTGGTATAAAATAAAAGAAAATACAACAAAAAAAACGAAAATATGACAAATTGAGATTATTTATGAATATATTTCCAAGCGAGTGAAAAAAAAAAAAAAAGAAAATTAATAAATAATTTTCCCCCGAGAGAGAGAGTATCGTCTCTCGTAAGTAACGTAATAGAAAATTTAATGTATGACTAAAATTTTATATTTAAAATAAATAAATTTTCTTTTTAACTATACACTAGATGGATGATATTGGTATTATTTATAAATTGATACAATTGATTTGCGTATAGCTATCATTTGTATTTGGTAGGTATAGATAGCTGCAGTATTCTATGATAAATTGATTGATATTAATTACAGAGTTATAAACAAATATTTATTTATTTATTTTCATTTTTCATTATGAATATTAAATTATTATATTGAAATTTAATATATACTGAAAATATAATTTCTTATAGCCTATTCATTCACCTATAGATTTAAATTTATTAAAGAACAAATGATAATTGAATAATTTTTTATCGACGATACAACTCGCAATCTCAGCATTGAATGCACACCGAAATTACCAGTATGAAAATTATTAATAACATAATATTATTGCTTCCGTTGCAGAGCATAATGAATAAATTAAAAAATTCCACATAAAACATATTCATAAATATACGAGTATTTATAAAACAATGAATTTGATTTAAAAGTGTATGAACTAGTGTTTAATAATTGTGTATACCTTAGTAACAATTTGTCCGTACTTTGAAAAATGAGGAATATTTTCGTGGAAAACATCCACATATTTTCCATGGAAAATATATATATTGGAATTTGTCCAAAGAATGTCTATAGATTTTCCACTTAATAAAATAGTATTTTATTTAGATCAATTTAAATCTTTGGATTGTCTGGGTAATATGTACAACATATATCCGCCCCGTATTGCATTCATAATTTATTTCACCAATTATCCAAGATAGTGGTTCAAATATTGTATATTTAGCTTATCTATATCAAATCCTCACTCTTCGTAATTTATTTTCATAATTTTTAAAACAACCAGCAACTCAAATCGATATATTTCCGAGGATCTTTGTAAAACTTTTCATGGATTTTATCCGCGTTTTTTTTTTCTTGTTTATTACAAAAAAAAATGAACAATCGATAATTTTTTGTCATCGTTCAGCATCTTCATTCCGTGCTTATATAGAACTTCTGGACTATCGGTAAAAAAACTGAATCAAACCGCTATTTAGCCATATCGTAATAAGAAAATTTATTCTGCTAATACGGATAACTCACAGCTATTACAAAGATATTTTTGTCAAAATCCGTAAATCTGCTCACAAAAAATATGAATATAAATTCTTCGGATATTCTGTGGAATAATAGCAACGAGAAATAAATCTAAGGAAAACCGTAGAAATTAACATCAGAAATATACGGATAATCCAAGGACATTTTTTATAAAAATCCATGAACAGGGTTGCACTGATCAAATAAAATTCCAACGGACATCCGTAAGAAATCTATAGATATTTCTTCGGATTGAAACTACGGACTACTACATATAATGTGGAAATTTTACGGCCAAACTACGGACAGTGTTACTAGGGTAGACACAACTGACAGCTGATAAAGCAGTAAAATTACATTTTTTTCACAAATATTCAATTATTTTACACATTTGTCTTCAATTCAATCAATTTGCACATATCAAATTAATTTAATTAAATAATATTTTTATAATAAATTTCTTATGTTTCATTTTAATGCGATGCATACTTTTATTTACACATCTACCTGCATTACACATAATTATGATATATTTATTATTTTTAAGAAAATTTATATCCATATAATTATTTAAATAAAATATCATATTTCATTAAAAAAATAAAAACAATTAAATTACATCCACTAAAAAATATGTATTCTTTTTATGTGTCTATGTGTTTATGCAATATATAAAGTCATCACTTATATGTCCCTATTATTATTGTTGTTGTCGTTGCTGTTGTTGTTACTATATATTCAATTTAACCATCAATCACAAAGATTAATTAGGGTATGAATGTGGTTGAAAGATTTATGAAGATATGATTAAGATAAATTTAAGGTCAGTTAGTAACAATAAATAACTACATATATAAATATATATAATACGCGTAATACAATAGAGTCAGTGTGTTGTGCGTGGTTTCATTACAAATATACGCAATAACTGTTATACATACAATACATACAAAACATACGTTTACAACCTTATGTTAATGAATATAATGATTTTATACGATATAAAAAGGCTTTATTTTTTTATTTTCTTCATTATTTTTAATAATAGCAGTACTTATTTTTGCATATAATACATATTTTTCAAAAATACAATACCATACAAAAAGTGTATAAATGTACAAAAGCAAAAAAAAAATCCATTAAAAAAATTAAACCTATTTTTTTCTTGTCAAGTAAAAGTCTCTGTTTCATGAATACGCAAAAAAAATTTTAATAATAAAAAATATTTAATGAAAAAAAAAAAAACAAAATTTAATTTAAAAATATGTTTTTTCTAATATTCGTATAAATAAATAATGCAAAATATAATTTAAAATTTATATTATAATATTTAGAACAAAAACAAAAAAAAATATTTCAACTTAATCATCATAAGATGATAATGTGGAGCTGTCTATTGTCTTACATGTGTGCTTTATTATTATTGGTATTGTTTCCTTGCTTCCTACTTCATATTCCCATTTTTTTTATGATCGATTATATTATTTCTTTATTTTTGGTTATAATATATATTACGTTTTTTCGTATTGTAAAATATGGGGAGGGCGAAGTGTAAATTATATTGGATAAATTAAATAATTAAATAAAGATTAAATAATTTAATAATAATTAAAATTTAATCTTTAGAAAACAAGTATTTATTGAGTATAAAATATATATATATGTACTGTATATGTATACGCAATGTCTCTAGCTAGCGTTATGTTATGGTTTTCCTGAGGCTATAAATACCAATACATAATCTGAAAACCATAGATTTAGATTACCATCATTTATATAACAACTTGTAATATTTTCACATGTATTTTCATTGCATCTTATAATAGTTATTACAGTTTATTATATATATACATTATTATCGCATAGCATAATACAATGAATAATCAAAAGGCGTGTACACACACATATACAAAAAATGTTTCCATACATATTTATGATTTTATAAAAAAAAAAAAAAAACAAATCAAAATACCCGAAGGATACATTTTTATATTATATAATATATGGTTACAAAAAAAATGTATATTTTAAGAACATAAACATATCATTTTTCGGCCTTATACATGTGATTATAATGTTAAATTCTGCATATATATATATATGAAAAAAGGATATTCATACTTTTATTCGTATCTTAAAAATAAATATTCAATATATATTTAGATAAAAAAAAAAAAGTTAAACATATAAAATAAATGCGTTTTTATTCTAATATTTTTGTCAATTTATAAAATAGGATACGATGGACGTGGACGTTTAGCGGATGAAGAAGATTCAGCATGTCCGGCTTTATTAGAACGTGAATTTCATTCGTTACATCGAAATGTACCTGGTTTACGTAGAGCCGGTGTGGATACAAATGCTATACGTCAACATTTTTATCCAGATGGTGGATGGGGTTGGATAATATGTGGTGTTGCATTTTTAGCACATGTACTTACAACTGGTTTTCAATTATCCTATGGTTTATTATTAATATATGCAATACCACATTTAGGTCATGAAATGGCAACAGAAACAGGTGAACTATTATTTATATTATTTATTATTTAATATATTCTTATATACTCGTAAAAATACATGTGTATAACCAGTATAACTAAAACGAAAAGGTGATATACTATATAACAATTAATATACTATAAAAGCTGTCATGTGTATTATATAATTTAATAAAATTTAATTTAATACAACACAATATTAGAAAAGGTTATGAAAAAATTAATTATAAATCCATTATTATTTATATGTAACAATTTCTATGCGATTTTTTTTTTATCGTTTGCTTCTTATATTCGTTGGAATATTACAAATATTAATATATATTGAAATATACAACCTTTTTTTGAAAAAAAAAAATATAAAATAAATATACAATTAATTTATTTATATAAAAGTTTTAGTAAATTCTTGTTCACCGCATTTGCATTAACATATATATTTTTATAGCATTTATCATTTCGTTTATCAGCAAATCAATTTCGTATAGACAACACATTAAATTTCTTAATGGAATCTATATTGCTATTTATTGTTATATTTATATTTTAATTTTACATAAAATCTATACCATATAATATTAAAATAAATATGAATTTAAATAACCAGTAATAATATTGTATATATTAATATAATAAAAAATATGCAGACTATTTATAGAACGGAAATATATAAATATATATAAATTGTATGTTAAACGTTACGCAGTGGTATAATTAAAAATTTTTTTATTTACTCTTTTTTTCCATTTTTTATATATCCCTCTGATGGCACGGTGTTCGTCGTATAACACGGTTTCTCTATAACACGTTATCTAAATTTTTGGGAATATATCCTATAGTACGGTTTTCAATAAAATTAATATCTATAATAATTGTGTAATTTCATATAAAAAATATAACAACACGGTGCAATCTAATGTTTTTGTTTGGACGCATTCATATTCAAAATTAATTGCACAACTGAAATAGGTAAACTATTTTAGTATATGATTTAAAATAATAATTAATATTGATATCAATGCTTAGCAGAAAATATTGCCGTATTACCCGAGGTATGCCTGTACAATATATAATATTAAAAATTAATTTTGTTTAATTATATATAGAAAAATAAAAAATATCGTTAAAAACCAATATATAAGTTATCTAAATTATATTATATTTTATATATTTATATATATAAGAAAAGATAAAAAGATAAATAGATAAATAGATAAATAGATAATACATAGTATAGCTGGAGACGTAAATGCATAAATATAGAATAAATTAAATTGTTGGGGTAATGGACGAACGAATATTTGAATGAAGAGTTAATAGTTAGTAATAATAATTATATACAATATTATAATATGAATATATATACGCAATTTCTATATCAGATAGATAACATGAATATAAATCGGATAATAATTTCTAATTAACTATTTATACACATAACTAATAATTATATTGTATATAGCATTCAAAGTCAAATTAGAAACTTGTATTTTGCATATTAAATTATAATTTTTCTTTCATAAATATACTAGTAAGTACAAGTATAAACCACATACTCTATATAATATACTTTTTTATATGTGTATACATTGCATTAATGTCACATCTTCTTATAACATGAATATAATTTCTAGAATTTTTATATTAATAAAAATATGTAATTTACATAATTATATTAAATATATGTATATCATCATCTATACGATACGAGTATGTATTATAATTTTAATATAAGTTATTAAATCAACAAATTTCTATATTAAACGATTAAATATGGAAGACAATATATAATAATATTGTATAAAATTGTGGTGATGCCATACAATTTATTATTATAAATTTAAGTGATGGAAAATGTTAAATTATAAAATAATTATATTTTATTGGTGGTATATACTAACATATTTTATAATTTATTAAAAATAAAATCATCACATTAATCAAATTATAGCAGAGTTACCAAAATATATAATATGGAATTTTTTAAAATTTTTTGACAATATAATTATTCCACGTTAAAGTCACTCCATCCATCCATAAGAAATTCTCATTTTAATATGAATCAAATTAAATCAACATGAATTATTTGTCGTTATATTATTACAATGAATGTGTGTGTGTAACTGTCATGTTATTTCTGCTTTTCTTTATTGTAAAATTGTAAAAAAAAAAATAACTTTAACAATATTTTCAGTTCAAAAGAATAAAAAAACATTTAAATTTTAAAAATGTAAATAATTAATAGAATGAACATATAAATAAATTTTTAACACTTCCTCTACCGCATATAATATTGTATTTTGCAAGATTTTTATATATACGAAAACATTAATTTTAAAACTCGTACTATTTGTACATACATAAACATAAAGTAAATGGAAAAACTTTTATAATATTATACAATATATAATATATAAAAATGCAATTCAATTTATAAGTAAACATAACAATTGAAACTATTTCACATATTTTAGAAATAAAATTGTAAAAATTAAAGTTTACCTTTTTAAGTATATATCAAAAATTATATTGTATGTTATATATTGGTGTAAAGTAAATAAATAAAAAAAATATTAAATAGTTTTCTCTTTGAGACATTTTTATATACGTACACGAAACAAACTTTTTTTTCAAAACTATATATTGTATCAATTTTTAAAAAATAAATACATAAATGTTTCATTTCATTTGTGAAAAATTCACACAATTTCACAACATAATATGAAAGTATATGAAAATAATATTTAAAATTTAAAATCTACTATACATTTTAAAGATTTAACACAGACTAAGTTTTATACAAGTATTATATATTTAATCACAGAACATACATAACCATCTGGCAGAAGCAAAACACTGATTTAATTATATTTATTAAAATATTTATTTTAGGCTGATTCCGCCATGTGAATACACATAAGACAAAAAATATTGCCAATATTTATATGAAGAGTTGCTTCAGAAATATTGGTATATTGTTTGGTCATGTAATGCTTGTATACTATACAATTATACCCAACTTAATATGCATGTAACATGTATTATCAACCAAAACTTAATTTTATATTGAATACATTCAGTCTTCTCTGTTCAAAAAATAACGGGCATGGAATAGGAAAAAAACCACTTGACTTTTTCAATAACAAAAAGATCGTTTCGATTATTTTTCGCATGAATTTATTCTTCATCAACTGAAATGCGTTGAATCATGTCAATGTCACATGAAAACTTTTGTAACAGATATAAAAAAAAAAGGCATTTAAAGCGTTTCCATTTTTACTAATTTTAAAATGGTTATTAGTTCTTTATCAATTTTTCATATGCTCATAAAAACTACACAAAACTTTAATGCGTTATATTTTAAATTATATTGTACTAAAGAAACATTTTGTTAAAGTTGGTTCACAATACATAAATCAATCAGCAACCAATATATAGTTGCTTATACTATACAGATTCACATATTAATTGGTAATTCCGTTTATTTTTAGATCATACAAGTATAAATTTTATTGTTTTTATAAATAAGTATAATATATCACATATTAAGTTTACTGTATTTTCTAAATAAATTTATAAAACTATAGTATACTATTCTGTTGAACTTTCATTTTGACTATATCGAAAACTTAAATATTTAAATAAGAATATTTATATATATAAAAAAATTTTTTTTTAAAGGAAATTGGATTGTAAAAAGATTCTTGCTAAAAATAAACTTTATCAATAATTTTCTTAAAAGTTACTTTATTTTGTTTCCAAATATGGCAAGTTTTTACATATACAAATATTGTTTAAAATAAAAACAAATGCATATTAAAATATTAAAGAAAATCTAAGTAAAATTTTCATGTACTATAAATAGTTTTTTAGTTTTAATATCGATAATTCATACAAGTATGGGAAAAAAATGTTAAATAAATTTAGAATAATAACACAAAACTTTTTTCGGGTGATAATATTAATCTCACATATAATATTGTACATTTACTTACTTACACACTATACATGATATTTTTTGTTTGATATTATAACATACATTAAACTTGCAATCATAATTTTTAATTTTATTTCATACTATGTACATTGTGTTTAATGCAAAACGCGGCGAATCAAAAACGAGAAAAAGGTTAATTTCTTTTGGCATTTTATTAAGTTTAATTTCTTTTATTCTATTGCAAAAAAAATTCCAACTCTGTTATTTTTCTTTATTATTTTAACTTTATAAAAAGAAATATTATTTTCATGAAAAGTTTTGTAAAGCGAATTATAATTTTTATTATATTTATAGAATTTTAATATACAAAAAAGATACTATAGCGGCAAAATATAATACCATAAAAGTATAAAATAATACATATATAATACTATACTATACACAGAGCCCGAAAATATAAAATGAATAAATATACTGCAGTATACCAAATATATTGTAGAAAAACAAAAAATGTAATTTATATACACATACAAAAATGATCAGAATTAATATTAAAGTAATAAATCCATCAGCAACTTATAGATAATTTATTAGATTTTAACGACTTATATACAGACTATAAAAATAAGTGAACATTACATTCACATTTATTTTTTCACTCATAAAAATTAAATTAGAAAAACTTTCTTTTCGATTTGATTTTATTGTGTCATGTCTTTCAATATATTTCATTTTAATTGGTATTCTTCTATGTACATAATAACTTATACAATATATATATTACTCGTATATAAATAATGTCCTTTTTATTTGTACAAAGTAAAAGTTTTTGTAATTAATTACATTCGTATATTTATTATTAAGCGACAAGACATTTTGTATATCTGTTAATTTTCTATATATGGCTATATTAAATTTTATACAATTACGTGAAAAGTTTAGATAATATTGACATAAAAACCTTCTTAGTCTATATTTAGTTATATATACAAAACACACAACAGATTCATATAATATTAATTTAAAGTAAATTTTAAAATAAATATTTTAATATATATATTGTCATTGTACAATTTTAATGAGAATATTATAAGCAATTTAGTAATTTTACCACATTTTTTTTTTTGGGTCATGCTCATGATAAATTTTTAATTGATGATTTAGTGTATGGGTCCATCAATTTTCATTTTACTATATATGCATTACAGCATTTAATACATATAATAAATATTAATTAGGTTTACAATGATATATAATAAAAATATAGGTATATGTAAAATAAATAATAATTAAAATCCAAAAATAATAGCACAAATTTTAAAATTTGTTTAATAATAAAAATTAATTTTTTTATCACACAACAAAATATTATCAAAGTTCTGCGCAAAAATAAGTTAGAATTTTTTTAATGAAATTATAAATAATATATTTAACAAACACCCACTTTTATATTATTTTAATATATATACATTTTTCATATATGTATATTTCAACAAATTACAATAAATTACAAAACAATACCTATATTTTCCATTGTTTGCATACCAATATAATATTTAAATGATATTTTATATATATATTTTGTATGCAGATACACAATTATAGGTGAATATATACTGCAGAAACAATAATAGAATTAATATTATTGAGAACTTTGTAATAAAAATACATATATATCATTGGAATTTATGTCGCGCGTTGTTGGGTATTCATATATTTTTCGTCATTAAAATATGTTGTGTATTAATTTATTATATTAAAATTTTAATTGTATTTATAAATATGATGTAATGCAATTTATAAAAATTATAAAAAGTTGTATAAGATCGTTACCATATATTATTATAATATCGAAAGCGACATTTGAATCTATCCTCACCTCTTCTATTGTAATATATCACCTGATTGTTTTAAACCTCAAAAAAAATATAACAAAATAAAATAAAAATAAAGGAAAAAACAATGTAAATAAAACATTAATAAAAAATATTTATTCTCTATAAACTTTTCGTATCTATAATATAAGAATGGACTTGTTTTATATTTATACTTTATTGGTATATAGTCAAGTTATATGCGTTACAGATTCCAGTATATAATTTACTTAATTGTCTCTAAAACTTTCTCTTTTATTTATACTATCTACGTGACTAGAAATACTAATTGGTAACATATTTACTGTAATATTTTTGTATGGAGTATCGCATATATATTGTCCAATCCGTATTTAAGAGTCGTGCGCTATATATAAAATTGTATAATAAAATATATTAATTTATTATATACATAAATTGTTTGACAATACGAGTAGCATATAATGATAAATATAAAATAAAAGGTTCTAAATTAGAATCAAAAATTTGTTAGTAGAACAATTATTGGTCAATATATATATACAAGCAAATACAATTAAATTTTCATAAATATTTTTGTCACATACACATCGTATATGTTTTGATTTTCTGTCTTCAGTTCTGTGGGGACCTGAAGAAACTATAAACAAAGAAACCATAGTTTGAGATAAAACTCTTAAGAAGTAAATAAATATGATTTTAAAACGAAGAAGAAATATCTACGCCAAACAAAAAAAAACTGTTGGTAATGGAGAGAGTTTCTCTGAGATCAGCAGACTTCAGAAGATGATCACCAAGTTATTCTGTGTCTACAATTGTATACTATGGTCAATGTTGGGATTGTCAAAATGACTGAAACACTGAAAACCTAGTAACACTGTCCGTAGTTTGTCTACAAAAATTCCGCATTATATGTAGTAGTCTGTAGTTTCAATCCGAGGAAATATATATGGATTTCTTACGGATGTCCGCTGGAATTTTACGTGCTCAGTGCAAGCCTGTCCATTGATTTTTATAAAAAATGTCCTTGGATTATCCGTATATTTCCGATGATAATTTCTACGGATTCTTCTTAGAAGTATTTCTCGTTGCTATAATTCCACAGAATATCCCTAGAATTTATATTCATATTTTTTGTGAGCGCAGATCCACGGTTTTTGACAAAAATACGTCATGCGACAAGTACACTCGCACAAACATTTTGTTTTAACAGGTTGTAACTTGTGTTGAAACAAAATTTAATGTAATAAAATAAATAAAAAGTATGATATTTAAATTTTCTTATGTAAAAAGTATTTTAATTGTAAAATTAAAATAATAAATTCATAATATAATTTTGTAGAAATTTGGCGCAGATAAAACGCTTACATAAACAAGAAACAAACCGCAGATAAAATCCATGAAAAATCTTACAAAATTCCTCTGAAGTATATATCGATTGAGGTTACTGGTTGTTTTAAAAATTATAAAATAAATTCAAAAAAGTGAGGATTATATCTATAGATAAACGAAATATACAAAATTTGAACCCACACTGACTTGGATAATTGGTGAATTAAATTATGAATGCAATACCGCGGATATATGTTGGACATTTTACCCCGACTATCCAAAGACTTCAATTGATCTAAATAAAATACTATTATATTAAATGGAAAATCTATAGAAATTCTTTGGATAAATTCCAATATATTTTATCAATGGAAAATATGTAGATTTTTCCATGGAAATTTTTCTCATTTTTTAAAGTACCGACAAATTGTTACTAGGAAAGAATCGAATAAGTTTTTGGTAACATGTGTATTGTCCCTGCAACCAATTGGATTGACCACAACCGGATGGCCACAAATTTGAATAGGAGGTAAACAGATACATAATGACGGTAGACACGGTTCTACGATCGATAGAGATGTATAATGACCTTTCCACATCACCAAGGGTTTAAATAAAATATTTCCATACAAAAATACATTGGGGAAAGACAATTTTGGCAGCAAAACTTCACGGAAATATATGTAAATTGTGTTTTGCAATAGGGTTTATTTCAAGTATCAAGGAAGGGAAACCAAAAAAACATATGTTTCTTTATTGATTATTTATTAAATAATGTATCGCAATGCGTTGTCGATATGAAAATATATTGCATATCTTTTAAGAAATTTGTCCTCTATATAATTCATTTAACTACAAGCATATTTGATTTCTTTTCTTATCAATTTTACATCATCCTATCCTATCGTCTATGGCATAAAAATGTTTTATGTTGTTTTATGTTATTTTTATATACATTTACATAAACAAGAAAAGTATTAGGAAAATGCGTATTCTTTACAATTTGATTTTTTTATGAATCATTTACTACCACAATATATAATATAAAACCATGCCGTCTCCTCTATAGTCAATATGGCGATATATATATTTTACATTATTATTGAATTTTAGATTATTGTAAAAACATATGCGATTTTTATTGTATATACGCCACAGACATATATTGTTTATTTGGCATACTTTGAGAATTTGATAAATTTCGCATATTATTTATATCCAAATATTATGTACATTTGTGTTCGATTTACATTTATTTTATGGTAAATAGTCATTTATTGACTTTAAAATAAAAATAAAGAAAAAGTGCGTATACTTTTGAATAACATCTGTCAAGATTGATATTTTTCTTATATTAAATAATATTTGTTACAACAGAAATATTGAAATTTTCTTAGAAATATAATACAAATTTTTCTGCAAAAAGATTATGTGTGCGTATTTATTAATATAAAATATAAAAGATATTTACATATATTATGCTTTCGATAAACATATTTCCAATGTTTGCACTACATAAATGTATGTTGTTTTTTTTTTGTAATATATTTAAAATAGTATTTTTAGTATTTTATGTGAATAAAAATTATATATTCCGTTGCATTCCAATTCATTTATTGTACATTAATTAAATTCATCTGGATCTGAGTGATTTGCCATTTATATGTGAATAAATTGTATATTATAAATATATTATGCAAATAATTATCAAATTAAGCGGAATATATATTTCATTTAAATATTAAACAAATTATATAAATTGTATAATAAAATTGTAATATTCATTCACATATATTATTGATTGGTAATTATTATCAAAATAAATAAAGGCACATTATATTTTATAAATTAAATAAAAATTTAAATTCAATTATTGTGTGCAATCATTAAATAGATAATTGATTTAAATTAAATTAAATTAAAATTATTTATCTATGAATTAATTAATCCTGTATATTTTCCATGCCCTACATATAAATTTGAAAAAAAAAAGGTTGGCTCGGCAGTACTAGCTGGTCAGTATCAATGTTAACAGCACCAATAGTAATAGCATTGTGTCGACGTAAATCAACACGTTTAACAGCTGTTATAGGTGGTTTAATTTTAGCTTTAGGTATTTTATTTTCATCATTTGCTACACAATTTCACCAAGTTGCCTTCAGTTATGGTAAGTGATATATATATATAGATAATAGTATATATTTAATATTTATTTATTTATTTATTTATTTATTATATGGATATTATTCTTAAATAATTAAATTATATAAATAATTATTTATATTATAAATATTGCGGAAAAATATACAATAGAAATGGGAAATAGATTTTTTTGAAATAAAATAAATATGGAAAGTTAAAAGTTGAATGTTCAAATGAAGGTGAAGAAAAAATTGCCTGTTATTGTTAAAAGTTAGATTGGAAAAATACAATCAAAAGTGTAAAGTAACGTTAAAGTTTATTTCAACTATATACCAATTTATTCAAACTACGTCGTTTAAACAAAGTTTAAAAACATAATTTGTTTTAATAAAATAAAAATGGAAATTATTTAAAAATTTGTATAATCCTTTAGATTCGTATAAGAATATGCAAAAGAATCTAAAAAAAAAAAAATATGTATCGACAATTATATGCTTAAATGTGGTGCGTGTTAGTTTTCTTTTAAAAAGTGGATATTTCCTGTTTTTCTTTTTATAATATCATTTTGCTCCTTTTTCTAACTTGTATCTACATATACCTTCTTTGTATACCCATCTATTATAAAGAAATAGACATGTATATAACAATAAAAATAATAATAATAATAATAATAATAATAATAAGAAAAGAAAATGGAAAAATAACAAAAATATCTCATGCAACTTCGTTTTGTAAATTACAGAATATATTTTTTCTAGAGCATAATATTTCTGTGCTTTTTTTTATACATATTTTGCCTTGTTTTATCCTTGTACATATATACCATATATACCAGATAGATATATATATATTATAACACATACCATCGTTATCCTTACAATGATTTTCTATAATGTAGAATTTTTTTTCATATGGGATAGGCGAAAGTACCTACTCGTCGTCGTATATATCTATGCGAAGTAAAATATAATAAAATGAAATAACAAAATATTCTTCGTCTGTTTTTTTTTTTTTTTTTATTGTAGGGATTATTGTTGGTGTTGGTGCAGCTATGGTTAGAGAATCATCAGCCGTAATGTTAGGTCATTATTTTAAAAGACGAAGACAATTTGTTGAAATGATAACTATGTCTGGGGAAGGTGTTGGTATTACATTATTTTCGGTTATATTTAAAGAATTTGTTGGGTGTGTATAAAATTTTATTTTGTTTTCTTTAATTTGTTTTGATCTTATCGCACCTTCATTCTTATATATATTTAATTTTCTTCTTAATTTTTTACATTAATTTCCTACAAATATTTTCAATTCATATAAGAAAAAATGAAAAAATGAAATCAATGAAATCGATTGAAAAGAAAAACTAATAAAATTTTAATATGTAATTATTATTTTTATATTTTTTTATACATTTTCATTTTCATATATGATAGAAATAAAAATATGGGTTGGAGACTTGGTTTACAATTTGTTACCGGTTTAGTGTCATTTTGTTTTTTTATGGGTTTATTTTATAGACCAGCTTCACTTTATCATCCACAACGAAGAGCAATATTACATTTGAAAAATCAAAGAAAAAAGGTACGTATATACATATTGTTTTTGTATATAGTTAATAAATATTAATGTCAATATATTATTGTAAATATAATGAATAAAAAGAGATTGCAATTTTTTCTTTTGACAAATTTGTTATATATTAAAATTTGTATTTGTTTATGTATTTATGATTTTCTTTAACAACAACAACAACAACAACAAAATCCATTGAGCATATGATTTAAAAAGAAAATGTATATTAATATTATAATACATAGATATTTCATTTTATTATTTACAATAACTTATTTCAAAATTTTTTTTAAGAGAAATAATACAATAAATATAAATTTACATAAATTTTCATTTCATTAAATTTCTGTGTCTCAGAATTTAATATTCATTTGTTTATTTATATGTTTTTATTTGCATAAAAATTAAAAATATACAAATACAAAAATTTAATATAAATTTACTTTTTATACGATTTATTTTATGTTATGATACAAGGTAAAAGAAAAGAAAACACACATACGTACCCCAAAACCACCATTTATCGATTTTACACCATTTAAATCATCAAAAGTACGTATGTTAATAATAATATCAATGATATCATCAATTGGTGTATATGCACCAATATTTTTTATGTCATTACATGGCTATCAACAAGGTTATGATGTACAAGATTTAGTTTTATTACAAACATTTTTAGGTTTATCGTTAGCATTTGGTATTGTTGTTAGTGGTTCAACAATAAATAAAGTATGTGAATTAGGTTATCGTAAAATTAATATAACAAGGCAACATGTTTGTCAGGTAAGAAAAACAAAAATTTAAATAAAAATAAACATAATATGAAGAAGGCACAATTAATGATTTTTATTAATTTTTTTGCCCCAATTAGATAAGTATATTGATAGCATCTGTAACAACATTAATTTTATCAGGTGCAACTGGTTATCGAAGTTTATGTTTTATAGCATGGGGTTATGGATTTGGTTTAGGTGGATATCGTTATTCATTGAAAATGCTTGCACTAGAACGTATACGTGCTAAACATTTTACAAAAGCATGGGGTTTTATACGTGGTGCTGAATCAATATCAGTATTGTTGGGTGTACCGTTGACCGCATTTTTAAATGAATCATCACATCGATATGGTCGAGCCGGTTATTATGTTTGTTCAGCTGTAACAGCTATTTCATCGATATTAATGTTTTTTATTGGCTATCCAATAAATGATGGTAATGGTGGCGGTGTTGCTGGTGGTTGTGTTGGTGGCGGCGTTACTGGCATTGGCCCCGGTAATTGTGGACAAAACATTAACGGTATTGGTAATGCAATGGGTGTTTGTGGCAGACAAAATCTATCAAAATATTCAACAAATGGTTCAATCACATCGCATTGTACAATGCCAACAACAACAACATCGGCAAACGATTGTCCAGATTTGTTAAATCGAAGTTTTTCATCGGGACGATATGGTTACAGTAGTAGTGGTGCCGCCGCCGGTGGTGGAAATTGGTGTAATACAATTAGTACAACACCATATAATACTACAAACGCAAGTTGTGGTAGTAATTATCATCATCATCATCATCATCATCACCAGCATCTTCCTAATCATCATCATCATCAGCAGCAGCAGCAGCAACAGCAACAATATAAACATCATAGTCATCAACATCCGTATGCAACAATAAATACTAATCATTTAAATAATTACTGTCGTAATCAATGTCATAATGATTTAATAACAAACAGTAATACAATAACAAATGGTCGGCTTCATAAAAGTTTATCGTTTGCATTTCAAACACCAATTATGTGGAATGATTGTTATCAACAGCATACAGCATATTTACAGAATGGTGCACCGACAGCGTATAATAATAAGAATACTAATCGTTGTTATTCAAGGTAATGTATCCCATATATATATATTTAAATTATATTTTTATCTTTATTATATGTTATGTTAAATTATAGTAGATGTGATATTCATCCTCAATATATTAGTACAAATGGTTTACAACAAAATCCATCACGTAGTCGTAGTGTTCCCGAAGGTCTAGCAAATACAACACAAAATTGTGAATGTATATGGAATTATCGTAATCGTTGGCAATCATGTAGTTTTCGTCAACCATCAACATCATTGGCTACACTATCAACAACGGCAACGAAACCAATTCAAGTAGTTGAACAAATTACAACATCTGTTTGACCAAAATATGTACCGCATAAACGATAATAAATAATACATAATATGATACTACGTACTAATGTATAAATATATACATAACATTTATGTTGATTAATAATCAAAAATGATGAGCAATCATTCATTATTCAATTCAATTAATAAAATAATATAATATAATATATTTATATAATAATTGTAATTATATAATAACGTGTGTGTGTACATAAATTGAATGAAAAATTAAATGTTGTTATATAACAAATTAATAAAATAAAAAAAAATAGAGAATATATAATTAATTATATATATATAAAAAATATACGTGTTCAAAAATAACCAAATAAATTTATTATATAATATAATATATTGTATATAACCATATAGTAATTTGCTCTAAAAATATATATATATATATATGTGTATATATATATATATTATATAAAGAATATATTCTTTTCCTTAATGAAAGTTGTTATATACAAAATATGTACATTTATATAAAAAATTAATTATTTATATCAGGTGAACAATTCAAATAAAAGCAATAAATTTTAATAATTTAGTGAAAATAAATTAACATATAAAATTGTATTATTAAAATTAAAATGTGTGTCAGTGGTGAATTGCTCTAATTTATTTCTGTTTTCTATATAAATTTAAGTAAAATAAAACCAGCAACAAAATATAATAATATTAACAAAAAATGGATGATACCAATTATTTTATAATTTTTATAATTAACAGTATGTTTTTTTTTAATTTTAATTTTATAGCTAATCTATACCGAATATGTTAAAAATGTGATATCGTTTTTTTTTTAATTATTGCCAAATTTGTACCAACACCAATTTAGAAACCCATTATTAAAAATGTTTAATTCATTTTTGATAATAATTTTTAATTCTATATGTAATTAATATTTAAAAATTAACAATTAGAAGGATAAAAAACAAATTCGAATGAAATTCATTGTAAGAGAATCGCTTAAATTAATTGAATTCAACAACATTTTTTTTTTTTCTTATAAAATTGATGGCAAGGAAATTTTTATTTGAACTTTGTTTAAAGAGTGTATAATTGAATTTTTTTTTATCCTTTCCCCCAAGAATATATAAAGTATAAAGAATAATATTGGTATAGTATTAAATTAAATAAAATATAATCAGATAAATATTGAATTTACTTAATTAATTTGACGCAGTCGATAAGAATTGTATTTGTATTTTTATTTTTTTTTTAATTTTAAATAATTCACTATACCATTTTTATATTTGATGTGACTAAATAATAGATAAATTTTTAAATTTTATATTATATACTCGTAAAAAATATTAATTAAAGAATTTGATTTTTATTTTTTATTCTTATTTATTTTCTTTTTTTTTTTTTTTTAGTTAAATTCTAATGAGATTATTTATTTATTTATTTATATAATTTATTTAATTTATTTTTAAATTTAATTAATTTTATATATATTTTATATGTGAAATAATATTAATTATATAATTTAGGTGTATAATAATAAAAAGAAAAAAAATATGTAATAAATATAATTTTAAATAAAAAAATTATTTATTTTTCATAAAATTGTTTTAAAATTTAATTGTTTTAATATATTAATTGCGTATATTAACATTATTATAATTATAACATTTTATATTATGCAGCAAAAATCAAATGTCTCCAATATAATTTCGTATTGTTTGAATTGTTATATGCTCTAATGTAGAATAATAATACAAATAGATAGCGTTAGCCATTCAAGACACACACGATTCACATCTTTTTTAGGCAGTAAATTGCCTAAAAGAAGGACAAAGTTTGTGAATTCTGATGGAAGATACTTTAAATAATGTACCACTTTTACATAAATAAATGATAAGTAAAAATGTAATTTTAACCAAAAAACGGAACTTTTTTTTGCATAAATAACTAGAAATTTGTTATGAATTTTTTGGAATTGAACCGAATCTACTACACGATTGATAAGCATAAACGAGAGTGTTCATGCGATGATAAGGATGATAATATTGTAAAACTATTTTCATATTTATAATTATTTAAAAGTTTTTTTAATTAAAATATGTTTTGACTTTTGAACACACAACACCAAATAAAAGTATGCTATTTTTAAATTATTATTTAAATATAGTGTAGGAAAATTTTTCATACATAAACAGTGGTCAATGGTTGAATATACATATTAACATATCATCTAGGATGGAATCGCGTAAGGTGATAAGTGACATTCGCTGTTACCTTTTATAAATGTTGCATCGGCTATGGCGATATCACCGAATTTTCAGGTGATAGCTTTTTTTTGTGGCCGTTTTTTTTTTTTTTGCATAAGGTTATGTTTTTTTTTGGCAAAAAAGAAATTCTTTCATTGTTATATTTGTTGTGAATCGGTGTGGTACGCAAAATATTAAAATTAATTAAAGAAAAATATTTAAATTTTAATATTATATTAAAGAATACATTTCGTAATTTTTTTGTTAAGATTAACAAAGAAAAAATATATTTTATCAAATATTTGTACTTGCGTTTTTAAGTACGGCATAAGCAAAATAATTTATCAATTTTCTTAAGGCAATAAGCAAATAGAAATATATTCTATAATTGTGTTAAAAGATAACCTATATTTGCTACATCCACGACTGGAAATTCAAATTAAATATTATAAATTCCCTACAAATTATTTTAAATCGTAAAATTGTAATTGTTTTATTTGGAAAAACGATATTTTTTATTGAAGATTACAATCAAATCCTAAACCATTGTATTCCTTACTCCCTGAAGAATATAATTCAAACGAAACTGAATTAAACATTTATATTTTTTTATTAATGCAAAAATTTTGTTATCCTTATTTTATTGATATTATTATACGATTTATTTGTAGATGTTATTTTTTTTTTAGCAGTCAAAATGACATTATAAAAATCGCCTTCTGATGATTTTAAAAGTGATCACCTTACATTATGCAAAAAAAATAAATAGGTGAACACTTTTGAATATCACCACAGTGACTGTTACTTTATCACCTTGCATGATTCCACCCCTCAACAAATGTGTGAAAAATATTATTTTATTTATTATTAAAATATTTGCAGATATAATTAATATCTTGTATTGTATTTTTAGTGTATTCAACTGCAAACGGTTTTCAATTACATAATTACTACAATACAAAATAGAAAAATTATTTCCACTATATAATCCAAAATTCAGAAGTATTACATATTTTTCTTATATACTCGTAATACAAAGTATGCGAAGTATTTATAAAAAATAAAAGATAATTATAATAAATATACAGATAAAAAATAGATAAAATACTATTTTATAAATTTCAAAATCGTTTTCATATAGAAATATAATTATAGGTGAATATATATATATATAAAATATTTTATGGCAAAATATATATTAATAAAGTTTTAGTCTATTTTCATGATTTTTTTTCTCCATCATATATAAATGAATTAATATTAATTGAAAATAATATTTTAATGTTATTTACCATACCTGTGATATGTAATAATGATAAACTCTTACTTGAATAATACATAAACTAAATATATCGGTCTACGCCCCCTCCCATACCTCAATTTACATATATTAAAATTTATTCGTAATATATATACAATATATGAGAATATTTATAAAATATCCATTACTTAACTTAATCAACACAATGTACAATATACATGTACTTATAAGTACATTGGAACATATAAAGATAAATTTGTGAAAATATTATAGTATACGTACGCGCACATACTCACACTCATAGTCATTTTACCATATTTCTATATATATATATACATACATAAATATATAAATGGAAAATTGTAAAATCTGCATCATAATGCAAAATACTTTAATAAAATAGAATATATATGAATATGTTGTATATATTTTAATTACATATCCCGTAAATTTGCATTTAAAGAAACACCTCTATTTCACCATAAATTATTATACGCATATACGTATGCGTATGGAGATTGTAAATATCTATGTGCATATATCTATTTACTATATATATATACAATATATTGTATTACATAACACCTACTATATATTTTTTTAGTATATAAAACACTTTACGTAAATTAATTAGAAATATTAAATTAACCATTGACAAAGAAGTGTATAATTTGTTGTGTTCATTTACCTTTTTCTATATATGGTATATATATATATAGTCACTTACTACTTATATATACCATATATATATATATATGTTAGAAAACATAAAGGAATTTATAGATCAATTTATTGTTCATATACTATCATTATATAATATAACGTGTATATACATACCGAAAGACGGTGTATGTATGTATATAGTAAAGGAAAAATATTGAGTTAAAAAGGTGGATTGAAAATGTCAGAATTTATAATTAAAATATTATTAATATTATAAATAAAAAATTTTATATATTTATAACATTTTTAATTGGATTTATATAATTAATAAATTTTATAGAAGCACATATAAATTATTGTTATATACCACACATTAAATATACCATTAAACACAATTACATTGCTTTCGCACATAAACATATATATATATTTAGTATCTATATATATTCATACTAACTCTAATCAGTTTAAATAAATATTTAATATCATCATAGAGAGAGATGCTATTCAAATGGTAACATAAATATTGATAAATTGTTGTTGACAAATAATATTAGAATTAAATTATAAGAAATGTTTCCAAAAATTTTTAAATTTTCTGCTACACTTATAAAAATTTCTTATATACTACCGACCGATCAATATACAAAAATAAATTGGATTCACATATATGTATTATTTATTTATATATATTTATATATGACAATATAACTTTGTAACCACAAGCGTTACGTTTATTTATTGTGTGTATATTATATAACGCAAAATCAACTAAACTTTTGCAACTATATGGAATATACTATAATATTATTTATAACATGAAAATATATGAATTTGTGTGTGAAGTGTATTTAGTACTAATGACACACATTGAATGTGCTATTAATTTATCGAAGAATTTCACTCTATATATATATATATAATTAAATGTTTAGCAAATTACCCTATATATATATATGTAAATCAATTATTGTGTATATAATCAAAGGAAATTAATTTTTATATATAAACCAATCAATTATATTTATATTAATTTATTGGATATTTGCCAAATCACATATAAATTATTATAATTACACTGTATACGGTACGTTTATATTACATATATGGAATTTACATCAGAAATAGGTATAATAAATGAACTATAATGTCGAACTGAAAAAAGAAAAAAATTCAATATTAACACAAACTAACATTGAGTTAGATTTTATAGATATATTTGAAAACTTACTAATAGAATTAGGGTGGCTGTAAAAAATATTGGAAGCTAAATTGATTACATAATTAAACTGTTAAATGAATGCGATGTTATACGTAATTGATTGTACACTCAGAAAAAAAATTAATTAAAAAATTAAATAGAAAATGCTCGAAATAAGTTTGCTTAAAATTCAGTCAAAATTATGTTGTAATAATAATTAGAAAGAATATTTATAATAAAAATTGCATTTCATTGATTTCTTTTATTTTATGCTAAGAAAAATAATTTTAAATTCTTAAATCGAATAATATTTTAATTTGAAAAAAAAATATTATTTTTAATTTTGAATTGAAACCATTATTTTAACAAATCGTTTCAAAAGCAACCATTTATTTAACTGCATTTTACATTTAAATTGAATAGAAATCATTTTTAACAAAAATACTCATGTTTAGTGTAGCTGCCAGCTTTCGCATTCCATTGTCAAATATCGAAAGAGTAACAGAAACGCGTAACCATCCACGTATATTCATTTATATTATATTTACTGAATCGGACAGTTAAATTTTGATGCAAAATTAATTGATCATTAATTTTTTAATGGAATTTTTTTTTGAATTTTTTATTATTTGATTTTAATTTAATGAATAAATTAAATTGTTTTTATGGAATGAAAAAAATATCTTTTATTTATTAACATTATTTCGATATTTTTCGTAAACATAATTGGAATGCAAAGTGTTGAAATTATATATTTTCATTATTACAGATCACTATTTATCTTAAATTAAAATTCTTTTCGAAATTATAAGAAGACATTTTATTTAAAATAATTATAATAATTCTTGATATTTACAATGAATCTTTATTTCATGTTAAGTTAATCTATTTCTAAATTAAATAATAAACATTTCAATTTTAAAAAGATAAATTAATCATTACAAATAATTAAAATATTTATAGATTAAAAAGAATAATATAAGATTCTTCAAATAGAAAACGTATTTATATTTAGACAATTTATTGTGAAAAGTTTAATTTTCAATCATTTTGATTTAAGAAGAAATTCATTGTCTTGATTTAATAAAACTTATTTATTTATAGATTAAAAAGAATAATATAAGATTCTTCAAATAGAAAACGTATTTATATTTAGACAATTTATGGTGAAAAGTTTAATTTTCAATCATTTTGATTTAAGAAGAAATTCATTGTCTTGATTTAATAAAACTAAACATGATTTGGATAAAATCTATGATTTTTTCTATTTAAAATACATTTGATTTAAATAGTTTTATATTTTGTTTTAAAATTTTATTTTTCTGGGTGTAATAATTTAATATATATAGGAGGTAACTGGGATGAATGCTACGAAAACAAAACAAAAAATATTTTCACTAAATTAATTTTGAAAAAAATATTAAGAATTTATAATTGTATGCGGTACACCACCATACATATACACTATATTTATTTCAATTATAAAATGTTATAGCTCAAACAGAGGGTAAGTAAAATAAATATTAATTACATATAATAAATTATAGAGACGTATAAATGAGTAAATTAACAGAAAAAAATAATACCAAAACACATCATTTATCAGATTTCAAAAAAAAACAATATCCATTACATATAACTCCGCCGAAATTCTCTATCACAGCACTTAATTAATGATGTTATGATGTTGTAGGTTTTTTTATTTTCATTTTTTCCATGTTCATTTGAAACATAAAATATCTATATATTAGTCAAATTTACTGTGGCGAAAGAGCAAACCCTTTTTTTTTTTTATCTTTTCTTATAGATAAAAGTAATTTTACTTCGTATATATACCTTAAATTTTATATAATAAAAATATATTGTAATATATTGTTGTTATGACGACGACGACGACGACGACGACGACGGCGGCGGTGGTGTTATATTTTCCTTATTCAAATAACAAAAATATTAAAAGGACCAATTGTTATCTAAGTGTATATACAAAGGATTTTCATTTTTCCTTATTTATATTCATTTATTTTATTAGTAATTTTTTTTTTTTCTGTATTTATTTTACACTACACACCGTGTGTTACCCCAGGTTATTACTTTTTGTTTATACATACAATAATAAAGTGTGGCAACGAAAGACGCTTATCTTTAAATTTTCATTTTGGATTTATATATAATTTTGCATGTGGTTTTTATATAATATAGAATACGAGAGATATATTCGGTGAATAAATAAAAACACGCTAAACAAACACTATTTTTTTCTATGTAAATTTTATACGCAACGAAATTCAACAACAACAATAACAATAACAAGAAAAGGCGTTATCAAATGTATTTTATTTGTGAGGATTAACCTTTTTCTTTTTTTTCTCTTGGTATATGAACTTTATGTATATTCTTCTTTCTTAAATATTGTAGTTCTTATATGGATTTTCTTTAAAAAGGTTATAAAATTAAAAAAAAAAAAATCGAAGACACAATTTAATAATTTTCATGATGAAATATTCTATTTATATTTAAAATCTTAATGTATAAATTTGTACGATGTTTAGTTGTTTTAATAGAAGCACCTCCGCTTTCATTATAACTTTAATATTCGATAATGTTATTGTAAATTTTTTAAACTAATAAGGTAATACACAGCGCAGCTTTGACTTTTATTGTGTTAATGTTATAAAAAAAAAAAAAAGTTTTCCCATAAATTTACAAGTTCTTAATAATATTTCTCATTTAATAAACTAACATTTTACATAAATACCTATATATATATGCTAAAAACTTTTTGTCCGGCAAGAAAATGTTTAATATATAATACAGCGTATAATAATATATACCCATAATATTTTTGAAAGAATTAAATGTAAAATATTTTCAGGTTATATGTGTATACCCTAGTAACAATTTGTCTGTACTTTGAAAAATGAGGAAAATTTTCGTAGAAAAAATCCACATATTTTCCATGGAAAAGATATATTGGTATTGGTCCAAATAATGTCCATAGATTTTTCACTTAATTTAATAGTATTTTATTTAAATCAATTGAAATCTTTGCGGATTGTCAGAGTAATATGTCCAACATATATCCGCACGGTATTGTATTCATAATTTATTTCACCAAATATCCAAGACAGTGAGTTCAAATTTTGTATATTTCGCTTATCTAGCGATATAATCCCCACTCTTCGTAATTTATTTTCATAATTTTTAAAACAACCAGCAACTCAAATCTATTTCTATTTCCTAAGAATTTTGTAAAAATTTTCATGGATTTTATCCGCAGTATGTAAGCGTTTTATATGCGCCAAATTTCTACAAAATTATACTATGAATTTATTATTTTAATTTTACAATTACATTTCTTTTTACATAAGAAAATATAAATATCATACTTTTTATTTATTTATTACATTAAATTTTGTTTCAACGAGTTACAATTTGTTATAACAAAATGTTTGTGCACTTGTCGCATGATGTATTTTTATCAAAATCCGTGGATCTGCGCTCACAAAAAATATGAATATAAATTCGGTGGAATTATACCAAATCAGCGAAAATATATGGATAATCCAAGGACATTTTTTTATAATAATCCATGGCGGTTGCACTGATCATATAAAATTCCAGCCGACATCTGTAAGAAATCCATAAATATTTCCTCAAATTGAAACTACGGACTACAACATATAATGCGGAAATTTTACGTACAAACTACGGACAGTGTTACTAGGGTATGAATAAATTTTTCATCTATTCTTGAATTAAAGTTAAAATTTTTCCATTACATAATACAGAAAAATTCCTATTGAATGTAATGGCAAGGGATTGTTTGTCGAATGGGAGTTCTATTGAATAACGATAAATGTGTAAGGAAAAAAAAAATCTACAACAGAGAAATAATATTTAAAACTAAGTTCATATCTCTTTTTTTTTCTATTACGCACTACAAGTGAATTTGATATTTTATATTACATATTATTCAATTGAATGGGTATAATCTATTGAATGGCAATAAATTTACATACAATTTTCAAAGTATTTTTAAAATTTTCGTTTTAAAGCGATTTTTGCTTGAATGGGCATTTAATTGAATATAGAAATGCCACTGTATCGATGTGTATTATAATGAAATATAAATTATAAATGTACCATTTTTTTATATCCTTTTGATTATTGGTATAGTAAACTTTAAATAGGCACTTGTTTATTTGTTTGTTTTTTGCTATTTTTTTTTACAATAAACATAATAGTCTACAATATATTCAGAGATGAATATAATTTATAAATAACATTTTTATTTACTTACATCCGGTTTCATATAGTTAATATATGCGTATACGGAAATATGTATAGATACCAGAAATAATATACAAAAGGATCAGTATAGTTATGATTATGAATGTAAAAAAAAAACTCATTTTTAACCTAAGCTTAACAAGTTAACTTATCCATAATCTAAGAAATTTTATACTCCATTTAACTTTTTTAAAAAAATGTGTATATAATATATTTGAATGTTGATATTTCCTTTTTTCGATGATGCTTTTTTTTCCCATTTTTTTTTTTTACTCCTCGGTTTTTTCTTTATTATTATTATTATTATTATTATCATTATGTACATAAGTTATTGCATATAGAAAAGAAAATGTATAAATGAAAAGAAAAAAATGCGGAAAAACTTACTGTTGCTTTCAATAAAATTCTTATTTTTTTATATAAATTTTGTTTGGTATCAATGCCGCCACCACCACACGCTTTGTATTTGTATATGCTTTGCGAAAAAAAAGCCCTTATAAAGCAAATATATATGTATAAAACATTTCACTTAGAAAAAATATTGTAATGATTTATTGGACCATTTTTATATAACCGGTACAGTATAACCAATATATTGTAATTTAACACAGGTTTATAATTGTAATAGCTCTTAATGTTATTATTATTATTATTATTATTATTATATCACTTTTGTTTCTGTAATATATAAATGTGGAATTGGGGAGCAATAACAATAAAATATGATTAGGTACAACTATATATAATGACGGATAATATACGATTTCATTATGAATATATATACACAGTAGTAAATAACCAATATTACACCTTCTTATAAACTGCTCAACTCATAACATTATAAATTATAATATTCATTTGAAATGTATATGTTTGTTTTTGTAACTTTCGTTCTAACTTATATTGTATATTATATATTACATATGTACAATATAATAGAAGACTTTTACAATCATCTAATCTAATACATTCGGTATATGGTGTACAGTGGAATACTAAAATAAATTTATATAACATATAGAGAAATAATAAATGATTTTTACAACCCTAACTTAAAGAAAAAAAAAACTTTTATTAAATGATTGTTTATTGTGGAAAAATTTTGTCGATAAATTTAATACTTTTGTTGCCATTTATAGAAAAAATAACGTATTGTGTAAATTTATGAAATAAAAATAAAACTGGCAAATTGACTTAAGGGTTGTGGAAGAATACAAAAAGTTCAAATATTATCATGATTTTCGAACTAAGTTTGTATAAATAGATATGGTTGCTGTATTTGAATATATCTAAAAATAAAGTCCCTTGGCACACCCTTCCCATCCATATCTTATCTTCACTGTTGATTCAAATTTTGCAAATAAATATATTTATTGTACAAGTTATATACATACAAATATATAGGTAATGTGTGGCACGTTAACTTACATAATATTTATACACATATGAATAAGATATTTCTATATAATTTTGTTCATAAATTATTTGAAATAAGTTTTCATCATCTAGTTCAATATTTATATGTAAACTTATATGGTTTGTATAAATAAAGTAAGTAACAAAAATAATATTTGGTTTATTAAATTATTTAAATTTTTTTATAAATTTATGTATGGGCAGATATTCAAATATATTATCAATTATAAAATTATTAATTTTCAAAAAAAAAAAATTGATTAATGTACCTAAATATGCAAATCATGTAATATATATGTAGGTACTTCAGGTGCGTAAATCTAAAACGCTTGTATTTATTTATTTTAATTAAAATTTAACCTTCTACATTTTCACAACATATTTCAAACTATATAAAAATCATTGTCATCATTCAGATTGTACTTGTTTATATTCTATAATAATATTAATATATTGTTTTAAAATTATAGTACTATATTTAATTAAATTGGAACGCAATTATATTGATTTTACTATCAATTTATTCATTTTTTATAAAATTATTTAAAATATTATATGTATATACTATGACTATATGTAAATATTTTTTCAACACATCATATACTGTCATTTTCAATATAAGAGAAAAAAAATCCAAACTTCAAATATATTATCCCATAAATTTTTTTTTATCCTTACACTAAGTTATATACATAAATAAATATTATATATATAAATATATCATATGTATGTATTCAATGTATATAAATTATAATCAAAGGTGTCTCATCTCATATAAACAAAAATATATGGAAGCACTGTGTATAAAATTTTTTCAAGCATACCAAATGGCGACCAAACTTATATGTGAAATGAAATTATTCGGTATAAAAGCATAAAAAGAATTTCATTTCATATACGACCATAAATTTTGTTCCCAATATCATTTGGTATATAGTTGAAACAATATTTGTGCGAAGTACACCCGCCAGTAGTATTGTTTACATGCGAAGAGACACCTTTGATATAATGTAGCGATAACATATATTATATATACTTTCGTAAATATATATATATAAGAAATAATATATTGATATTTTTATATACTCCTCGTACACCGCAGGTATATAAATATTCTATAAAAATGGTACAATACATATTTTAAATATGTACGTGGGTATTTATTCTATGGTACTTGTCATCTACATGTATCTTATCTCATGTAATCTACAACTGCTTGCACATATATACATATATATATATATATATAAATAGATTTTATAATATAATAAATATATAAACATATATCTGTGTAATATAACAAAAATTTAACTTTTTCATTTTACATTGGCATATTCAATATGATGAAAATATGTAAATATAATATAGAATTTATATAACATTTTTATATAAACGAATGTGTAATAGAAGTATAAAATAATATATTTATGTGTAGGATTAAGGATTTTTTTTGTGATATATAATATGTGTATAAAGTATGTTGCCTAACAGCGCAGCTCAAGCATATCGCACACAACAATAATTCAAATAAAACGAGAGGTTGTATTTAATTTTGAAAAATAATAAATTTTGTGTATATAAAATTTAATGCAGTCAAAGAATTAGCCATATTTTTCGCTGAATTTTAAAATAAAGAAAACATACATTTGTTCGTATATATATCAAATCGTGATTTGGTGGATTAAAAAATGCAAAAATTATGACATTTATGTGATCATTTACTATAGCTAGTTTTTATTTTATTTTATACATGTGTTTTTGAAAATGAATCATACGGATTTTTATTCAAATAAAATCTAATAATTTTTCTATTAATATAATGCTTTGGTTACATATTAATATTTATTCAAGGGGTCAATTTAAATCATATCTATTATGTTACGTATATTGCATATCACATATATTGTACAATATATATATATAGTATGAAGGACGATCTAATGAAAATTTAATCCAATATTCATATTCCATTTATTATATACAATATATATATATATATATATATTTAAATAAGGCCATCTGGACTATATATAGAATTTATATGCATAAAAATAATTTTATATAATATTACCTATATATTCATAAAACATAATTATATTTTCTTACTTATTCTTAATTAAATTATAATATATATCCTAACAGAAAGGATAGAATTACCATTCTTATAATATTTACATATATAATACAATACATATATATATAATATATATGTTTAATTATATACAAATTTATATAGTCATACATATATATAGTAAAAATATAGAAAGAAGTGAGATGATCTTATATGTAAAATACATATCTATAAATATACCTTTATTAAAATTAAAACAGGTATAGATATGCGGATGCTAATAATTAATACACAATATATTTATATACGTTATATCGTATAACAAGTGAAAAAAAAAGGTTATGATTTTGTTAATATACTATTTCGTGTATGTATGTATTGGATTGAAGATGCCACAGAGGTTTATATATACAAATAAAATTTAGTATTTTCAAAAGTAATTTAATTAAAATGTGTATATAAAAAAAATACACCTATCGAATATAAATGAAGATATTTTGATTTTCAAAAATAAATGTAAATGTATTAATATATAACATAAAATTTTATGTATAAAAAATTGAAATTTGAAAATTATTTTGTTATAAATATCTTGTATGGAAATGATATTTGTGATATGAATATATAATTATTTATAACTAACTATTCGTATATTTTTTATTGCTATATATAACTTATTTAAAAATTATAGACAAATTAATAATCAATAAAATTCTTTTACATATATTAATAATTCTTGGTTATATATAGAAAATGTAAACTTTAATAAAATAACAATTTTCTTCTATTATATAAAACGAAATTTATTTTATTATATTAAAAATTGACAAAAATCATCTATCATTTTTTGACAATTTTATTTATAAACACTAAATATTTATAATTTATTGAATAAAGTATTTCGCCTATATATGGATACGTGTTTGTTTTGTAGTACTTATGTATATAAGTAGAGACATATAAAATTTGATATAATATAATTTATGAAATTTCATTTGAATCTGTAAGCATTTGTAATATATATATATATTATAAAATATATATGTGTGTCTATATGTAAAAAAGATAAATTGATTTAATAGTTTAATCCCTTTCTCAGAGCCTTTTTTTTACTATATACTTAATGTACCGCCGAATACATAAATATATATATATTTATGCCATGGATATTGATCCTATATAAAAGTATTAAATCTAATAAATCAAAAATTATTCTTCTCAGACATATGATCAATATAATTTATACACAATACAACATACACGAGTAGTATATATAAAATGTATGTATGTTTATTATAATAGGATCATTTTATTTTGAATTATATCCTATAAATTTACAAAATCATATAAGATATACATGTAATAAATAAAATATGTGGATATAATAAAATACTAATCCACACCCCATCATATAATATAATAATGAATGAATTTTATATAAATGTTGTAGTGTATTTGTTTCTATATAAATAATAATTTGGAAAACATTCATTAGAAATCAAAAAAAAAAAATAAAAATATTGTGGAAACAAAATGTGGAAATAAAAATCATTTCGATAAATTATTGTTCGTGCCAAAGAAAATTGTCTGTTTTGAAATAAAGGTATATCCATTTTATACATTTATATTAATACAATTTCATTTATACTTATACACGGCTATTAAATAATATGAATCCCAATTTATATGAAATGTTGCAGATAAATCATAAATTGGATAAAATCATCAATGAATTGTATGTTTTACGTAATGATAATTGTTCTAATTTTTGATTGATTCATCATTACTTTTATATATAAACTTATCAACCCGGTTTTTTTTTGTACACATTTAAAATAATTGCAAGTGATATTGTGATATTTGAGTGAAATGTATTTTATATATACATTAAATGTTGTTGAGTAAGTAAATAAAATTTGCATATTGAATATTTTTTTTAAATCAATATCTCAAACTATATAGATAATATATAAGGTGGAGTATGATTCTGTATGTCTCTATACATTTATAAATAGTCTCTTGTAATGTATGTAACCCACATATTTTCTTGTTCATGGGATTCAAAGTGACGATGAAGCAAAAATATGATAAAAGGGGAATTATTTATAATGTGGTTGATTTCTTTTATTATTTCTTTCCTTTTCATGGCACATCCATCAGCTCTAAATAAATATTCAGCGACAGTAAAATTCATACATTCAAACAAATATCGATTTTGTTTTTTTCATTAAACATGTACTTTTATAGACAAAAACATTCGTCAGCATTGTCTCCAAAATAATTTCGTTTATATTTTCCAATTACTATCGCAAATGTCATTTAAATATTTGTACAATTAATTAAATCACACATATAAATAAAATATAATATTTTATAAATTTAATAAGAATTTTTTGTTTTACCATAAATAAATGCCATTTGTGTGTGGTGTGTGTGTGTGTGCCCCTCTACATATAACTTAATATTAAAGATATTATTCAGTTCAAACAGAATATTCACAGGAAATTATATGATTTTATTATTTTAAATATATATCCTTATTCGTCGAAAAAAAAAAATACACACACAGAGTATAAAACGAAAATAAGATCACGAAATAAATACACATAATATAATAAGAACAATTTGGTGAAAAGGAACTTAATAATAAAATGAAAAATTGGTAAGCTTTTTGTAAATTTAAATATTAAATGAAAAACCGCAGCACATTATTGCTTTATTTATGAGAGTTATTACAGTAAATTTAAATATATTCTGTATATAAATATACAGTGGCGGTCAACCACTACCAGTTGAACAAAATCCGATACTGATAAGAATGTTTCGAGTACAAAAGCATATTTAAAATATATATCCAAAGAATTTATATTGTTATATACATTTTACCATAGATTATATATGATATTTCAAAAATATTCGAGTACTACTGTTTTGAATATAACGTAAATGACCTCGCTTTCAATTATTAATTTTTATATTATACTTTATATTATAATTGTAACTCATCTCAAAATTTATAAAAATCGTCTTTGTCATTTGTAATTTATATATAATTTACTTTATCAATTTATTAAAAATTATATTTTTAACATAATAACGCTATATAGAAATGGAGGTCTTTGAAGTAAATACGAAATTTTAACAACTAATTAAATTGAAAAATGTTTTATTTAATGTAATTTTTAGTCATTCAACCAAAAACAAAAATTATGCATCTAATTAATATAGAATAGATAATTAGAAAAGAAATAAATAATCAATAAATAATAACCACAACCACAATAATTAAATCACAATAAAATTTATGTATATACATACAATACAACAATAAGATACAATCAAGATATAATAATTATAGGTAAATTAAATTCTTATTGTCTTAAAATATATTTTCTTATTCCTATTGTTATATATTTTCAAGTTATAACCGTTTGTAATATAATGAAATTTATTTCAATGAATATATATTATATAAATGTAAAATTATTACCAAATACGTATACACACTCTAAAAAGGTAGCACAATATACAGGTAAATTAAATTAAGGTATGTTATTGTACATAGGTTTATATATCAAATATATATATTGTATATAGTACCTACAATTATGAAATATTATACATTTCAAAATTACATACCAAAATAATTTGGTTACGAATTTCACTATTAGTATTAGTATAAATAAGCATATTATAATACCGTCGTCGTCTATACAGTAATCTTAAAATCATTTCTAAATCATTTTAGAATAATTAATTTATTATACCTATATTATATGAATATAACCACAGTTCGTGTTCGCATTGTATATACGATTTTATATTATATAATTAATGAGTATATACTCAATGAGTCTATGTATATTATATACAATTTTATCACACAAATGAAATATATATATAGACGAATATTTGATAAGAAACAGTCTTACTTTCATACATAAGATAATGTTATCCAATTATATAACGTAGAGCTTCCACACGATTTTTAAAAGAGACAGAGCAATTTATTAACAGAAGCTTTTGCATTCTTATTTCATGCAGTTTACTCGGGGTGAGGTTTGTTTTTTCTACATATTTTATATTTTATAAACAATATATTGTAAATGGAATAATTTGGCTGAAATTATCTTTGGCATTATTTTATTATTATACAATATTAAATATTAAAAAAATGTTTGAGAAGCAGTTTTTGAATTGAATTTAATATTTACAATTTTTAAATAAGTACAATTGTTAACTATAATATATTTTTAGTAAATCATTGAATAATTTTTGCCACAGTGAAAATTACTAATTCCATTTATAGCAATGGATATCATTTTTTCCTATTTCACTTTAAATTATATGATGTCCTCATAAATTGATACTTTATATTTATTATATTAATTTAACAATAAGTTAAACAAATGGAATTTTTATTAATATTTTTATAACAAAATAATTTATTTAAGTGACATATTTTTCCATAAAAAAAAAATATTTATAATAATAAAATTAACGATAATTTACACTTGTTATATAACATCGTTAATATTCTATTATAAAATCACTCTGTGTTAAATGTAATTTTAATAATATAAAATGAAACTTTTGTATTATATACCAATTTAACATAAAAAGCAATAACAATAAAAGTAATAATAATAATAATAATAACAATTGAAATATGTATACAATACCCTAAAAATTCATAAACAATAAATGAAATTTTAAAAGGGATTATATATAAATGTGGTTTATGTTCTTGGTTTTACATGTACCGGGTGTTCACCGGGAATGTTTACTACTTAGTTTGGTTATATTTGACGTGATGTATAGACGTGGAAAATTATATATGGTAAAATACTCTAAAAACCAATGTGTTAGCCATCCCTCAATTATTGTGACGACTAGAAAATTACGTGAAATTTTGGATAGAAATAATGTGCCATCAAAACTCACTATTTATAGTTTAGTGAAAGATATTGAAAAAAGAGTAGCAAATAAGCATGGATCACAACGTAAGAGACGATCGGCTGAAAATATTACTGGTATCCTAGAAAATGTTGAACCATCAACCTCAATTTGACACCGTGTTCACGCTGTTCACATTATCGTAACATGATTGCTAACTTATTGACACCCAGCATTGGATTCTTTGGGCTTGATTAACATGTTGTTCCAACAATAATTCCAACAACTGCACATATACAGCCAATGTAACATTAGCATTAGTGTAAATAGTAAACATTCCCGCTGAACACCCTGTATAGGATGTTTGTACAGTCTGCTAAAATATAAATGTATATACTCATACTTATGCTTATTTTAATAATACCATTAAATATTATATTATCCAATTCATTCTGTGAATATATTTGGAATAAAAATATATGTGCGATGTCAATTGTAATGATTATATACGAATATGCAATTATAAAGTGGGATTGGTTTTTAATGTTATAATACATATATGACAATATGAAAATACCACATATTCAATTACACACATTGTAATTTATACGCTCTCAGAAATAAAACACTCAACATAGCAAAATAATAGTTAAAAAATTAGTTTAAAGTTATACTACATATCGAAATTAAATTAGTTAAAGCAGTAAAATTTTCTATAAATAAGTAATTATTAACAGTGTGTCTGTGCTAATAATTTGTAATTACAAAATGTTTTGATAAATTGGTGAAAATACCATAAAAAAAAAAATTTCTGACTAGAGATTTATTTACACGACCACAACACACACAATATATGTGTCAGTTTTTTGTTAATATTTGGAATAATGAAGCTACGTTGTGGTAATAAAACAGTATTATATACTGTCTGCATTTTGTAAAGAGAAATAATGTATTAGAAGTTTTTTTTCACATGTCAGGAAATGTACAACCATGTACTGGTTGATTTATTAAGTAAATAATTTGGTAAAGATAATGCCAAAAACACATTAATATATTGCCTTCAAATAAATCTATAAAAATACCAACTGTTCCATATGTATATTTACGGTACATTTCATCATCACATTGCAATTGATGAACATCAATTTAACATTAGCGCATATACAATATTTAAAATATTAAACAATTAAGCAATAGAATATTGCCCCTGTATTATAATTGTTCAGTAATTCAATTTTAAAATATTTTGCAAACATGTTGCTATACTACATGATTGTATATTAGTGTTTATCAACAACAACATTATATTATAATGGATTTCCAAACTATAACCAATTTTAGTAAAAAATATAATTGTTATTTTGTGAATAAATATAAATTTAAATAAACAAGAATTATTATATAAATAATTATAGCAATAATTACTCACCAATAAAACAACTATTCTATTGGTAGCAGAATAGAACATCTTCTCATATATATTTTGCATATGCATGTATGCATTTATATATTTAATTATAGTTTTTACACAAATACCGATACCGAAACCGACAGCGACACCGACCCGCATATAAATAATACACCTTAAATAAATACCATAGTTATTTCTTTTCTTTTGATTGCAAAAAAAAATGAATTTCTTCTTTTAATTTTTATCACTTCTTTTACATAACCAAAAACGAAATCTTTCTGATAAGATTATACTTTAATTGGTGATGATAGATATAGATTTTATTAAACAAATCAACTAATTATTAACTATAAAAATAAACACAACCTCAAAAATCAAACACAAAGAAATGTAACAACAAAAAGTATATGTGAAAAAAAAATTGCACATATTTTGTTGTTATCATTTACACATTTACACATTATAAAAATAAAAAAAAATCACAGTAATAACAAAACTATGGTATTTATCTTTTAATATTTAATAATATATATACTAAAATACTAATTAATTAATTAATGTTTTTAAAATAACACTTTACTTGTTTTTTATTTTTCCATACGATACGATTTTTACTACGAACGAAACGATATGTGATGTGTTATATAGCAACAATAAAACTAAAATGATGCATTTTTTTAAATTGTTTTTGTAAAATGTATTGAAAAAACAAAACAATTGAATATTTTCTGTCTCAACAAAACCTTGAATTTGAAATTTTTAATTGGTAAATCGATTATTATTTTTATTTTTAACAATTTTGTCCGTTATATCATTCAAAAATAGGCGAACACTTTTTGTTGTTTTTATCACATAAATTAATTGGTTTATTATTATAACGTATATTTTTAAACTGTTTTATTTATATATTCAGTTTTTATTGAATATAAATTGGTATTACAAATTTTACATATACAGGGTGATGTCAGCAAAGAAAAATTGATATCAACCTGTAAGTTTGATTTTAAATAGAAAACACCACACATTACAAATTTATTTAACTACAAGAAATATATGATGAATATTTCATAGAGCAATTTTTGCATGCGTTTTCATCGGATTGATGTTATTAGGATCAGCTTTCTGCAATTTGAGTTCATTCACCTTTTTCTTGTACCAAAATTACTATTAAAATTGTTATGATACAAAGTTTTTGATATTATAGAATTACAACAGTAACATTTGATAACCGAAAAATCTGTTTCAATCCTGAAATAAACACAAAAAAAAACCATAATGAAAACAAAATAAATATTAAACTATAACATAAAAAGTATAAAAGTACATCATTTTCCTAAGAAAATTCTGTGTTCTTTTATTATCATATAAATATTAAACATTTACTGCAAGATGACAATATAATATTATATAAAAACATTCTACAATATATTAAATTTTATAATCACTTAAAAAAAAATTACATAGTCATTTTTATTTGCATAATTCATGACATAATGTAATCAATAAAAATTATATGCTAATATTTTGTATCGGAAAAGAAAAAAGTGACTTTAAAAAAATTTTCCAATATAACATTTTCTTTACAAAATTTAATACTTCTTCCGCATTTATAAACATATTCCCTATTATATGTATATTGAATATATATGATGATGTAAATAAAAAATAGCGGAAAATATCTATATATTTATAAAGAATTTAATACGTTTTATATATCAATTATCCGATATGGTGTATGACAAGTTTTTATATAACATACACCTGTTGTCCCATAATAAACAAGAATGGCTACGAATACCATAGAAAATCATAGTGTTTTTTTTTGTGATTATGTTCTATGAACGTTCCTCAACAAATTGGCAAAATTTCATGACATTACATTCAGTAGTAACGAAATTACAACACATACAGTAACAGCTGTTATGTTGTGCATTTGGTCGAAAAATGAATATAAAAACAGAGGAATCAATATTAAATTTTGTATAAAAATAGTTAAAAAAAAAATGCTACTCAAACGTATGATTTGTGTAAAATCACGTATGATGGTGATCAGCTATATTAGCGATGATGAACGTCCGGGGGTCGACCATCTGAAGCAATTTACCATGAAGAAAACATTGAAAAAGTGAGTGATTTCATGAAAATTTCTAAAAAATCTTAAGCGAGATATGATAATCAAAAATTTCACCGAATTCAACTATAATAAATAAAATTTGTTTGCTTAATCATTCACCACTTTATTTAACTTCCTGTGACTAATTTCTATACCCTAAAATTAATTTGGCTATGAAAGGAAACATTTTGCACCAGTTGAAGGCATTCAAAAGCGAACGCGATCACCGTTCTCTCAACACCATTCCAATCACATGAATAAAAAATTCTTTTGATTCACTTGTTGAACGTAAAATGAATGTATTTCAGTTGAAGGACATTATTTTGAATAAATAAAATGGTTGTTTGTGAAAATTTAATATTTATTTTAATCCATTCCGGATTAATATGCGACAGAGGTTGTACATAGTATATCTTATAAATTCATTGAAATAGGATAAAAAAGAAGTAAAATGAAATAAGTTAAGTGTTATCTGGTACCAATATTATTATTATTATTATTATACAATAATATAAAGGAACCCAGTTTTCATAAATAAAGTTATATATATATGAAATCCTTTAAAATCCTTATATATATATCTATGATATATAGCTTATATATAGTTAATAATACATATTTTTAGAATGTATGTCAATGTCAGTATATATATATTATTTACATTAAATATATGCGTATATTTTACAAATAAAAATAAGAATACAAATTTATTTATAAAAATATCAAAAAAATTTTCATTTAAATTGTTCTGTATATAAATCGATCAACAATAATAACATCCTGTCGTATGCAAATACAATACATGTTTATATTATTATAGTTATATTTGTGGTTTATAATTTTGTAACAATATATTTTAATTTTAATTTATAATCTTTACATTAAATTTTTGACATTTTTATTGAAAATTATTTCACTTTTCTATAAAAATCTTTATATTATTTGATAATTTATTATTATTATTATTATTATGTATATAAAAGTATAAGATACGCGAATAGATAATATTTATGTACTGACCAATATTAATATATATACTAATTTTAAGTCATATGTATTACAAAATATTCAATTCAATTGTATTATATAATTTTTGCTTACACATTGAATATTTTCTTTTGTATACAATGTAAAATATAAAGGATTCAATAAATATTAATAGATCCATTTAAATTTCATAAATAATATATAATATTTCAATAGCGAATACGCTCATATAAATATTATATATTAAATTTTTGTATTTACAAAATAGTGGTAATAATATAAAGAATGAAATTAAGTATATATAGAAAAGGACTTTTGCCCTTTTGCCCGCTTATATATAAATAAATATATAGAATATAAGAAATATATAACAATAAAATACAATTTATTAAATAAAAACGAAAAATATTGAAGTGTTTTTTTTCCATCTAACAATATGTTATTTTGATTAATATTCAGAGTTCATCTATATTCTGTCCGTTCATGTCAGTCACTCATCTTATCATATTTTGACATATAATATCCACATATTATAATAAATAAAATATATAAATAATAAAGTAAACTCATCCATACATACACATATGATCGAAAATTCTGATCATCAATATACAAAAAAATCATTGACATCATAAGAAAATAAAACAAAAACAAAAATAAACATCCAATATACAATCCTAAGATGAAATAATAAGCAATAAAAACACTTAAAACAGAGTACAGTACAGGGATAAATTTTTGTCGAACAAATACGAAATTAAACATTGTGTTTTGGAAATCATTAAAAATAGTGTTTCAATTTGAAATCGATCATATTTTTTAAATAAAGACAATTCCTTAGAAACACTGTCCGTAGTTTGTCCGCAAAATTGCAGCATTTTATGAAGTAGTCCGTATGGCATTTTATATGATCAGTACAACCACCTGTCCATGAATTTTTTTATAAGAAATGTCCTTGGATTATTCGTATATTTCCGATGATAATATCTACGGTTTCTCCTTAGAATTAATTCTCGTTGCTATTATTCCACAGAATATCCGTAGAATTTATATTCATATTTTTTGTGAGCGTAGATCTACGGATTATGACAAAAATAGGTCATGCGACAAGTGTATTCACACAAACATTTTGTTATAACAGCTTGTAACTTGTGTTCAAACAAAATTTAATGTAATATAAAAATAAAAAATTTGATATTTATATTTTCTTAAGTAAAAAATAATGTTAATTGTAAGATTAAATTAATAAATTCATAGTATAATTTTGTAGAAATTTGGCGCAGATAAAACGCTTACATAAACAAATAAAATCCAAAGTCTTACAAAATTCCTCGAAAATATATACCTATTTTAGTTGCTGGTTGTTTTAAGAATTATGAAAATAAATTAAAAAGAGTGAGAATAGATAAGGGAAATATACCAAATTTAAAACCACGACTGTCTTGGATAATTGGTAAAATAATTTTGAATACAATACCAAGGAAATAAATTGAAAATATTACCCTAACAATCTGCCAAGATTTCAATTGACCCAAATAAAATACTATTATATTAAGTGGAAAATCTATGGACATTCTTTTGGCAAATTCCAATATATATGTGGTTTTTTTCCTCGGAACGTTTCCTCATTTTTCAAGGTACGGACAAATTGTTACTAGGATGAACACATTTTCAAACACTATTTATTTTGTGTTTCCTATAAACATACGCATAAAAACAACAACTTGCACAAGAAATCGTAAAAATATCTTAGGCACCATATTATAGTTAAACTAAATTTTGAACCTGAACTGTATAAATATCAAATCAAAAAATTGTGAAAATGCCATACAAAATTTTATAAATATATATTTGTGTGTGTGTGTGTGTGGAAAAGGATAAATCAAGAAAAATACTATAAGGTAGTGGGCCCAATCGCTTCAATATTATGAAAACTTCTACTTTGGACCATGATAATAATGATCCCTGATTTAATTGAATAACAAATGTATTACTTTAATGTTATTATTTTCACATTTTATTTTAATTTCAGTGAAATAAAAACAATTTTAATCTAAAATATTTATAAATTCATGGAAAATAATGTCCCAATATCAGTCAAACAAAAAGTTGTATGCACACATGTCTGTCATGCTGTATGTAAAATTATATATTATCTCTATGTAATTAAGTGATTGCTAAACATTAATGAACGAGAGTAGTCAATATTTATATATAAATTAGGAAAATTATATTAAGGTTAATAATAATATTATAATAATTAAGAGAATAATATACCCAATCGCTGCCATGTTAAGGAAACTACTTTTACTTTGGACAAAATGGTATTAATTTAATATAATTTTCAATGTGACACTATTTTTAGTAATTTAAATGAACAATCACAGATTGAATTGCGACTAATAAAAGAGCAAATTTATGCATAATATTCCAGCGAAGGAAGTTTAAATTCAAAAATGACTGTCAATGGAACACTGACAGAAATTGGGTCCACTACCTTATATACTTGAAAAAAAAAACCAAGCTTTCATGTATCCAATTCAGTGCGCGCCTACACTCTTTAATCTCATCTAATGCGTTTGATAAATTCTCTAATGGAATTTAGAATTTTTTTTTTCCCATTTTATTTTATTCTCTTGTTATTTTGTAAATGTTCGCTGCTATATACAGATATTTTATTGCTATTTCTAGTAGTTCCTTATTACGTATTTTACAACATATACTTTTATAGCATGTATTGTTATGCTACAAATAATATGTATAGATAGACCATATACGTTTGATTGGTGTGTTGTTGTGGTGTGCACGATTTGATGTTTTTTTCATTGAACAAATTTTTCTTTTCCTTTTTTTATTCTTATTAAATTATTTGGTTATTGAAAAACATATTGTACATATAGGCTATAGAAAATATAAGCTTGTTATCACACATGTGCTTATATGTACATATAAAATTATTGTTAGTATGTATGCCTTTGAAGTGTTTTTGTCTATAATATATACTCGTATAGAATAAAAGTTGTCAAAGGAGAAAAAAATCTGTATTTTTATAGAAATTAAATAGTATATATATATGCATATGTTTGTATCATATATCTCTATCTATACCAAACATACTATAATGCAAAAGAAACAAATACATAAATCAATATATATCAAATCACTTGTTTTAATATAATATATATAATATATATAGTATCAGTATCAGTAATAAATTTAATTTTATTTATTACACAATATATACTTTGTTATAATATTACTTTGATTAAATATATTCTATTGTTCTATATTGTAATCTTATTATAGAATCTCTAGAATCTATTTATTGTATATAGTGTTTGCATATATCAAACATTTAGCGATAAAGAATGATAAATGTGTATTGATTTATTTTCATATGATAATTTAAATATAATTCTATGGTATAAATTCTATCTATAATTCTTAATTGCATGTATGGCGTATCTATAAATAAAAATAAAATAATTTTATGCGTGTGACTTTTATGGAATTATCAACTTTTTTAATTACGGGCCATAGTTTTAACGGATTACCATTTTTGTTGCACAGAAATTTAAAATTATAATCAATTTCCAATTTTTTATAGAAGAGAATTTTAAAATTGATTAACGCGTTCAACGGATATGTCCGATTTTCCAATCGATGGCAGAGAAACAAATTTTAACAAATTTGTGAATAAAGTTAAAAAACGAATAATACAAAAATTTTATACAATACCATTATTTCATATACAAAATTTCAATGACATTAAATGGACAATCGGTCATATCTTTTGAATGTGTCAATTGATTTTAAAAATCTCTTCTATAAAAGATTGGAAATTGATTATAGTTTGTAATTCTGTATACAAAAATAAAAATTCGTTAAAACTATGGGCCACAATTCAAAAAAGATGATAATTCCATAAATGTCGATTTACCGGAAAATTTAGTAAGTGGGTATTCCATAATAATTTTTCCATAATGTATTTTCTATTTGCATTCGATGACTGGATCAACAACTTCTGTTTTTACGATGGATGCATTTGTTATATATTATTATATATACCTGAATTTAATTTCAATCTCAATAAATGTAAATATATTCGTAAATTAATAAAATTTAATTATCATATCACAACGATATAATATAATTCTTTAGCTATATTTAAATATACATTTGCATGCATACGGCAATGTAATATAAATACAGAATATGTCTGCGTTAAATATATTCCAAAAACTATTTATATATTATATTTTAAAATCATTATGCATTTGTATATGTAATAAGCAACTCCATAAATTTACAAAGTCTCATGTAAATATTTTACAATTCTAAAGTAAAAACATATATATGTGTTAAGATATTAAGCGACAGATACATTATATAAATTGTAATAAATATTTTAATTTGTACAAGTGTTGAGTGTTTTGTGGTGTATTTGGTTTTTGGTACAAAATTGAAAATGACATTATATAACAAATAAATTTAACTAATATATAATTATATTTTGTAATTTATTACATGCAGTAGGTAAAATAATATTATTTAAATTGATTGATTGATGATACTCTCATTTAAATATAATACATTTTCTTTATATTTTGTCATCATATACATATAACCTATATATATAGTATTATTTTCATTATAAATACGTATAGTTAAAGGTTATGACTAAACCTCAATACATAATAAACTATTGTACATTGTATAAAACATTCCCGTTTTATCTTAGCTTTCATTGCACCAATAAACAATTATGATCAACAATAGGAAAACAACATATAATAATCATTAAATGCATTCTAATTCAATGACATAATAAATCCACAATAAATAATGAGTGTATTATATTGATGTTCCTTTTTTGGTTACAAATTAGTTAATTAATTAAATTCCGTTGCGTGGTACCAAAATAAAATAAAATCGAATTACTATATAATACTTAAATCTTGAAACGTTAAATAAATATACAAAAACGTTATATATATAGATATATTGAATAAAGATTTGAATTAATTCAAAGCACATTGATTTCATTTCCAGAATAAACAAATAATTGAGAAAATTCTATGGCATTTCGAAGTACATAACATATATTATATAAATAAAAGTAGCACTACGGGAACAAAATTTTCTAACTTTACAAATACACAGTTGTTATATTTAATATTATTTCATTTCATTCATATGTATATCGTTTTATATTAGTTTAAATAAAATACAAATTTTATACGACAAACATATAAATATGGTATTTAAGAGAAAATCTTTAAACCACATAAAAGCTATATATATTTAAATATTTTATATTTTAGAATTATAGAATCATGTAATATTTATATATTTATTTTATGTGAACTGCTATAACATATATTTTATTATGCGATTATTATTTAATATATATTGTATATATCTTTTTCCTTATACAAATTAAATTCCTACAAAATAATTAAAGCTTCAATTTTATTTTATACCATATATCACCAATTGTATTCATCAATTTTATGCGAGATATACATTTACATATCTTGAGTAAAATGAATTTAATAATTCACAACACATTATGAAACATAAATGTAATATTATGTATGCGTTGTTAATCTTAAGCTTTTTATTATCTTCTTTTAAATTACATATATATATATACAGACACCTATCTTATCTATATACAATTATATATATATATGTTTAATTCACACTTACTACATATGCATAACTTTTTTGTGATTAATGACAAATTATATATATATATAATTATATATTATATACTCACTTTGCCATATTATTATATACATTCTATATAATTCTTTGTATAATATAACTGTAACTCTGCTATTTAATTTATATATAACTAAACATTTATGTATATGTTTATGTATTTGTTACGTGAGCATAGTATATAATGAATGAGTACTATATAAAAGTGGCAGTATATATTATGTGCTCGAATGTGTATATAAGTATTTTAAAGAGATGCATATAACAAAGTAGATATACAGATTCTTATTTTTTAACATATATATTAAACTTACGTATACGCTTATGTACATAAAATTAATATATATGGTATTATATATAGAGCTGTTAAATAAATAACATAATATTATACATATAACATACAATAGAAATTACTTAACATTATATATACACGGAATTAAATGGAATGATAAAAACTTGTACTATATAATACCATTTTGTTATTACTGTCGGTTGTATTCATGTATAATTGTGCGCATAATTTGTTTAAGAGTTTTTGAAATATTTTCATTATATATAATATATAAAATTATATACATAAATAATGCAATACGCGGCACACATAAATGCGTACAGATAGATAGATATAATTGACTTAAAAAATAGTGTTAAAATTATTTTGCTGTAAAAGTATTTTATAAAATAAAATAATATCAAAATTTAGTACAAATTCATTCATTTAAGTTTTAAAATACCGTATTGTAAATCAAACCAAACTATAAATACGTATATGAGTATAAATTAATTGAAATCATTTATAAATGGATATTTTATTTCATTCAGTTTTAATGCACAAAAAAGCGAATAAATTTATTATTATTATTATGTCGCAAATATATGGTATACTATGTTATATTAATAAAAGCACTTAACATAATTTCTTAAACCATTCGCACACATAATATTATCATATAAAATTAATATTTATATCATATATTAAAAGTTTATTTTGAAAAAAATTGCGATTTCCTATATATTAATATTTATAACATTATATAAACAAACAATTATTACCCAGTACAACCATACACACCATACATACCATACAATATATTAATTTATTCCCACATTGTGTTTTGATAATGTTTTTAAAAATATTATATATGGTAATAATAATAATGTAATTATTTTTATTTATATTTACAAATAAAATTTTATGCTTAATATACAATAAATGAACTTAAGTTTATTATAAATATATTTTATATATAACTTATATTGGTATATAATATATATGGTATATGGTAAACCATAGTAACAATTTGGTTCGAACTTTGAAAAATGATGGACAATTTCCGTGGAAAAAATCCACATACTTTCCATGGAAAAGATATATTGGAATTTGCCCAAAGAATGTCCATATAGATTTTCCACTTAATATAATAGTATTTTATTTAGGTCAATTGATATCTTTGCGGATTGTCAGGTTAATATGTCCAACATATATCCACGGTATTGTATTCATAATTTATTTTACCAATTAGCCAATATAATGGGTTCTAATTTTGTATATTTAGCTTATCGATAGATATAATTCTCACTCTTTTTAATTTATTTCCATAATTTATAAAACAACCAGCAACTCATATCGATATATTTCCGTGGAATTTTGTAAAGACTTTTCATGGATTTTATTCGCAGTTTTAGTTTCTTGTTTGCGAAAGCGTTTTATCTGCCAAATTTCTACAAAATTGTATATTATGAATTTATTAATTTAGTCTTACAATTAAATTATTTTTTACTTAAGAAAATATAAATATTATACTTTTTATTTATTTATTTCGTATATAATACATTAAATTTTATTTCAACAATTAACAACCTCTGTTGTAACAAAATGTTTGTGCGAGTGCACTTGACGCATGACGTATTTTTGTCAAAATCCGTAGATCTACGCTTACAAAAAATATGAATATAAATTCTACGGATATTTTGCGGAATATCGGCACCGAGAAATAATTCTATAGAGAATCTAAAGTAATTATCCTCGGAAATAAACAAATAATCCAAAGACATTTTTTATAAAAATTCATGGACATGCGGTTGTACTCATCATAAAAAATTCCAGCGGATATCCTTAAGAAATCCATAGATATTTCCTCGGGGATTGAAACTATGGACTATTACATATAATGCGGAAATTTTGCTGACAAACTACGGTCAATGTTACTAGGTCACGTACAAATAAGTATTGGTTGGCGATGACGGAACGGTGGCGTTAAAATTGATGAATATGTGTGTGATTCTTATTATTTAATATTAACAAAATTTATTATTAAATGTGAAAAAATCGTATATAACTTAAACAAATACAGTATAAGCCGCGTGCTATATAACATTAACCACACTGGGTAATTTGAAAAACTTAATCTTACAAAACATAAACATAAACAATAAAAACAATTTATTTGTGTTATCCCGCAACATTATAAATATTCATATGGAAATGCGTGGCATTAATTAATTTCGTTATTCTTATATTGTAAATTAATAATTTAAATTCGATACGGTGCTATATGTTTATTACTTACATAACACTATAAATATATTATTCGTTAACATGAATCATTGGGGTAGTGTGCGATCACGTTACCATCCTCTTAACACATAAATGTGAACGAAAAAATACAATAAACTATTACTAAAAAAATATTGTTAAAATTACATATTAAACAATACACAATATAATTTGTATATACATTTATTTGATAGCTTAGCGTTTGCAAACGTTTCAATAAAATTCATTTTTTATTTTGTCTGCATTAAATATATTGTAAAAAGTAAATTTCATATCAAATAAATGTAAAAAAATATTTTATGAATCTATTAGTTCTGATTTTTAGAAAGACTCAAAGGTAAATTATCTTGCGGTGTGCAATTATTAACAAATATAATTCAGGCATTCATTCTCTTATGTTCGTGAAGTTTTACTCAAAGGTTTACCTTTTAATGTAGCGTATTTTATATATACTTATCGCATATGTTATGTACACAATATTTTTTTTATACATAATATCATTATATACATTAAAATTATGCTATTATATATAGTGTTTACATATTTATTTTACGATATACTATGTGTATTAGTATGTGTAGTACATATGTAACTAAATGTGTATATTAATTCTCTGGCTCAGCGTATATATATATATATCTGTAATGCAAAATAATGTACCATTCATATATTATCGAACAAATAAAATTGTTTCAATAACCTCAAGCAAAAGCATATAAGCAATTAAATGTGAATTATATGTTTGCGTGTTAGTAACAGCTTTTAAAAGCACATATCATTACTTTGCACATATGCACACATATATTATGTATGTATATAATTACAAAATAACCATATGTGTGAGTTTTATATTCTATTTTATATTTTTATTTATTTCTCTCTAAAAGAAGAAAATAATCCATACTTGTATAGTATAAATGCGAACGTTAATTTGCTAATAAATATTTATTGTATCATAAATAATGTAAAAAAAAAAAAATTTCAATTTTATTATAAATATTTTTTTTTATATTACATTTCCGCTTATCTCTCTTAAGATAATATATATATAGAAAACAATATGTTAATAAAATTGAGGTATCCGATATATGAGATGTTCAAAAAGGATATGTCTACATATTTAATGTAATCACAGAAATGTATATAGTTCTGCCATTTGTATACCTAAACCCTTATTACCATTATAATTATTAATTTCAAACACAAAGAATCACACAAAAAATATCTCATTTTATATTTGTAAATATGATGACATCGAAATGGATGTTATCCATATACATTAACATATAAATGTACCCGAATATATATATATATGACATTTGATAAAATTATGTTTATATGAAATTACAATGTTTTTTAGTGGTACAAAAAAATATAATACTTTATTTCTTACCATTATTTATTGGGTACATCAAAAAATAAGCATACATAATAAATCCTTGAATCACAGGTGCACACATACATCTCGTTCATTCATTCGCATTACAAAATTGTTTGTATACAAATATATATAGATAGATTATAACAATTATAGAACAGAGTATAGAGTAAATGTTTTATTTAATTTAGAAATTTCCCAAATCAAAATAAATATTGTACAAATTATTGTGTAAATACATATATTTTTCCCAAATAGTAGAAATAATTAAATACTAAAGTTTAACATTAAATTTAATTCAAAAATTTATTTTAAAATTTAAAAAAAATTATGAATTAAAACCCTCGGCTATATTGGTGCTATATAAATATGTTTACGACTATATGAATTTTATATTTATAGAAATTAAACTAAATGTATATATTTATTTAACTTATTATTTATATTTATATTTATATAAGAAACGTATTTTAGTTTTGGATTTTGTAAATAGCAGGTCACAAAATATTATACCAATTGCATGTATTATGAATGTGGAATGTGTGCATGTATATGGAAAAACAACGGCGACATTAAATAATAGTATGTGCTTACACGTAAAAATTTTTAATGTATATACCACAAAAACCCTAGTAATATTGTCCGTAGTTTGTCTGCAAAATTTCCGCATTATATGTAGTAGTCCGTAGTTTCAATCCGAGGAAATATCTATGGATTTCTTACGGATGTCCGCTGGAATTTTAAATGATGAGTGCAACCCTGTCTATGGATTTTACGATGATAATATCTACGAATTTTCCTTATATTTATTTCTCGTTGTTATTAATCCACAGAATATCCGTAGAACATATAACAGGTTGTAACAAAATTTAATGTAATAAATACGTAAGAAATAAATAAAAAGTATGATATTTATATTTTCTTATGCAAAAAATAATTTAATTGTAAAATTGTAAAACTACTGTTTTGGATAATTGGTGTAATAAATTATGAATACAAAACCACGGATATATGTTGGAAATATTACTCTGACCAACCAAAGATTTCAATTGACCTAAATAAAATACTATTATATTAAATGGAAAATCTATGGACATTCTTTTGACAAATTCAAATATATTTTTTCCATACAAAAGAAATTTTCCTCAGTTTTCAAAGTACGGACAAATTGTTACTAGCGAATGTAATAGGGTGTTTTTTTTAAGCGTTACAGAACTTAATATTTGAAAAAAAAAAACAAACAAACTGTTTAATATAATTAAAATATTTTAATTTTTTTTTTGCAGTCTACTTTCACATATTATCGCCCCGAACACTGAACACTTCAACAACGTGCTTCCAAATTTTATTTGAAAAAAACGGTGTTCAGTTGGCAAACTTATAAATAAAACAGTTTATGAATTTGATTTTATTATCATTTGGAAATTTTAAAATCAACAATTATTTTTAAAAAATAACTAAATGTTTAAATAAAAAAATTAAATTATTTAATTTATAAATAAACATATGGTTTTATAGTTAGTGTTATTCAAATTTAAAGTATGGTATCACACTTCAAAATACACACTCTATATTTTATATATATTTAATTAAACATTTTCACCTACAACTTATAAACTATATATAAAATCAGAACAGAGTTATTTATATTATTTATATTTGTAATGCGATTTGCTAACTTTTATAAATTTGGGCTTCTGTATTATAAATTTACATACTCTCTTTCCAATTCCCTTTTTTTTGCCATTTTATTATATAAATACGATAAGTTACTTTGTGCAGGCGCTTATGATACCTTACAAAAAAATGAAAAAATTGTGTATATAAACTATAACATATATACTACAATACTAAATAATATAAAAATATCCTTATAATTATTTTCCTTCAGATTATCATCGACATCATGAACATCACATTTATTGTATACACCAAATCTGTATAAATTCGTGCAATAATATGTATAGCCATAAATTACATAAATTTTAATATTACCATATACCACATTCTATATATTTCTTTTATTTACTTTAACATTATAAATGTTATACATATTCATTTTATTTATACATCATGCACCATATATACATTTATACTTAAAGTCAAATTATACAGACTTTATGAAAAACCAGACATCTAATCTAAAATCACTCATTTAATATTTTATATTCTTATAGTGTTTTTACAGAGTTATATGTATAATAAGTATATATACTCAACTATACAGAACTAATGTTATATATATATATATATATATGGTATATGTATTACATACGTTATTACAAAGTCTACAATGTTTAACACCAATATATATATATATATGAAAAGTACAGATTATATATATATTGTGTATACATACAATAGTATTATTATGCATGGTATATAAAAGTATGTTTAATACACATAATACATATAATAAAACTTGACACTTTCACATAAAAGAAAATTTCAATTCTGTTATAAATATACATTTCATTTCTTATAACAACTGTATATCCACTATACACTATATACCATATAAGATAAGTTACATTTCGAAAATAATATATATATATAGATATACTTTGTTTATGATGTTTCCATTCGAAGTTTCCCCTAAAGCAAAACTTAAGATATTTACAATATTAAAGATTTCATTTTTCTTATATTTAGAAATCAGTGGCGAAGGCTGATGAATAGCATTCTATTTTTAATATCGATATATTTTTCTTATAACCTGTGTGAAATTAAACTGAATTATGAAAAAATATATGGAATTAAATTTTCTCGGAAAATCGACTTATATGAAATATCATTTTTTTTAATTACGGGCGATAGTTTTAACGGATTTTCATTTTTGTTGCACAGAATTACAAACTGTAATCAATTTCCAATCTTTCGTAAAAAGAGATTTTTAAAATCGATTCACGCGTTCAACGGATATGATCGATTTTCCAAACGATGGAAGAGAAAATTTTTAAGAAATTTGTGAATAAAGTTGAAAACCGAATAGTACAAAAAATTTATACAATACCATTATTTCATATAAAATTTCACTGACATCAAATGGAAAATCGGTCATATCTTTGGAACGTGTGAATCGATTTTAAAAATCTCTTCTATAAAAGATCGAACATTGATTATAGTTTGTAATTCTGTATACAAAAATAAAAATCCGTTAAAACTATGGACCCGCAATTCAAAAAAATGATAATTCCATAAAAGACGATTTTCCGGAAAATTAAGTAAATGGACATTCTTATTTTTTTTACATTATGTAGTCTACTTTCAACTCGGCTACCAGAAAACTATAGTGATATTACAATCTGAAAATATTTTTTCACTCTTCGCCACTCCTACTCGAAATACTATGTATCTTAAAAGACTAAATATATTTATGTAGTTTATATATGATCTTATTATCTGTGTCACTGATAATCATATGTATTTTATTATTAGTTAATTTGTATAAAGGTATTTATATGAGAAATAATTATTATATATGAAATATATATGGTAATATACCATATAACTAAATTAACAAATATACTATTGTTTGCGTATCGTATATTAATGAACAATAAGTGAAACAAATTGTTTTGCAATATTATTTATGGAATTATAATATTGGAAAAATGAAAATTGAAAATAATACATTATTAAAAAATAATATGTATATTATTGATATCCATACGCGGGCATTGTATAATAAATTTTCATTAAATTTAATAGTGAAGACTACTAAAAAATTATATCAATTAGAGGTGAAACGAAATTACAACAATTTAAAATGTGTGTAGTATGCAATGACTTTTAAAAATTTATTGAAAAATTATTGTATTTTTAACTAAATTATAAATAAAATTTTAACTATAAAGTTTTACAATAATTTTAAATTTAAAAAAATAACTGCTGCGTTCTTACGAACGAATAATAAAATATATTCTAATTTTTTTAATACCCATTTAACTATAGCTCTAAACTGACTAGAATCCTTGAATATGTACATCGTATGATATATGGCATGTAATGTATATTATACTTTATACTGTTTGAACATAAAAAGTATATAATTTTATATAATATTTTTTCAATTTTTCATTTATATACATTTTTATTTTTTTTTGACTTTACTTCCGGAGATAATGTACAAAATTAAAATAAGATAATATTATATATTAAATTTTGACTATATGTATATATTTTTCCGGATACAAAATATATGAATAAGATAAATTAAATTGAAAATATCATTTGGCTTTTTTTTTGTAAAACGTATATGTATTATCAAAATTTAAATTAATTATAATAGATATGGAATAGTATATAAATAATATTGTGTAATATATACATTTGAGGTCTTCTTTTGGCTAATTCAGTTAACCATTTATATTAAAAAAATTTATATATAAATAAATAACAAAGTAGTTTATAATATTTCCATTGAAAAATGTGAAATTGTATGTGAGAAGAAATAAATTTAATTACACACGCAATCTATGTCATCAGATATTAGGTGTATCTGGGTATCTATATACAAATGAATATTTACTAATGCGATTTAGTATTAAAAAATAACGTATTGGAATCTTTAACAATTAATATGTTAAAAGTATTTTACATTAAACATATTTTTCTGTATATATAATAATTATAATCATAATATCTGAGAGATAGCTAATCTTAATACAATAATAAAAGAAAAACATAAAACCATAAAATATTGCTTATAATAAATTAATAATATATAATAAATGGTGTTGTTAGTAGTAAGAGTAGTAGTAAAAACAGCTGAAATAGGACTATGGGAAATATATATATAATGAAAAGCTACACTTTGTTGAGGAATGCCTTACTTTGTGTGCGAAGCGCCATTGTGTGGCTACTCTTAGTTAAGCGTGTTTCTTTCATACCGGTTAATATTTGCTCAAAAAAAAAATATTGTATATCAAATATTATAACCTTCATATTAGTACATCATCATTTCCATTCAACAAATGAATTGGTCATTTTACTAACAAAAAACAGTGTTCTTTTGAATGAATTAAAAGCTCTGTAAAAAATACAAGAAATATTTATAGTATTTGTTGAAAAACAGTATGCAAGCGATACTAGTTATATATATATAGTATATACAAAATCCAGTCTAATTGGTGTATACACGATATTTACTGTAGGCAGTATCTCTCATAGCATATTCAGCAAATCGGCTATATATATATATATCAGTAAAGATGTAATCCATTGAAAATGAGAGAAGAGAATAATACGAATACTTTATTTTTATGTATACAATTGTTAGTATACTTTTTGGGAATAAATATTTATTCCATCCATACATAACATGTGTTGTTATGGAAATATTTTTTAGTAAACAATATTCCATTTACATTGTTTTTTTCATAATCAATACAACGAGTATATATTAGTATTATTTTAATAGTATAACATTTAAAATAAATTCCGTAATAATAAAAAGAATAATTTTTAGTTTTATATTTTATTTAAAATGGATTTATTTTTTCAAGCAATTTCATATTATCGACGCAGAAAATATGATGAATGTATTGATATTTGTAATAAATTAATGAAAATAAATGCCAATCATCAAGGTGCATGGGAATTAAAAATGCGTGCTATGACACAAAGAGTATACATTGATGACATTGAAGTTGAAGATGGAATTCCAGGTATATAAATTAAGTAAAATATAAAATTTTAATTTTTACTTATAGAAATACAGGAATATACAAAAATATATTATATAATTAAATCTATAGTAATTTTTTTTTTTTTATTTAGAAAAAAATGATTTAGATACAAATTTATTAGCAACAGCACCACGACCTGGTACATCATTTCATACAGCCACATCAGTACAAAATAATTTAACAAATAATATTATTGGTGGCCGGCCACGTACTTCAACTGGCCGGGCATTAACTGGAATGGTATATATAAAATTAATATATGAATTTATTACATAAAAATTTAAATGATATTTTTAAATTCTATCAGTCTCGACCGGGAACAACATCCCAACGACCCGGTAGTTCGATGCGAACACGTACATCGTTACGTACAACCGCTGGTGGTACACGTACCGGGTCAGCGGCTCATAACATTCGTGTTGGATCGGCAACAATGTTTGCACTGGGCGATCCAAATGGACCGTTAATACAAACATCAAAATTAAATCCAAATAAATTTATAAATAAAGAATATGTTTCAAAATCTTTATTTCAATTTTTATACTACCATGAAGGTGATTTACGTAAATCATTAGAATTATGTGATGTAATTTGTGAACAACAAAATAAAAAATATAATAATAATAATAATAATAATAGTGGTAATGAAAATAATAGCTATAATATTAATAAAACGGATAAGAATTTATGGTGGTGGAATGCACAACGAGGACGTTGTTATTTATTTATGGGAAATCCACGTGAAGCTGAACCACACTTACGTTTATCATTTAATCAATTTATACATCCGGACACAGCCTTGTTATTGGCTCGTGTCTATGTTAAATTAGATCAACCGTTAGCCGCCATTGAATGCTTAGATGAAGCATTAAAAAAATTACCTGATGAAATTACATTATTGACACATCAAGCAAGAATTTTAGAATTACTAGGAAATTTACAAACATCGGCTAGATTGTATAGACGTATCGTACAACAAGAAACAATAAATCCAGAAGCACTTGCATGTATTGCGGTCCACCATTTCTATGGTAATCAACCGGAAATGGCATTAATGTATTACAGGTATATACGCATTTTTTTTGAATTGCAACTTAAACAACACGATCAAACATTATTTGCCCGAACATTTTAATTGTAGGCGAATTTTATCAATGGGAGCCCATAGCTGTGAGCTATATTGTAATATTGGTTTATGTTGTTTATATGGTGGTCAATTAGATTTAGTTTTGCCATGTTTTCAACGTGCAGTACGTTTGTCAACAACACCCGAACAACGTGCCGATGTATGGTATAACATTAGTTTTGTTGCATTGGTACATTTTTTTTTTTTTTTTGCATTTATTAAAATATAATAAACAACGAAATATATATGTTACAAATAATATGTTATAAATTGTATATAATGTATATTTTTATGTGTATTTCATAGACAACAGGTGATTTCAATTTAGCACGTCGATGTTTACGTTTATGTATTAGTTCGGATGGATCTCATGGGGCTGCATTAAATAATCTGGCAATATTAGCGACAAAAGTTGGACAACATTCCAAAGCTAAATCATATTTATTAGCTGCACAAAATGTGTTGCCTGAATGTGATGAAGTATTACAGAATTTAAAATTAATTGAAAAATTAAATGCCACATAAAATATATAAATGTATGTTGCTATGTACTTATAAACATTATAATTTATTATGATGAAATTACACATACGGTTAATGTAAAATAATATATGATATAGACGGACAATATTTAAATTATTACAAATAATAAAATATAATACACATCCATCATATATATTTAAAAGTAATTGAATTACCAGAAATGGTAATAAATGTTATAAGCATAAAATAATTTCGCATTCAATTCTTTACCATGGATTTTATATTCTTTACAACATATATATATATTGTAGTATAATTATATATATTGTACAAATTTGGAATGTGTAATAGCAGCCAGTAAAGAGCTGTTGTTTAAATAAAAATTCACAATACATTCGCATATTCGCTGGTAAATACAATATATATATACTTAACTTATATATTTATATATTGTATTATTATATATAAGCGCGAATGTAAAAAAAACCAAAAAATAAATGAAAAATTAAAAACAAAGCAAAAAAAATTATTAAAATATTTCTGTCTCAACACACCTGGACTCACTCCAAAATGTTTATATTCCAGTATTTTATTATGATCGCGATCGCATATATAATTCGTATATATATAAATATATATACTCATGATTTCATATAGTATTTTCATAAGAGTATATAATACAATATATATATATATATATAAATGGTATGGTTATTATTATATATTAGCTATTGTATAAGGTATGTGCGAGCTCAAACTCATTTGGTGATTCAGATAAATATAGTATGTAAAAATATAATGTATGTGTATATGATTTTCTTTCCTTATGGCCAGCCATAAATGCAGTTGATATTTTCCTTTTTATATATTATTTTATTGTTTTTGTGTTGTGTCGAATTATTTTTTATATTTTTTGTTGTTGTTGTTGTTGTTGCTTTATTTTGTTGGACCATAATTATAAAAAAATGTATAATAAAAATTAATGATCGAGGGATATTAGGATAGTGTTTTTTGCATGATAATTGGATTTTAATTTATTTTTTTTCTTATTTTTATAGTATAATACCAACATATAAAAAATTGATGTTGATTTTTTTACATGCATTTTGTGGTTTCTTATTTATTCTTTAAATCATCTTTTTTATATGATTTTTTTTGACTATATTATAATACAATACAAACAATAAAAAAAAAGCAAAAAAATAAAGAACAAACAATTATTATATTAAAAATATAATTTTTTGTTAAAAAATAAATTTAGTAAAATTCGAAAATTTTTCTTTTATGAAATTCAATATGTCATTGTTATTAATATGTATGATTATTTTAATTAAAATAATTCATTTTAAATTATATATAAACTATAATAATATACGCATGGCAAAAAAAAAAGTCAGTCAATAACTAAAAACATATATTGGATAATAATTGTTTGTAATCAGTGGTGCCGAACGCTGATGAAATAGCATTCAGTTATTAATATCGGTATGATTTTGCTTATAACCTGAATGAAATTAAATTGAATTATGAAAACAAATTTGAGTGTTCACTGAATTAAATTTTCCCGGAAAATCGACTTTTATGAATTATCATCTTTTTTAATTGCGGGCCATAGTTTTATCGGATTACTATTTTTATGTACAGAATTACAAATTGTAATCCATTTTCAATCATTTATAGAAGAGATTTTTAAAATCGATTAACGCCTTCAACGGATATGATCTATTTTCCAAACGATCAGAAAGAAAATTTAAAGAAATTTGTTGTTATGTATAAAGTGAACACGCCAAATTGTATAAAAAATTTACATAGTAACATTAATTCATACTCAATTTCAATGACATCATATAGTAAATCTATTTTAAAAATATATTCTATAATAGATTGGAAATTGATTATAGTTTGTAATTTTGTACACAAAAAAAGCAATCCGTTAAAACTCGTATTTCAAAAAGATGCAGATTCCATAAAAGTCGATTTTCCGAAAAATTTAGTAAAAGGACATTCCATTAATTTTTTCATAATTTAGTCTATTTTCAATTTGGCTACAAGAAAAAATATATAATGATCATTCAATCTGAATTCAATCGCCACTGTGTTTGTAATATAAATATTTAAATAATTATATGTAAATGAAAAATATAAGAACAAAAATGCATGTGAATTTCTTTAATTTCATATATACATTTTAAATTGTCAAAGGTATGTGTTTGTTACAGTACAATAAATCAATGGAAATGATTAAACTATAACTTAATTAATATACATATTAAATGTAAATAGCAACAATAATAATAATAATAAAGTTTCCAAATAGTAAAAGGAAAATTTTCTGTTCTCATGGGACCTGATGCATAACAACATAAAGTAAAATTACAATATACAATCCTTAAACATTTTCTTACCATTAATTTTCTAATAAATATTCCAAATAAAACTTTATTAAATATTCAATTAATATATAGAATTATTTAATAAAAATATTTTTTTTATTGATGTGAATTGTTATTTAAATCATGTGTAAATTTAATGGTAATTTTTTGTCTTTTTTGTATTTCCATATTTAATATAATTTTATTTCTTCTAACTAACTATGCATTATTATATATTTTTAATATTTATAATATATATATTATATATATATATGTGTGTGTAAAATGTATATATTATTATAATACTACTTATATATAGCGTATGTGTATAAAAATAGTAAACTAAAACCACATAGCATTATTTATATGTGTAAGAAACATTAGCAGTTGTCGGTCGGTTATTCATCAAAAACATATTTTAAAAACTTTATTTTATTGATCCTATGTTAATGTTATGTAAATGATAGAGGTCATGTTTTCTAAACGCAATATTTTGTCTATATATATATATATTACATTAATTCTCTGTACACACACGTCACACTGTACAACATACGCGGTGTATATATCTAATATATGGTATACACATAAAAATAATCAATATTATATATATATTATTACATATTTCATTTATGTCATCGCAACATTATTATTCATATTATTATTTATATAACAATATAGATATTAGTAGTAAAAAAAGCCTTTACAATACACGAATACACGAACCTCGCGATATTTTTATTATATATTTATATTGTTTTTTCTATCTATATTTTATTATATTATATATTAAACAACTATATATTTATAATATCTTAATACTAATAATAAATAAATGAACGAATAAATGAATGAATGTTTTAATATATTAATGAATGAATGAATGAATGCAACACTTAAAAGAAAGTAAATAATAAATATCCATTAAGTTTAACAAATCCATATATATGATATATACCAACGATATACACGTATAACCGCATATTAATTGAGTGACAAAACATCAGTACGAGGATTGATTTTATCAATCATTCGGCGGCTGTATTATATTCGAATATAACACATTTTTTTTTTCAATTATCGAATAACAATTAGTAATAAATAAGTTTGTATCTTTTTTCCATTCTCGTTGTGTCTATATAGGGGTTACAAATTCTATTATTTTCTATAAAACCTAATTATTAAAATATATTAATAAATCTCTATATACATATTTAATTCCGTCCGATGTTATAATATTAACAAAAGAATGAATATATGTGTATAGAAATTTAAAATTTTAAAAAATTCTATATAATTGAAATAAAATTTATCGAATATTTTAAAGTTCCATGGATATGTCCATTCGTTGTTTTGGAATCATAATAAAAATCAACATTTTTTTTTTATCTTATATACATATTCTTCATCTCAATATATACCATATATATATATATATATTACGTATTTATGTATATATTTATTTATATATACCAAAACATAATATGAAAATTCCACAAATATGGTTAACATTTCTACTTGTCGCCATTCGTTTTTATTTTATATATTTATATATATATATCATAAACTCTGTATATATTAATAAAAAAACTATATATACATACCGGTAACCATCATCAACATCATTACGATCATCATCATCATCATCATCATCATCATGTTTATTTACACCAAAATATATTCAACTGCTAATATTTAGTTAAAACCAGATAGTTGCTATAAAATACTATAAATATTATTTTTTGCTACAAATAAAGTTTATTATAAAAAGCTCTCAGAATACATAATGAAAATTGAAAATATTCTTATTTGAATGAATAATAAATCATTTTATTTATTTATTTTGTTATTCGATTTTTCCTATTGTCGCACATAAAATATTCGATGATGACATTCAAAATATATGTAATGCACAACAGTGATGCAAAAGTATATTTCGCGAACACGCGTGGGTCGTAAAAACAACGTGTGTGTGTGTGTGTGTGTTTGTGTGTGTATCTGTATATAAACAAAAATATGTGGTTTAGAAGCTAGGTATAGGCGCTGATCTTTTCAATATCATATATATATATATATATATATACTTGTTGGCCATAGTACATACAGTACCTTTTTCATTTTCATTAATTCCTCCTATATATCTCAGCCCATATATCTCTATCTCTTTGTTATTTATCTAACTATAAATACATGTTGATAATAAATTATTTTAAACTAAATTCAATGTAACTTTTAAAATATAATTTATGAAATATTATAACTATAATTTGATATACAACAATGGTTGAAAAAATGTAAATCAACTGTATGTATTGTGCAGGTAAATGTATATGTGTATGGATAAATATACGCGTTTTTATTGTATAGAATTTTTTAACCATGTATTTTACTCAACAGTCTATTAAAAATAAAACAAAAAAATTAAAAAAATGTATGACGACAACAAAAATGTATGCTGCTGTTGATGGCATTGTGTGTATATAATATTTATTTACCTGCAGATATTTTGAATTTTAAAAAAAACTTTATAATAATATATATTATTAAGGTGTTTTAATATTTTATAAAAACCAAGTTTGTTATTAATATTTGTATATATGAAATATACTAGTCGCATATATATATATATATATATATATAAAAATATTTATTTATTCGTTCTACGGTTCTACACAAAAGTACATATCATATATATAAGAAAAATTTTCAATGTATTTTTATATATGGACGAAGTATAATATTTATTTTATTTTATTTACATTTTTTTCTTTCTTTCTATAGAAAAAAAAAAGTTAAACACAAAAATCGTAAAAGAAAACAAGAAATTTATGTAGATATATAAGATGTATGTATGTATGTATGTGTATACCATGCAGAGACAAATTCTATATAAATAAATATATAATATATACAAATACATATATATATATATATATATAAAAGCATAAAAAATATATACCAATGTATTAAAGAATTAAATAAATAAATAAAATATAATAATGGTAGATCGACGACTCTCACCGCAACTTTTAACTAAATTACTATATAAATAATACTATATATTGCATAGTTATATATAAATATATGTTTGTATGTATGTATTATCCAACAATTTGGAATGTTTCATACACTCCATTTCAATATACTATATAAATATTTTTAATATAACATTAAACCTTCGGTCAATGTGAACCTACAAACACACATCTGTAAGTTTTCACTTTTCAAATTTAAATTTCCTAAAATTAGCAGATAAACATATTTAAAAATTTAAAATGTATTTCAACGGGTGCTCCAACAACGCCGCGTGCAATCTTGGTTACTTATAATCGCTCAGAACATTCCAAATTGCAGTATATAGAAACAATCTATATTGCAGAATATGAACTAGTGGGTTCAACCTTTCAGTCACTATTTGGTTTCTGAGTTAATTTATGAACAATGAATTTGTCAAAGTTATATTGATTGGTGGGAAGCATAAAGCATTTGTATGGACAGAAGTGTTATCCCTTTCGTTGGTATATAAGTATTTTCTAAATGGTTATACGCACACATATACTACATTTCATTTCATACATATATACTTGTGTTCAATGTAGATAAACAAAGTACAGTATCGTAAAAAAATAAAAAAATTTGCATATGTTTTTCATTCAATCATGCTATTCTTCAATCACAGCAACACAAAAGGATAATTTCAGTAACAGGATTATTTTTAAAAATTAAAATCTGGCTGTGCTGCTACAAAATGAAATTTATTTAAAGTGTTTTTTCGAATTTGAATTTTCAATATGTTGTAAAATAAACTTATATCGTTTTTACTTATATACAATTAGAAAAAGCAAATTCAATAGAACTAAGTTATTATTTAATTTTACTCGAAATTCAAATTTAATGATACACGGGGCGGTAATATTAAATAAATGTAAAAATAGAAAATATCGAAATTCTATCAATTATTTCACATATGCATCATGAAGCTCATTGCATTTCAATTTATTTGTATCTGTGTATTGTAATTTTTTCAAATGTTATTATTGTTTATATACATAAAATATATATATACATTCGGTAGCGAACGCTAAGAAATAGCATTCAGTTTTTATTTTTCTTATAACGTGAATGAAATTAAATTGAATTATGAAAAAAAAATTTGTATGTTCACCGACCTAAATTTTCCGGAAAATCGAATTTTATGAATTATCATCATTTTTAAATGCCAGACCATAGTTTTCACTGATTTCCATTTTAGTTGCACAGAATTACAAACTGTAATCAATTTCCAATCTTTCATAAAAGATATTTTTAAAATTGATTTACGCATTCAACGGATATGATCGATTTTCCAAACGATGGCAGAGAAAATTTTTAAGAAATTTGTGAATAAAGTTGAAAAACGAATGGTACAAAAAATTTATACAATACCATTATTTCATATAAAATTTCTGTGACATCAAATGGAAAATCGATCTTAAATTTTGAACGTATCAATCGATTTTAAAAATCTCTTCTACAAAATATTGGAAATTGATAAGAGTTTGTAATTTTGTACACAAAAATAAAACTATGGGTCTGTAATTCAAAAAGATGATAATTCCATAAAAGTTTATATTCCGGAAAATTTAATTCAGTGAACACCCAATTTTTTTTTCCGTAATGTAGTCTACTTTCAATTTCGGCTACCAGAAAAATATAGTAATCATTCAATCGGAAAAAAACATTTTTTCCCACTTCTCCACTGAATGTCTTCGAATATAAATATTCACACCAAACAAACTAAAAATTCAACGTTCATAGAATTATTATCATATACATTTTGTACATGGACATATTTTCATTGTGTTAAATAATAAATAAATGTTCACTTTCTACTTTAAACTCATAAATAAAATAAAAATTGTATTATATATTAATAAATGTGCGCTACTATAACAGAGTAGTTATTGTTGTTATAATGATTATTGTTATTATTTTTTTGACTGCCTTTAAAAAACATTAATACATCGGCTATGCTATAAATGCATTTTAGTTTAACAACAAAGAATACCTATAATTACAATAAAATAATAATGGCTATAAATGATATATTCGATTGATAATAATTTACAATATCTACTACATTATTACAATATATAAATTTTTCATAACTCAATATGGAATAGGCTTTGAAATAATTTGAATATATATATGTCACAAATTTACAACGTATAGGTAATTACTAAATTTGGATAATGAGTTGCTTATATATTTATATATTACAATATCTATTGTAAATTTAATCTATATAATGTATGTAACGTCAAACGTAAAAATAAACATGTAAAATATTTAATTTCGTGATTTCAGGTATATTTTATTAAACCACAAATGCCTTATATTTCATCGCACTTTTTTCTTTTCTCTTGTGCTATAAAACTGTTTTATCGTTTTGTTATTTATAATATTCTTAACAAAAAATAACGCCACTTTAAAAAAAATATCAATATTAATTAAATATCTCTACTTTATGTAGACTCCAAATACAGTATATATATATGGACATATAATTTACATTGGTCGACATATATATGATTTTAAATATTTGCGGCATATATACCATGCAATAAAATAATATCCCTATATATATCACCCCATAGCGTATATATATATGTAGTGATAATTTACGTTGGTGCGTATATATATAATTTTTAAAAAATTTTATTTTTTATTGATGTATTTAGTGAAATTAAATTTTTAAATAAAAACCATTTTCTTTACATAAGAAAAATTATATAAAATAAAAGTTATAATATAATATAATAAGATATAAAGAAAAAAAGAAGTTGTTATTTAATAAGGAAATTGTTGTTCGAAAAAATGTTACTATGTTTTTAAAACAGAATTTTATTTATCTATTTTATTTTTATTAATGTGTATATTCACTGCTGTTTGAGCCAATAGATGAATTATTGGTTATGTTTTAAGCCGAAATTGTTTCGATTATAAAAAAAAAAGAAAATAATAAAATAAAAATGATGTTCGTCCGGTCAAGTCAGTCAAAATAATAATATTATATGAATGTAAATACTAGTTTCGATAGAAAAAATTAAGACCACTGGTTGCATTGTTGGCTTAATTTCCGAAATGTTGAATTTAGTATTAAGGTATTATTAAGCACTAAATCAAAAATCGAAAAGAGATAAGCCAAAATTGAAATTTATGTTGTAAATAGAAACGTATATATTTAATTATTTAGTGTTCATTGGCTCAAGCAGCGTGTTTATGCATTTATATCATATAAATTGTGCAGATATGTATAGATGCTAATTCTGAATTATATAGCAATTGTTGGTTTATGAAATTATTTTATGTGTTTAAAAATATGTGGTATAAAGTTGGATAAGTTATATTCAATAATTAATAACAATATGTTTCTATATACAATATCACTATTTTTAGGCTATTTATATATTGGAATATAATTAATTAAACGTATCGGCATATGTATGAACAAATCTATTGGGTGAATTGTTAAATACTCTCATATACGTACAGTAATTTATAATTTAATTTAGATACATATATAGTCTCGGTAGCGCAGTGGTATATAGCACCGGTGTATATATTAATTATGAAATATAGCGGATTCAATTCCACCAATTAATTTTAATATTGATATTGTTCAGCTACTTTGTTTATGGAATAAAAAGAAAAACAGATATCTTTGAAAATATATGGTGTTGGACGCTATTCAAAGATTAACAATGTTTGCACACACATAACTATGGGCTAATCATCCATATAAAAATAATAGATTTATGAAAACATCTATATCATTCGTTAATTGTAGTCCGGCGGATGGTTAACTCATGGACCTGGTGTAAATACTGAAAACTTCACACTATAAGTTCTTCCCATGTCACACATCAAATGAGTTTAACGAATTAAAATAAAAAAATACAATAAAGTTTAAACTTAAAAATAAAAACATTATAATAAAATAGATCATTAGTTTGCTTGCGAACGATACTGTTCCTCGTACAACACATATTAATATTTAGTTAAATATACACTGGTCCACCACAACAATAATATTATAAATTCTTTTTTTTAATACTGCATATGTACGACACCCAGCACTTTTCAATTGACAATATCTTTTTTGGTATACTTTTAATATAATTAATAATGTAATTATTCAATGTCTCATTCCTATGCCATATTTCGTTAATGTTTTTCGTTTTTTTTTTTAGTATTTCTTTAATTTTCTATGGGCTTGGCCGTTGATAGCGCTCCCAACTATAATCGATGGAGGATGCAGGCTAGGTTGAATTTTTTTTTTTAGTTCACCACTGTACATAAACAAATATTAATGTCGTGTTTTTACAATTTTCTTCGTTATTTTTTTTTTCAGACACGACGTTCTATAAGAATTCATAGCATTTACAACTATCGGTTGCACGTAAGCTTTCAGTTATAACTCGAAATCGTCGTAAAACAGATGCGAAAAAGACATTTGTGAACCGGCTTAAATGAATTTAGTTTTTTTTTTTTCTCTATACTGTTATACACACAAAAAATATTAATATAAATATTAAATAATAAAATAAATAAAAACTATTTAAATAAATTTGATATATAATAAAAAATAGTTTTATTATTTTCGTCTAAATTTGATTAATAAATTAATTAAAAGAAATTTATATTGTGAAGAATTTTTTCATATTATTATATTTGTTTTAAATAATGTAATAATATATCCAAATCCCATACAAAATACATAGAAAATATTTATTATAAAGTCTATGTGTATATGTTTTATATGTTTATATATATTTATATATATATATCAAAGTTGTTATTAAAAATCAATGACCCTATTAAGTATTTACATTTGTTTAATTAATAAAAGTTTATATTTAAAGTGATGTTTAAAATAAAATAAATAAATAAATAAAAAATGTGTGTTGTGTAAAATTAAATTATTACATGAGAGAAGATTAATCGAAATACAGTGCACATTTATTGTTTATAGTTTAAAAATTGTTATTAATTATAATTAATTTTTTTTTTACCACGTATCAAGTGAAAATTGAATAAAAAAAAAAATTAACTCAACGAAAAACAATTAATTCATTTAGTTTTTTTTTTTTTTTTTTATTTTTCTTCGAATTTTGTTAAATATTTTTTTTCAAATGGTAAATATTTTTTTAACTATAATTACCTATAACTAAATTTATGATTATTTTCAATTTGTTTGTTGGATATTTTTTTTTGTTGTTAATTTATTGAACACCCTGTGCCAACTATATACCAACTATTTTAAAAATATAAATAACATAATTTTTTTCATATACTCTTTGTACATACACGCACATACACGATTAACGCGAAATGAATTTGGAATTTTTTTATCTTTCACGTAATCATGAATACCTGTTGTAGGGTGTTTATAAAGAAATTGAAAAAAAAAATGAATAAAAATTGAATGAATATTTCATAATAATTTGGAATTGGAAATTAAAATCATTAGTTGTTGGTATATGTTTTCAGCGATGTGAACTATTTTTTGTGAGCATTGTTTTAAAAATACAATTTAAATTATGTAGTTGAAAATTTTCTATCATATGAAATATATTTGTGCTTCTTGATGATATTGTATAACTTTAAATTTTATATTTTATATTTTATAAAAAAGCATTCATTTTGTTAACTATTTTTTATGCACAGAAGATATGTGTGTGGTTTTTTGTTTTTGTAAACGTGATCAATATTATATTGAGTATTTGTATTAAGGTAACAACAAATATTAGTGTATATATAGAGTTAGGTATTTCTCGGAAAATCAAAAAAAAATCGTTAACGTTACTGATACTCGGACAAATAATATACCATATAATAATAAAAAATAAAATATCGTAATAAAGTTTCCGAAAAGGAAATAAAACGAAATATTTTTCTTTTGAAAAATATGCGATGTGTTCAAACATTGTTATTTATTTTTTTTTTGTATCATGATTTTTCACTTATTTATTGATATGTTAATTTTAATACACACACACACACACACACACACGCATGTTAATAAATATTTTAAAAAAAATGTGTATACAACAAATTAATATTAACCACAATATATTTATTCTGTTGAAATTAAAAATTTTTATATAATTATAAATAAATATTTACTTTAAATTTTATTTCTATGTCAAATTTTATAATTTAATATATATATTGTTGTTTTAAGTTAAGTGGAATTTTTATTTATGACATATAAAAATTTTTCGAAATTAATATGCAAATTATATCGCATTTATAATTTGAACTTTTTTTTGGGTGTTTGTAAAATTAAAAAACACTGTACTACGCACACCGTATGCCTAGGCTAGAGATACAAACGAGAGGTTGAGAGACTTCGGAATTCAATTAATTAATTAACTTTTATATTTTATTTATATAATATAGAAATAGAAATAGTAATTGATATTATATAATAAAAATATTACCGAAAAAAATATATATAATCAATTTTCTTTTGAATTATAATCAATAATAATATTTACGTGATAATATTTTCAATAACATACATAAAAGAATTTATGAAAAATGCGGAAATTTATTGATTATTATTATTATTATTATTATTATTATTATTATTATTATTATCGTTATCAATGTATCGTATTATGAATATTTAGCGTGATATTAAATTTTATAATTAACCGTGACAAACGTATAAGTGAATATATTGTAATGATACATTTACGTATAAATAATTATTTTAATAGTATTTTTTTCAAATTTAATTAAAACTAACTAGTATTTGGGCGACAAATTTAAAATTAACACTAAATAATTGTGAACATAAATGTAATATTAATAAATTGAAAAAATATTATCGAAACTGAAGGAAAAGAATAAAATACAATTTTATTAATTATATAATAATTGTTTGTGGTACGAAAAATTTGTTATATAAATATTTTATTCCATGCATATGATGAATTACTTTTTACTGATTTATTAATAATAAAGTTATTCAACTATATTATTAAATCCAGTTTTTCTGATATTTAACAAATGTTACTGTTCAAACACAAATTCATTTGTAGTATTTTATTCCAATTTCCATTTCATTACTTATTTGTTTTTATTTTATATTTTTATATTAAACATCCGATGAAAGACTTTAATATTATTATATTGATTTCTGATAAAAATGTATAAAAATGCGTTTATCACAACAATAATATATTCAGTATCAGAACACATCGACCCATTCATACATATTCATAGTATAAATTTGTATTTATAATTATTATTGTAATTAATATTTATATAATATAAAATTGTTTATGTAAAGATTTATGAATGTTAAAAAGACTAATGTTTCGACAGGTGCTTATACACTTAGTAACAATTTGTCCGTACTTTGAAAAATGAGGAAAATTTCCGTGGAAAAAATTCACATATTTTCCATGGAAAAGATATATAAGAATTTGTCAAAAAGAATGTCCATAGATTTTCCACTTAATATAATAGTATTTTATTCAATTTATATCTTTGGATTTGGTAATTTGTCCAACATATATCCACGGTATATTCTCGTTTTCAATGAAACAAAAATAATCGATGTCTTCATATGAAACAAGTGAATTCTCCTTTTATAACAACTGAGTGACCATCAATACAAAAATGACCCGATGCCGACAATATGTTCAATTGATTTATATCTGAAATAGCATATATTGAAATTGCACTTGATTCGAATTCTATCAATAGATTTTAATTCACATGCACTTGATGTGTATCACATGGATAAACAATATCAATATGATTTGATAACAATATGATTTGATACATTCAATAAACCGACGACAGGTGGTAATATAAATCAACATTTTCTAAAGAAAATAATAAATTCCCACTTTGTTTCTTTGTTTCCTTTTGTATAGTTTATCATCTTTGTTGCAATTCGTCTTACCATGTGTTTCCTTTCTTCAACAACAATATCACAATATATAATATAATTTTTTCTTAACTATATATTGTATAATACCATAATTTATTAGTTAACCATTGAAATATATTTTATGACATGTACATACATCGTACAATGATATATCAAAAGCTCTTTAAATAAATAAATAAATAAATAAATAAATAAAATTACAACGTCATTTCTATTATTTTTATGATCTCATTATCATTATAAATAAAATGTTGATACTATATTGTTTAAATTGTGGCTTCTATAATCAGACTATAGTGGTGTCTTATCAACTTTTTGAATTTCTTAAAAAATTGCAAAAATGTCTTTAGAAATAATCCTGATATAATTATTATAGGTTAAATCTATATATCAAGCAAATCCACAAATATATATATTACCTTTAATCCGTATCACATATACTTGGGCCCATACACTTTTTCTATTTCCAATTAAAATCAATAACCACACATAGACTAATCCATATATATATATCTCTATTTGTACATATAAGATTAATAATACAGATTATTAATTTTTGTGGTACGTATATAATTGTTTCGAAAAATATAGAAGAATTTTTCAATATCTTATCTGTTAATTTTTGAAGTGCATAATAATTTACAATAGTTTAATTTTTTTTGTTTTTTGATTTTTTCTATTGTAAAAGATTAGTAATAAAAAAACAAATGTTTGATTTTTAGTTGATTTTGTATTCAGAAATTGTGTAATGATGCGAATATAATTTTTCTGATATTATGGCACATTTTTTTCCGTATCGGTTATTTATAATTATATAATATTTATTATTTTATCAAAGGTTAAGCGTATATAAAATATTATTTATTTATTTGGCAAATTATTATTTTATTATTTATTTACTTATAACTAATTATATAATGTATATTTTATTTATATGCATATTATTAATGGAATTTCGCGCAATGAATAATATATTAATTTTTTCTATATATACATATTACGTATACTTTGTAAATAATTCGTGTTAATTATATATAAATATATAAATTTATATAAATCAACATTGATATTATATTTACAAGGTGTTCCCATAAACTATTTAATAAAGATTAGTATTAGTTTATATACCAACAATTACATATAGCCCCGCTGTATAAAATATTGTTTTACATACTATATTTAATAATTACATAGCTGGTTGAGTTAGATTGTTTTGTTTGTTATTGTTCATTTACTAAATACTAAATGAATCATATGGAAAACTTAATATATTACATTTAATTTTGTCATACAAATTATATACGAGCATGTGTGTGTGTGTGTGTGTGTTGTATATAATTTTTTTTAAGGTCATATTTTATGTAATTTAAAATTTATTTAAACATTTGCCAATGTACACACAAAAGACAATATAATTTCTATGTATATGCGGGTGTGTATTCTTTTATAATTAAATCGAATGCGATTAAAATTTATTAATACCTATTTTTTTTTGTTCTTAACAAATTAAAATAAAATTTACATTAACTCGTATTACACATAATAATTATAAATATATTGTTTAACAAATTATAATATAAAATGAAATGGACCATATATAAATAATTGATAAATGTTAATTATTACATAAATCTGTTGTACATTTCTCACACAATTCAGTGGACAGATGTTTATTTTCATTGAAGCCAATTTCGTTTATGGATTGTGATTTTGTACATGTATTTAAATATTTTGAATGAATTACACACTGTCTAATTATAACACGTGAATTTTGTTCTATATAAAAAAAAATTCATTTCGATATAAATATATAGATTAGATAAATGAATCATTTGATAAAATTATATATTATATAAAATCAAAATCAAACATACCGATACCATCATTTAGAATTAATTTCTGACAAGCTATGGCTTCAGTTACATCATATTCTATTAAATTATCACATTCCTTTTCAATTGAAATTGAAATGTATTTTTATTAAAATGTGTTGTAAATAATATATATAAATTAATAATTTATTATCTTTTATATATATATATATATACCTGTTCCAAATCATTTGAATTAGAACTATCGATTTCTTCACCACATCTTGAATTATTCATTGAATAACAAACATAACACTTTAGCGCAACATTTTGTTTTATAAATAATATAATTAAAAAACATAATATTTTTATTGGCAAAAAATTTTCCATTTTTATATGTGCGTATTAAATATTTTGATTATGGATGAAACCTTTAATATGATGACAAAATTCAACTGAATATGAGTAAAATAATCATTTCAAATTGGAAATATATAAATTGTGGTGTAATAGTAGGGTAAAACAACTAAATTCAGTAAAAATTCATAATTTTAAATATTTTATTTAACGTGTTTTCGTCTAAAGTGATGTATTATTTAATTATGTATTACATTTTAATTGGCTGCGAAACAACATACATTTTAGAAAAAGTTCCTATAAAAACAATAATTTAACTTTTATTGTAACACTAACAAGATCCTGTAATTTTGTCCAGTTCCACTTCTAAATCCGGGGCCACATAAGATTATATTTCCGTGTAAACGTGTAAACGCAGTATGGAATAGTAATTTTATTTATTAAACAATTTTAAAATAAAAATACAAACTTCACTAATTATTCGTATACTCACATTATTTGTTCTTAATTTTTCAATTGTTAATTTTAATATGTGTATTATTATAATTTCTAATTAGGATCCTCTACCCTATATGTTTTTATCATATGTAAATATTTTGTAAAAGGTTACAATAAGCGATTATTAAAGGTTATCAATATAGAATTCTGAGTAATAGTAATAGAGGAAAGATGACCAAAATTGAGTAGCTGCTGTCAAAACAGAGGATACCACATAATGAATAGAAATTATTCATAAAATTATTATTATAATTATTATAGTTGTCAATTTTATTACTGTGCATAAAGATTGTTCAAAACTTCTGTGGAAAATATTCTTTTATAATCACTAATAATAATAATGCATTACATAAGCCTTTTTTGCAAAATTTCTTCAATAAAGTGAAATGAGAAATAACCCAATTGCCAGGTTTCTAGAAAGTGACGCAGTAAATTATTCTACGTTTAATGATTACCCAGAATTTTCATCTACCAACTATTCTTATAATCCAATATAATTAATTTTTTTGTAGAATTTCATTGAAATTGAATGAGTAGAACAAGTGATAATCTGATGGAGCTACATTTGGTTAATAAACGAGGTGTGAGAACTGATCCTACCCGCAAGTGCTTTCCACGTTTTTATGACCGGTTTTACGACACGCGGGAGAAAATTGTTTTGTTGTGTAAAACAATTTTATCGTGACTTGCAAATCTTGGTTGCTTTTCTTCACAAAAAAAATTTTCAGCCGAAACCGACATCGAAACAAGCGATCGTTTCATATTTCTACACGTATTTTATAACATAATATTTTTATTTATTGACAACAACACATGACACTCAATTTTCAAATTTTTTTTAATAATTTTTATAAACACTACATCACTACGTAGAAGAAATGATTGTGTGTGGGATAAACAAATATATAAACATACATAAATAATTCCGTATACTTAAACGAACTTTAACTAACTTAAACTATAGTTTTATACTGTAATTATAAAAATTTTAACTTTTTACTTTATATTTTATATTCATTTTATAGCATAGGGAATTATAAAGACTAGAAGTTAAAAATAATTAGTTTTTTATGAATTTATAAATGAAATTAATTTAATTATTTTTTAATATTTCTTAATAACAATATTATCCTATAAAGTTTTTCCTAAATTTATGCATAATTCAAACTGGATAAAATGTGTTTGAAATAATTCAAAGATAAAATATTAGATAAAAATATTAAAAATTGATTGATTTACTAAAAAAAACAGAAGTGAACGTTAGCCACACAGTTTTTCCTGAATTTAAGCATAGTTCCAACTGGATAAAATGTGTTTGAAAAAATTCAAAAATAAAATATTAGAGAAAAATATTGAAAATATATAATTTTTAAAAAAAAAAAAAATGGAAGTGAACGGTACGTGGCCTTTGATTATTGTCTCACACTCCGTTGGGCGTCATCAGTAATACCTTTCCCAATTAAAAGTAATTTAGAAAAATTATAATTTTTAAAATTATTCATCATTACATTATCACTAATAATAAAAAACCAATTTTAACCTAAATACAATTATTGTTTACTTTAAAAAAATGTGTTAATGACTTAATTAAATTAACATAAATTCTTTGTATATCCTTATATGCCTCGTTACCTTCAACAAAATGGTGTAGTGGTGAGATAACTATCCTCCACTGCATCACTAAGTGGTCTGTATACATTTAAATCGATACAGTCTTACAATAAACAGAATATTCTATTCGGAATGGTTAGATGAAATGAAGAAATGAAGAAAATGTGTAACAGCTTTAATATAGCATATTTCAATTGTCTCGAAATATGTGAATTAAATATTTTATGCCTATATAGAAATATTTTCCATATATAGAAAACTTTCAAATTGTCGATTATTGTAAATATATTAATAAAACTATTTCCGTATTTTTCTACATAAATATACAAATCAAAATATTGTAAATCAATAACAAATAGATTTTATTTCACTGTGGCACGTACATATATCTTTAATAAAAGTATTTCACTTAATTAAAATAATGTGTATTTGATTAAAATGAATTATTAATTTATTTAAATTATATGTTCTTCCAAAATGTTATTAATACCATTATACATATATAGAAAAGATTCTCGTAGTATATCGAATTCATGCTGTCACAAACACTTTTGCACCAATAATAATAACATCTGTTTCATTTAAACATATTTTAAAAATGTTAATCAAACAATCACAACATTATTATTTATGGATATTTTCAATTTGAAGGGAAATATATTTATCAGCTGCATAACTTATAAATGACCGTTGATAAGAGGGGGTTTTTGGGTTTGTTTATGTTTTTGATAAACAAAATACAATATTATAAATTGAAAATATAATCCTTCTTGTAATATCATATTTTTAATATGTGTATTTAAATTTATAATTTATGAAGGAAACAAATGATATTAAAAAATACCCTTAAAATTTCCCCAAAAACAATATTTACATCAGATTTATAAATATTTTAAAATTTTTCATGTTAAATTCTTTCATATTAGGTTATTTCCTCTAATATACATATATATATGGGCAGACAGATATAAATATATATAATTTATATATTTTATCCACACATGTATTTTGTTTGAATGTTGGTTGATGTTAGTTTTTGTAAATAAATTCTTATAAGGTTATATATAATTTTCGAAGAAGATTCTAAATAATCGGTAGTTTTTTCTTATATACAAAATTCTATCATTATTTTTACATCTATAGAATAGATACATATTCTATATATTCTTATGGTATACCATTCTTCTCTTCATCGGTATATTCTTCAACATCGTAATTCCATTTTTTTTTTTTTCCTTTATACTTTACACTTTTATATATCCATTATTATTTTGATTATATTGAATTTAAAATTTGAATTCCAAAAACTTGTTTAAAATAATTATCATTTCGTTTTTATACACATATACACAGTAAAAAATATAATATACAATATACAGTAGTCTCACAAAAGTTGGTTTACACCCGACACCAATTATTTGGAATAACAATATACAATTTATTTAATGTTTTTCGATTTCAAAATATTTTCTGCATTTGTATTTTGAAGAAAAACTTAATTCTTTGTGCGTATAGTAAATACTAAATGTGTATATGACAAATTCGATACAGAATATTTAATTTTTATATAATATATTCGGATTATTCGAACGTGAAAACTAACTTTTTACGAAAACTGTATATATATACACACACACACAATGCATACCATAAGAATAAAAAATAACCAAGAATATATAAATTATTAATAAGATATATTATAATGCATATAATACTTTTTTATATATAATAATAATAATAATAATAATAATAATATAAGAGATTGAGTCTGATGAGATATACGACGTTTAACGCGACCTGCTGCTGTAAACAAAAACCAAAAAAAATAAAAACAAATTAAATAATATAAAATTAAAACACAAAAAATATATATATGAGAACACAACCGAACAGATATTATAAAAAAATTTAACATGAAAATGAAAAGTTATATATTATATGGTATAGGTAAAAATATATTTATTATAAGATGTGTGCTTCTGGATAATCATCTGGCTCACGCAAATATAAAATTAGTAGCTGGACCCTTATTTCGAGAACGATTTATATAGTAGAGAAAGAACTGTATTAGGAAATATATGGCCTACGGGTGTTTAAGTTGAATTTTAGATATTGTTTTCTTGTTATTGTCTTAACCAATTTTTTTTACTTCTACTTATATTATATTTTGATGATTAATTTTTAATAATATCCTGGTTCGTTAAATTATTTTATTTTTTTTTTTTTGTTTAAATTGTTTTACTATATGGGTGTGTGTGTGTGTGTGTGTGTGTGTAATTAATATAATTACCATATTTAATTCATTTATGTACAAATAAAATTTGTTGGCGTCGCATATAATTAAATTATTCCTTTATTTGTTAATATACAAATAAAAAATAAAACTATGTGAAATAAATTTTAAACATTTGCCCAAGTCTAAGCCATAAGTAATTAATGATTTTATATAGTTCTTTAATTCGCATCTATATAAAATAAATATTTTTATAACCAAAACTTTACATTTCATGTATATACAAATAATATTAAAATACCGCAATTTATTATATAGACAAAATGAATTTAATCAATACACACACAGACATAATCCATCTTTATATATAATATAATATAAGTATATATAAAATAGTGTATTTGTAGTAGTGTATGTATAAAATGCAAAACATATAAAATAAATCTATTACATATGGGTATGGGAATTTTTATCGTTTTAATGATCATTATAAAAAATATATTTTATAATATAATATCTAGGTTTTTTTTTTGATTCATAGAAAACTTATAATAGTTTGTAGCTCAAATATCTAATTTAATGATTTCTAATTTACTTGATGGCGCCGCGCCGCCACACATTTTAACATAACTATATTTATTTATTTCATTTTTTTTTTATTTTTCGCACATACATTTAACAACCGCGCCGTAACACACATAAATTTAATGGTAAAATATTTCTAATATTATATTTAATACTACTTTCATATATCCACATATATTTTTGTGTATGATAATAATAATAATAATAATAATAATAATAATAATAATAATACAATTAATTTATAATATTATAAATTATTTCTTATGGGTGTTACGATGTGTTATGTGTGTGTGTTTTTTTTGTTTTTCAAAATTAAAACATATTCACAAATACATTAATATTAACAAAAAAAAACATCGCCAAATACGCACATCAAAAAAAAAAATAAAATTTGCATTCAAAAACCGGATGCCACAATAATTAATATAAAATTTAAGAAATCTGTCGTACATAAAATATAATAATATGTGTATAAACAACAAAATACATTGCATCATTTATATTATTTATTTATGTGTTGATAAAATTTATGTTAAAATTTTTATTAAAAAAATACTAGTTTTTTTTTTTGGACGTGCTGTTGTAACTAATTGATTGGAAATAATTCGTAAATTTATAAATGATATAATGTCTATATAGAAGTATTATAAAGTTATATAGATAGGTGTATCTGTATATACAAACAGCTAACTAAAAACATAACATTAAAATGGCCAACAAAAAAATAAGTTATTGACTTTGATTATTTTTTGATTTCAATTTTATCTACCATTTTTATATACAAAAATAAATATAAACCATATTTTATAATTGGATATAAAACTATATTTTATTTCTCACAATATGTCTGAAAAAAAAAAAAAAAAGACCATAAAAACTACTCTAGCCCATCCATAGGTTTCCTTATGTACTGAATTTATTTTTTTGTTCAAATAATCCTATTTTAAATGAAACCAAAAAAAATTTGCATATAATAATTTTGAGATTATCACTAAATTATAAAAACATAAATACCATAACATAAATAAAATACTAAATATTAATTAAATTAGTATATACGCGTATATTTTATCTGTATATTTTAATATATTATTAAAATATTATTAACATATTATTAATATTATTATTATTATTATTATTATTATTATTATTGCACTCATTCTGGCATTACATGCATAAATATATTTTATAATTTTCATCATTTATTTTTATGAAATAAATATAACAATATGGTGATGTACAATATATTGTAATAAAATAAATTTCACTTTTCATATAAATATATATATATTTGTATTATATAGGCGACTGACTCTACATTTATACACAACAAATTATATTAATTGTTATATTAAAAATAAATAAATAAATAAATAAATAAATAAATAAATAAAAAACATAAAATATGTATATAAATAATATATAAATATTTTCATATTAAGTATTTTGTATATATGGTAGATAATATATTAAACCGCATAATTATATAAAAATCGTGCTAATATTTTATAATTATAATATAATTTTATGTTAATTTAACATTTAACATTTTTTAAAGTTTTTTTTAATATTTACACTTTCTTTCTTCGTGCATAAGAAAATGAATTGCTTGTGTGAAAAATGGTGGCAAAATAAATTCTACACAGAAACACACTCCACACAATTTGCATTATATTACACAATAAGAATAATTTATTTATTTAAAACCTATAATCGAAATTAATTAATTATACATAGAAGATAAAATAAGAATTAAGTCTATCATTTTATTTATATACAAATTATATAGGAATAAATAATGCATCTTGACAATTATTGATTATATTTGTTAATATAGTTTTCCATAGAATGATAGAAATAAATTAAAAAAAAATAGTATTCTAAACAGGAATAATTAATTTCTTAATCAAAAAAAAACCGTATTTGCAACTAAATTTAATATGGCCAATAAAATATATTATAATATTTTATAGTACATCGGCTCTTTATTATTATTTATTATAATTATAATTATTATTATTTGAAACACGTATATAAAATTATATTATTACAAAATTTTGATGCATGATATTGTAAAATTGTGAAAAATATATTTATTTACAATTTACGTTACATATTTCAATGTATGCATGTTGATTTTTCTCTTTTTTAGCAGCAGCGAAGGTTGAGAAGTAGCTTTCAGTTTTCAATATAATGATATTTTTCTTAAAACCTAAGTGAAATTTAAATAAAAAAAAATTATGGTTGTTCAGCAAACAAAATTTCCCGGTAAATCGACTTTTATGGAATTATCATCTTTTCTAATTATGGGCCACAGTTTTAACAGATTTCCATATTTCCATACAGAATTTAAAATTATATTTAATTTCCAATTTTTTATAATAGAAGAAATTTAGAAAATCGATTAACCGCTTTCAAAAAATATCATCGATTTTCCAAACGATGGCAGAGAAAATTTTTAAGAAATTATTATTATTTCATACAAAATTGATGTCACAGAAATTATGGAAATGCGTCGATTATATCTTTTGAACGTGTGAATGGATTTTAAAAATCTGTTCTATGAAAGATTGGAAATTGATTATAATTTGTAATTCTGTAATAAAAAATATAAATCCGTTAAAACTATAGCGTGTAATTCAAAACATAATGTAGTCTCAACTCTCATCTCTCTTCCACCAGAAAAATATAGTGATACTGCAATGTGAAAATATTTTTTCAAACTTTCGCCACTGTTTTTATTTATACCATGAATGTAACCTATTTTATATTTTTATTGTATCATCGATTTTTGTTATAAATAAAATATATCAATCGATTTGAAAAAACATAAGAATTATTTGTCCAATGTTTCTTATCTTAAATCAAAGATCTACTTTTTTATTTTTTATTTTTTGTCGTTATTTATTCGATTTTCCAAACGATGGCAGAGAAAATTTTTAAGAAATTATTATTATTTCATACAAAATTGATGTCACAGAAATTATGGAAATGCGTCGATTATATCTTTTGAACGTGTGAATGGATTTTAAAAATCTGTTCTATGAAAGATTGGAAATTGATTATAATTTGTAATTCTGTAATAAAAAATATAAATCCGTTAAAACTATAGCGTGTAATTCAAAAAGATGATAATTCTTAAGTGTAGATTTTCAGGAAAATTTATTAAGTGGACATTTCAATTTTTTTTTCATAATGTAGTCTCAACTCTCATCTCTGGTCCACCAGAAAAATATAGTGATATTGCAGTGTGAAAATATTTTTTCAAACTTTCGCCACTGTTTTTATTTACACCATGAATGTAACCTATTTTATATTTTTATTGTATCATCGATTTTTGTTATAAATAAAATATATGAATCGATTTAAAAAACATAAGAATTATTTGTCGCTTTTTTAATAAGAAAATCAAAAAACAAGTGAGTTTAATGGTTTAATCCAATGTTTCTTATCTTAAATCAAATATACTACTTTTTTATTTTTTATTTTTTGTCGTTATTTAAGAATGTGTTTATATATAATTTTTAAATGTGGGTGTGTAAAACAATAATACAAACATAATATTTTAGACATTATTATTTTTAAAAATAAAAATTTTCACATTTTAATATTCTATACACTATTTACTTACTTACTACTGCACTAACTACACCACATATATATATTGTGTATATTGCAAAAGTTACATAAATACAATTCATATGCATAAATAATTCGTCACGGTTAACTTAATAAGAATAAAAATAATAATTAACATTAACATTAATTGTTGTTTATACTTAGAAGTTATAATAATAATATAATCAATTATTATTATTATGTTGAAACATAATTCTTATATTTACCATATTTTTTTGGTGGCTTTATATGTATAAAAAAGATTAGTATTTGTGCAAGTTTCGGTTTTTTTATAAATAATAAAAATATAGTATAATAGTAATAATTACTGTTTAAAATATAATATATGTTATCGGTCTTCTGCTACTACCTTTTGACTTTATTTTATTTTTAAGAAATAAGAACTGAATGGCAAAATATTTTCGATACTATTATTAAATATAATAATATTATGTTTGCGTTTTTTTTTTTTTGTAATTATGAAATACACATCGGTAAAAACTGTTAAGTTGATCACAAGAATAAGATTATTATTATTTCACTCCATCCATATTTCGCAGTATACACTGAATTGATTGATGTTGTGAACGGTCTTGTTTCAGTGATCGATTAAACAATTTTAATTAATTGCGTTGCGTTAGTTACATTCGGTTTACAAAGTTTCACAAGCTCATATATTGTACAACATAATATACTAATTCTTTCCACACATTGCACATTCTATTCGATGATGGTGCATATTCATTCTGCAATTTCTTATGTAAGCAAAACAATTAGTTGCCGTATTATTTTACTATTAATAACGACATATATATATATGCAAAAAAATGAAGAGATATTTATAATTTTTTTTACACATCCATTTTTACACTTATTATTCGAATTGTATTATTATATGTATGCTATGGATTCTCATTTTTTATTATATGAAAACTGTGTTATATACGTATAAACTTATAAATAAATATACAATTGAAATATATAAGGTAATACATATATAATATATGTAGATTCGTATAATAAGTATAATTTATTCGTTCATTTATTTATTTATTTATTTATTTATTTATTTATTTATTTGTAAATCGTACAAATATGTAAAATATTAAAAATTCCAATGGTACCAGTTTTGAAAATATAATACTTTTTATTTTAATATGAAAATTACATACATGTCTTTACATATTTTTCTTTGCAAAGTGTATATATAGACGTACATATCGTATACGCAATATATAGAAAATCGTATGTATTATTTATATACATTAACCACTCTCTCTTTAAAAATATTTTACTTTTTATATAGATAGCTATTAATATATATATGTGTGTGTGTGTGTGTGTTTATATAAAATAACTTATATATAAATATAGTATATATATCTATAAATAAATTTGTTATATATACATAAATAAATATAAATTGAATTTGAAAGAAAAATAAAGATTTAATACTGGATATAATACATGAAGTTTAGATAGATGAATTAAACGCAAGCTGCGATAGTTGCTTTTACACTAATTCTCATACGCATGCATTTAAAAATATACAAATTATAAGATTATCTATTCGATTTTTATAGATGAGAATCCATCTTAATTCCATACAATAAATACTCAATTAATTCAAAATATAATATGAAATTATTATATCCATATTATAAGTAAATGAACACGATGCGTAAAGTCGTATATTATACGCGTACACGATACTATATAGTATTTAAAACAAATAAATTTTCTCACGCACTAGAAAATTAAATGTAATTGAATTTTATATACATATGTATTTATTTATACAATCTATACATGTCTATTCATATATTAAATTATATATATATGGATATGTTATTATTATTAATATTATTATTTTGTATATAATATTAATAAAATATTTGTTATAGTTTCGTTTGACTTATTTAAAAAAAAAAATAAATAAACAAAATTGAATGAAAATATAGAAAAGACACTTCTACAGATATACAATATATGTAGAGTAGTTAAACAAGTATTATTATTATGATGATGAGTTAAATTTTCTCTTATCATTTTATATGTACATATATATATATATAATATACAAAGCATAGACTATATAATAGTTATCATTAATATAAAGATTTTTCTTTATAATTTTTTGTGGAACCAAATGAAAATAGATGGTCTACAATATATAAACTTTCTTAATAAATCATAGTATATATATGGAAGCACTTTTGAAACCAGTGGCGAAAGCGTGAAAAAATGTTATGTACTATATTTTTCTGGTAGCCAAGTTGAAAGTATGCTACATTATGAAAAAAAAATTGAAATGTTCACTTACTAAATTTTCCGGAAAATCAACTTTTATGAAATTATCATCTTTTTGAATTACGGGCCATACATTTTAATTACAGATTTCCAGTTTTTTCTGTATATATAACAGAAATGCAAATTATAATCAATTTCCAATGTTTTATAGAAGAGATTTTTAAAATCGATTCACCCATTCAATGGATATAACCGATATTCCATTTAATGTCATTGAAATTTTGTATATATGAATTTTTTCTATACTTATCGTTTTTCAACTTTATGCACAATTTTCTTAAAAATTTTTCTCTGCGTTGAACGAGTGATTGAATTTTAAAAATCTCTTCCACGAAAGATTGAAAATTAATTATAATTTTAAATTCTGTACGTATAAAAATAGAAATTCGTTAAAACTATGACCCGTGAAGAAAAGTTAAATAGCCGAACTCAGCAACGTTAATAATAATTAAAACACAAACACCTTTTTTATTAAACTTGATTTGTTCTTTATTTTAATATCTATTTTTTATATTGTGCTTCCCAGAAAGCTAGACCGTAAAGTGACAAAAATTATCATATCCCTCATATTTTATAATTAAAAAATATGATAATTTCATAAAAGTCGATTTTCCTCAAAATTTAGTTTTTGTGAAAATCAAAATTTTGTTTCATAATTTAATCTAATTCCACTCAGGCTACAAACGAAAAAAAAATACACTGATATTGAAAACTCAATACTATTTCTCAGTTTTCGCCACTGCATGTAACATTGAATTTAACTCAACTATTAAATTTTTTTGTGCACGAATTATTTGTAAAAATTTACTATTAATGAATACAAAAAAAAAAAAAAAAACAGATCATAGTTTTTGTTGCGTCTTATTTCACAAATACTACAGTTTTATATTTATATATATATATATTTAAAACTTGTATGCACTCTGTATGAATGTCAATAAAAGGAGCGGAACTAATAAATAAATAAAAATTATTAAAAGTGGATTATAACAATAAACAATATAATAATACAAAACACAGGGTGTTCGTTCATTCATACAAGAAGTCTATATATACAATATATATATATATAATAATAGAAAAATCATAAATGCCAATACGTGCCGTTTTGTCCATTTTCAATAAAATGCGTGATCCTTACAATAGAAACAGTATGTGCTATATTTATATACTTTCAGTATACCAATATTTACAAATTTTTTGTGAATTAAAAAATTGTTGTATGGAAATAGTATTTTTAATTCATAAAAAAATTTTACAACTTTTTTTAATATCAAATCAAATTGATTGGAAATTTATGTGTTTACCAAAATTAAAGATCAACATTTTATTTATGTGCGTCAAAATCACGTGCATATTATTGTTTGATATAAATAAATAGTATAATAATTTTAACTTTTTTATATTGTACACTACGGCATATATTGCTCCAAGTGGAGCTTAATGTCAACTAATAAACCTTTCATTTTTTTCAACCAAGTTGGTAAATTCGGAATAATGAGAGTATATATAACAATTTACCAATTGTACTACTGCAATTAACGAAAGATAGATGTTTTCAAAATACTATTATTTTTATGAGAGATTAGCTCATAGTGATGTGTGTGCAGATATTGTCCAATAAACCATATTTTCAACGATATCCGTTTTTCTTTTTATTCCATAAACGAACAAATGGTCAGCTGCAGCAGAAAAATTTCGCTATTAGAATAAATACCGAAAACTTTCCTTGTGAAAAATAGGTGGGGGGAATTGAACCCGCTATATTTCATAATTAATAATCCATATTTCGGCGCTATGTACTATATATTATAGTATGGTAATATTTAAATAATATAGATATACGAAAATTTGAGTGTGTGTGCATTTTACAAATAATATAAAATATATCACAAATAATTTGTATATTTAAGAATGTTCAGACATACCAACCATATATTTATTAAATTAATATTTATAAATATTTAACTATGACAATTTATGCACATATATACGACACAACAAATATATATATAAAAGACACACACTTAAACAACAATCAAACAACATTATTATAAAAATAAAATAATATTTAATAAATATGTGGACAACAACAATATATTTTAAACTTGTTCTACAAGTTATTTACTAGAAAATTTAATAATGTAGGTTACTATACTATTTATATATATGTAATGTAATAAGTTATACTATATATTATATTCAATTTATTGTTATTAATAGTATAAAAATTAATATTATTAACATTAACATTGACGACGATCGACTATATACTTATCGCATATACTACTTATATACTTAAACTTATATCTTAAATTAAATTATAAATATTTACAAAAAATATTACTTAAATATATAATACGGATATTTATATTATTTATATTTATTCTATATAAATTTATAAATGCAAATATAAATGTGCTATAAATGTATAGGAATGGGCTAATCACCTATATAAAAATAAAATAGAATTATGAAAACATCAATATCATTCCTTAATTGCAGTATACAATTGGTGAATTGTTATATACTCACATGCGGCGAAATAATTTACCAACTTGGATGCAATGAATGTTTAGTAGATGACATCAGCTACTATACTTGGAGTAATGCTATGTAACAATGAATTTTATGCTTTTATATACATTAATTGGAAAATTTTTTAAAGTCACTACTCTAATACTATACATATAAATTGTAATATATTAGCCCGATTTAATATTAATATTAATATTAATATAATTACATTAGTAGTTTTAAAGTGATTAGAAGGAATTTGTAAACAAAAAATAAATCACAATTAAATTAGAGCAATATTTGTTTTATCATTTTTAAACAATTTATATTAAAAATATATAGATTTTGATGTTATAGATTTTAAATCTCTGTCACATTATAAACCTTTGATATTACCACGTACGTTTTACATGTTTTAACATATAAAATCCCAATAAGTAGTAATAAAATTAAAAAAATATATTGTTACGACAAAAAATTGCCAATTGTCGTCATCAACAACAAAACACCGAACTATTGCAATAAAAGACAAATTTATTTATTTTGTTTCCAACAAAGTAATTTTCATTTGATGAAACATCAATTGTCCATTAGCATAATATTTGTATAACTCATGTTTGTTAAACTTGCTGTACATATTCGCACTGAATCGCAGTACAGCTCGATCAAATGGTATATGGGACGATACCTACAATGAACTTACTTAAGTAGGCTATCGCTAAATGAAAAAACATTCCTATTCCGTTGGTATTGTTGCCATTTACTCATCACTCAATATATTTATCGTCATTTCTGCTAATACCACTTCTGATCGCAAGTATATAAGTGATCAAATAGAACAATATATAAATTCAGTTTACAAATTATTCATGAATTATTAAATTTTCTATTTTCATTTTTATAACAAAATTTAATCAATTTTCAGTTTTTCATATAGAAGCGATTTTTAAAATTGTTTCACGCGTTCCGAAAATATAGTCGATTTTCCAATCACGATATCATTGAAATTTTGCATATGAAATATAATGCTGAATAAATTTTGTGTACCATTTTTTATATATTGTATTTGGAATACGCAGAATATTTTTGTTTTAAATTTTCTTACTTAATTGAATGGAAAATCGACTATATTTTCTGAATGCGTAAAGCAATTTTTAAAAATCGCTTCTATATGAAATTGGAAAGACAGGAAATTGATTATAGTTTGTAATTCTGTATATAAAAAACTGAAAATTCGTTAAATTGAATGGACCGTAATTAGAAAATATACACCCAGAAAAATAAAATTTTTAAAAACAAAATAAAAACTATTTAAATCTAATATATTTTGAATAGAAAAACTCATAAATTTTAGCCAAATCATTTTTGGTTTTATTACATCAAGACTATGAATTTCTTCTTAAATCAAAATGATTGAAAATTAAACTTTTAAGCATAAATTGTCTTAATATAAATATGTTTTCTATTTGAAGAAGATTACCCTTTTCTTTTTAATCTAAATATTTTAATTATTTGTAGTAACTATTTTATCTTTTTAAAATTGAAAAAAAATATATTATTTAATTCAAATAGATTTACTTAACATCAATCAAATAAAGATACATTTGAAATATCAAGAACTATTATTATTACTAGTTTTAAATAGAATGACTTCTTATAATTTCGAAAAGAATTCGAATTTAAGATAAATAATGGATCTGTAATAATGAAAATATATAATTTCAACACTTTGCATTCCAATTATGTTTACGAAAAATACCGAAATAATGTTAAATGTTAAAATATATTTTTTTCATTTCACAAAAACAATTTAATTTATTGATTAAATTAAAATCAAATAATAAAAATTTCATTAATAAATTAATGATCAATTAATTATGCATCAAAATAAAACATTAACCTTTCAACTTTCTGTCCATTCAGTAAATATATTCTGTTACTCTTGCGAAACTGCAGCTACACTAAGCATGAGTATTTTTGTGTATAGTCAAGTTTTATGTTAAATATGATTTCTATTCAAATTATTTAAATGTAAAATCAATTCAGTTTAAATAAATGTTGCTGTTTTGAAACGATTTGTTAAAATATTGATTTCAATTTAAAAATAAAAATAATATTTATTTAAAAGAAAATATTATTCGATTTAAGAATTTCTTCATCTTAAAATAAAAGAAATCAATGAAATGCAATTTTTATTATAAATATTCTTTCTAATTATTATTATAAGATAATTTTGACTAAATTTTAAGCAAATTCGATATTATTTCAAGCATTTTCTATTTAATTTAAAAAAAATTACAAAAATATTTTAAAACAAAATGGAAATTTATTTGATTTAAAATGGATTTCTTTTTTCTGGGTGTAATAATTCATGAAAATCGATTTTCCAGAAAATTTTCCATATAGATCTTTCTGATCTAATCAATTTCAATTTATTAAATGACGATAAGAAAAATATATTTGAAATATAAGCTTATTCAAATATTTCTCAGTAACCGGCCGCTGGCATTTATACATATAATTTAATTAAATTAATCAATTCAAATGAGTAATTCCTTAAAAGAATTGTATATAATTTGCATTTTGTTATCACCACCCAATAAATATTTCCTCTAAAGGATTATTTTATCTTCATCCAAAAAAAATTTAGAGATATTCATATATAATTTTTTTTCAATTTTTAATTTATTTAAATATTCAAAACAACGTTATAACTTGGAATGCTTTGTTGAAAAAAAAGCAAAAATTAAATAAATAGTTAACCCACAGATCAATGTTTTTGATACATAACTGAATTTTTTATTCATTTTTTATAAATTTATATACAGTTTTTTCTCAGCAAATTTGTAAAATTACGAATATATGTGGCGATTGTGTATATTAGTAGTTAATATATATATATATATAATTTAATTTTTATGTACAAAATTTTGTTGTTGTATATACAAATTCTACAGATCAGTAGCAATATTTTTTTTTTCGGTTTAAGTACTTAAAACATATATTTATGGTATGTTAAACTAAACTCTACCGAATAGATATTGTATAACTAAATCTAAAAAATGCATATATTATCGATGTGGATATGTTTTTATATAATATTATATATTTATATATATATATATAGTCAATTCCAACAACAATATTAGATTATTTTTATTATTACTATTTTGTATGAAATCTTGATAAAAAATTATAATAGTTGTTGTAATTGTTGTCATATAAAAATATCGTCTTTTTAAGAATTCATTTATTAAATAAAGTGAAGAAAATGTACAATATATACTATATGCATTTGTGTGTGTAATAATATTAAAGTATATATGAATGGAATGTGTTTATTATTATTATTATTATTATTATTATTATTATTATTATTTTATATTGTACCTCTTTTATACATATTATATTCGTATAACAGGCATAAAAAAAATTAAAAATATTTATTAAAATGGATAAGATATTCAATATACGAGTATGTATTTATTTTCAACAATCGCGTAAAATGTTGTTTGTTATCTATACAGCGCACATATTTTGTAACTGAGCTTTGTCGTAAATGGATTTTTATTATCAATATAAGTATATATTATATATATAACTATTATTTATCTATATAAAAAAACATATTTTAAATACAGTCGCAGTACACACATAAAAGATAAAAGTACTTGGCAAATATAATTTCTTTTTTTATTTTTTTCATTTAATATTTATTATATTAATATAATAATGGATAAATGTAGTCATATTTTAGATTAAATTGTATTTTATTTAATGGTATATATATATATAATGGATATTAAAATTCAGTATACATTTATTTATAATATATATATATATATATAGGTATATATACATTACATCATACGTTTATATCTCTGTATAAGCATATCGAAAATATTCGATAAGAATTTTAATGATTAAAAATAAATATGGTATACGCGAGCGTATGAGAGAGATATGTTTAAATTTTATAGATCATATAATTAATTATATTAATATTAACGTAACCTATTTAGATTTACATTTTTTTTTAAATACCGAAAAATTTATGTATAAAACAATCATTTTCTATATATGTGGAAGAATACAGTTACAGGGCGGAGATATAATATTTTATAATAATTAGTAGTAGGAAAATATATAAATATAGTATTTTTTGTGACATTTTCTTTATTATTATTATCTGTGTGTGTATCTTGGGTAATTTATATTGGGTATAAATAAAGAGGTTATATTAATTTTAATAATATTATAATTTCAGCTAATAATATAATATAATTATAGTAATATATATTTAAAATAATTACCATGTACCATGTGATCAGTGAAAAAATGTTTTCAGAATGCAATATCACAAAATTTTTTGGTAGACGAGACTTTAAAGTAGACTACATTATGAAAAAAAATTCGAATGTTCCTTAGAAAATTTTCCGAAAAATCAACTTTTATGAATTATCAACTTTTTTTAATTACGAGGCATTGTTTTAACGGATTTATATTATTTTTTTTGTGTACAGAATTACAAACGATAATCAATTTCCAATCTTTCATAGAAGAGATTTTGTAAATCGATTCACGCGTTCCAAAGATATAACCGATTTTCCATTTGATGTCGGTGAAATTTTGTATATAAAATAATGGTATTGTATAAATTTTTTGTACCATTCGTTTCTCAACTTTATTCAGTATCACAAATTTCTTAAAAATTTTCTCTGCCATCGTTTGAAAAATCGATCATATCTTTTGAACAAGTCAATCGATTTTAAAAATCTTCGCTATGAAAGATGGAAAAATGAAACGTACGTAACTTAAATAACATGACAATTCATAAAAGTCGATTTTCCGCTAAATTTAATTCGATGTAAACACACGACATTTTTTTCATAATTTAGTTTAATTTCACCCAGGTTATAAGAAAACTATAGCGACATTGAAAACTGAATGCTACTTTTCAGCCTTCGCCACTGCATGTAATGGTGGCATTTAATAACTTTCATATTTAAATACAGCAAATCGTTGATTAAATAAAAACTAATCATAATTAGTAATATAAATATATTCTCAGACACATGTTACCATACAAAAATCATTTGAAAAAAAAAGTATATAGAACCTATGGCATGTAAAACTATATGTTTTTAGAAATTGTTCATAACTTAATCGATCAATGATGAAAAAGAATGAGTACCCTAGTAACACTGTCCGTAGTTTGTCCGCCAAATTGCCGTATTATATGTAATAGTCCGTAGTTTCAATCCGACGAAATATCTACGGATATTTTAAGGATGTCTGCTGGAATTATATATTAATGAGTGCAACCGCATGTTCATGGATTTTTATAAAAAATGTCCTTGAATATTATATCGCATATTTTCGATGATAATTTTTAAGGATTTTCTTTTGAATAATTTCTTGTTGGTATTATTCCACACAGAATATCCATAGAATTTATATTCATATTTTTTGTGAGCAGATCCACGAATTTTTACAAAAATACGTCATGGGACATGTGTACTCGCACAAACATTTTGTTAAAACAGGTTGAAACAAAATTTATGTAATTAATACGTAATAAAGAAATAAAAAGTATGATATTTATATTTTCTTAGGTAAAATATAATTTAATTGTAAGATTAAATTAATAAATTCATAGTATATAATTTTGTAGAAATTTGGCGCAGATAAAACGCTTTCGTAAACAAGAAACAAAAACCGTAGATAAAATCCATGCAAAGTCTTACAAATTTCTTCAGAAATATTGAGTTTCTAGTTCTTTTAAAAATTATGAAAATAAATTAAAAAGTGAGTGAGGATGATATAAGTAGATAAGCGAAATATACAAAATTTGAACGCACTGTCTTGGATAATTGGTAAAATAAATTGTGAATACAATACCGTGCGGATATATATTGTAAATATTACTTAGACGACAATCCAATTTCAATTGATCTAAATAAAATACTATTATATAATATTAAGTGGAAAATCTATGGACATTCTTTGGACAAATTCCAATTTATCTTTTCCACGGAACGTTTCTTCATTTCTGAAAGTACGGACAAATTGTTACTAGGGTAATTGTATCATATATCAATCAATCATGAAATTATAAAATTAAATCAACTCAAACTTATTCCATATTTTAAATAGATTTGGTATATTTCTATATAGTCATCATTTGTCATATAAAATATAGAAAAACAGAATGTGGTATACTATGAGTAATATAATATATATTTTTTAAAAATCAATAAATATGACTCAAAAAAAATATATAAAAATTTAATAAATAATAAACGCCAGCTATATTAATTTACTTCCTCCATAAAAATAGCAAAAAATTCTTTACACATTAATTCATTCAGTTTATAATTAATTATAATAACAAAATTTAAATTATAATATCTGCGGTTAGGAAATATTATATGTTATAAACTGCTGCACATATATGCGTATCGTATTGAATATATATTAATTATAATTAAGTAATTTTATGTTCATATGGATATATTAAATATTTAACAATATATATACAATTTATAAAATGCGTAAGTTTTAAAATTTTTACATTACATAATTCATATTCATATGAATTAATTCATATAATATGTACAAATCTCTGTATTTTCAAAACATATACATAATTACAAATATATTATTTTATAAATACAAACAAATGCGAGTAATGAATTAATTACATATAACCTGTTTGGCGCACATTTATGTTAATGAAATATTTTGTATTGTGTGTATAATTATTATAGCAAACTAAAGTAAAAACAAAAAATAAATATAATAAATAAATAACCAACTCACATGTACAATATAAAACGCGCGTACAGTGTGTAAAACAATTATTTAGACGCAGTGTTAAAATTTTAAAAGAATTTTTTCCCATAGAAAATGTTCAAGTGAACTAAAGCCAACTAAAGGCGGAATATAAATTAATAAGTTTAAATATTTTATATTACTAAAGGGGATGGCACAAACGCATATCCATTGTATCGCAAAATTTCTGTGAAAATATTCATTATCTAATTATTTATTCATATATATACAAGTCCGTATAATGAATATTGGCGATGCGGTTATATTGGCATATCACAATAATATTTTAATTCACTGTAATTATAAAACATATATATGCAACTAAAAAAACAAAATAAATTAATGTCATTAAGAATGGAATGTTGAATAAACAATAAGTTATTATTATAATTTTTTTATATTATTATTTATATTATTATAAAGACTATATAATATTATTGTATTGTACATACAATTTATATACGTTTGTATATTGAAATAGTAAAAATTAAATATTCATTGACACAAACAACACAAACACATACATATCGTTGTTGTTTTTTTTGTTTTTTTTGCTGATGTATAAATTATTTAGTTTTGCACGATGAATTCAAGCAAAAAAAAATTTAATTAAATTACTTACATATAATGTAAATATGCATACTTCAACCTCTTTCAAATTTATGTGTGTTTTGGTATGCATAAAAATTAAATCTAATATCAAAAATTTGTAATTTTATTTGTGCTAGGGTTAACCGTTGTAAATGTGTATTAAATGCAAAATAAATATATGTATCTATTGACCGTGTATACGAATCTAGTATGTTTAAATAAAAATTGATAAAATACAAATAAATAATTGAATTAGACGAATTAAAATTGTTTGACGCTACAATGTCTATATTATATGAATTTCTATTCATTTAAATGTATACGTTAAACTTTAAGTATGTTTTCACATATAAATGAGTCATTTTTTGATAAAAATAATATTATATTAAATTGTTGATCGATCAGCAAAATATATTTCTATATTTACATTTTTTTTTTTCTTATATATGTATGGACTAACATTTATTATCGATTATAATAGCCAAAATTAGCAGAAATTGAACTTAACTTTACCATATATGGTTTTGAGGTAGAAACTTTGTCTATATATTGAAATTTTTAATTGATGTTGTTATTTTTTCCATACTTATTCTTATATGTGTATAATGTGTGTGGGTGCTTATCATTGCCATTTTATTCTATATATTTATTTCTATTTTAAATTCTTATGTGTGCGTATGTGTTTTAAGGTATACTTATTATTAAGTTTTTATAAATATTTATAAAATTACTATAGCCATACATTTATAATTAATAAAAGTTAAACTTTACTATATGAATAACAAGATATTGTTTTTCTTTTTTTTTTTTTAACTAAAACACCTTGAAATTCTTAACTATATAATTATACTTTTAAAAAATTAATTAACATAAACAAAAAATTTAGTTGTTATTGACACTTATATTATATCGTTATTTTGTTATAACAATTACTTCTATAATTATACTTTCTACATAGTCGTCTATATACACGTTTACGCAGTGTCATAATTACAATTAATAACCCATATATGGGTGATGAAGTTAATAATTAAAATAATATAGATAATGTATTAATTCTGTATTATTTATTAAATGGATTTAAGTTTAATGTCATTTTTAATGTTATTTATATGTATTTATTTAAATGTTTTGTTTTTACAATGATTACTTGATTAAACCATTTAGAACCATTTTTTGTTAATATTTAAACAAATAAAATTTGAAAACCATTTAGATTTATTATCTACCTACTACTGTATCGAGAAATAATGTATTCGAATGTTATAGGAAATGTACAATCTGCCAGGTGATTTATAATAGGTAAAGTTGGTAACGATAATACCAAAAACACATTAACCTATTTCCTTCAAACAAATGTATACAAATGTCAAATGATCCATTATAAACTATTAGCCAAATAAACAAATGATTAAAAATTTTGTCTGCACGTATTAATATTATTGGAAATAAATTATTTTAGTATTTATCAACAACAACACACAAAACATTATCTATATAACGAATTTCCAAAGGATAACAAATTCTGGTAGAGAAATATCATTATTACCAATTTTGTGAATTTATTAAATTTACAACTACTTATTATTTAAATAATTATTATAATGTGATTACTCACCGATCCCCATAAATATCCTGTATGCATAACAGTATGGACTACAGATGGAACTATGCAACATCGTTTTTGGATCATGCCCAATCGAATATATGTTTTCCATATATTTTTGCAATACAAATACCGACCGATATATTGATACCGACACCGAACCGACACCGAAACCGATACCGCAACATCAACACCGACACATATATCAATTATATACATTATAAAAATAAAAGAATTATAATAAAAGAAGAATTGATAATAAAATGTTTATTGAAAAATGCTATGGATATATAATTTCCTTATCATAAGCTTTTTATTTAGGTATTTTTTTATTTTTTTTTTTCCACAAAGTATACCTTTTTTTTTTCTTTTTTTTATCAATTTTCCTAATATACCCAAAATCAAAACGCTTTCTGATAACATTACTATAATTGGTGGTGTTTGAAAATCAATTATATTTATATATTTTGTTAAACAACTGCAAATAAAAGACGTAATTTATAAATTATAGAAAAACATAACCAAAAATCAAACACAAAAAAATGCAACAAAAAAAAACGTGTAGGAAAAAGAATTTGTATTTTGCTATTATATTTTAAACATTTACACAAACTAAAACTATTTTATTTATATGTTAAAATATACTAAATTATTAATTAATTAATTTGGTTAACTAATTATGATTGAAAAATAACACTTTACTATTTTCTTTTTAATTGTTTCATACGTTTTTCATATTACTACAGGAGAACGAAACGACGCGTGTCAAAATAAAACTAAAATGACATTATAAAAAAAAGATTATAATCGAAATAAAAAAAAAAAAAATATATATAAAACAATTGAAATTTTTTTCAGTCAAAATCTGGAATTTATAATTGGATTATTTTTTTAAATTTATTACTTTATTATTTTTAACGGTTTTTAAAATATTTATATATTATTATTTTTTTTTTTTTTTATAAATAGGGTGTCAATTTTTTGGTTTTTTTTTTAATTACATAATAATATAATTATTTTTGAAAATAATTTATAAAATATTTCATATATTTTGTATTTAATATTATTTTGTTAGTAACAATTTTATTATGGATTTATATTTTATTACATTTTACAGATTACATGAAAGAAAAAATTAAAATTTATACACAGACAGAATGTGCGTCCGTCCCATCGATGATAACAATATCAACAAAAACGATGGGTTCTAAATGGAAGACATAACAAGTTAATTAATATGTGATGTAAATTTCATAGTTGAATTTTGTTGAATTCGTTTCATCCGATTATTTTTTTTTTTTTTAAGAAATCATATCCCTGCAGTTTGGGTTTCGTTCATCCCCGTTTTTTTCTTCTATTGCAACTCAAATAAAATATTATATTTATACCATTTAAATAGTAATATCCTTAACTAACTATTATATTTATACCATTTAAATAGTAATTTATTTAGTACAATTTTACTATACTAAAAATTACGAATTCCATATGGTGCATAGTTTATGTTAATATATATTTAATAATAAATTATTGTTGGCAGTGTAACCGACGCTATTGACATAAAAAAATATAATATTGAATAATAAAATACAGAAATAAATTTATATAATAATGAATTTGTTTTTTTTTATGTAGGTACCATATTTTAAAATGACACAAATATTAACATTTTTATACGGTTATTTCATGTCAATGTTATAAATTTGCATTAATAACCATCATAAGTGAAACAAAAAATATATAAAATAAACATATGTAATTTATATAAATAATAAGATGGAAAAAAGAAGCATGTATAAATACCATTTATTTATTTTTAAAAAAAAAAGTGCCTACAATAATATACGCAAGACAAATACAAAAGCATGCATAAAATCCATAAATGTGACATGCATTTTATATGTTTAACTAATCCATATACTATATACTAATATATATACTAAAACCAAATTATGGTTAGTTTGTTAATTTCATTTTTATTTAATTATTTTTAATGAATATATATGCGACATATGTTTTGTATTTATTTATAATATGAAATTTTATAATTTTAATTGTTAATCTTCATTTCTTAATAGATTTGTAAATAAACGTTATAGACATGTATCTGCGTGTGTATATTATAAGTTATTATATAAATTAATAAATTATTATAACACATATTTAGTTAAACAAATACTATAAGATAAAATATAAAAATAAATAATATAGATTTGTAGGCCATCACACTCATTATTTTATTATATGGATTGAAAATACTATATATTTTTACAAAATATAAATAATGAGTCACATTAACACAAATAGAATTATTAATGTGTGATATAGCATACCGCCCGGTTGTTAGTTAATTACGATAATAAGAATAATTAAAATGAAAGCCAATAAAATTAAGGTATATATATATATAATTAAATATACATTGCCGCCACAGTACTTTGCATAGAAAACCGAAGTTAGAATGAAAACCTGAAGATAGATTGTGTAATATATTTGCAAATATATGGTGTTGGACGCTATACTTTCGAGATTAAAAATGTCTGCGCACACGCATCACTACTATAGGGGCTAATCACCCGCATTTAAAAATATCTTTGTTTCGTTGAATTGCAGTACATTAATGGTAAATTGTTATATACTACGATACGGCGGAAAAATTTACCAACTTGGTTGTAATGAATGGTTTATTAGATGACATTATGCTCTACCAGGAGCAATATTATGGGCTTATGATTTGATTAGAGTTTTTTAAAATAATTTTATTCATTCGAGGAAAATTTTCAAACCGCCTATTTCAACAAATCTTCACCCAATCACCATACCAATAACAATATAACATAAATTTAATTTATTATATTTATATACTAAAACCACATGTAATTTTATAATTCTACAACACTGTGTTCAAATATTTAATATATTATATATATATATCGCTAACTAAATCAATATATATATAACTTAAGCTATGGTAAATTAAATTGATACCTGCTTTGTTGATTACCACTATACACACCAAACCTTTTTATAGATGTTTTTCTTTCTTTTTTCCGATATTATTGTATATTATTGTATTTGAAATCCCTTTATAATGTGTTTGCTTGATAAGATGTGTCCTTTGTCGCGTAGGCTTGTGTAGTGAGAATGTTTTCTGAATTCAGCTTAAGCTTGTTGACTGTTTACCTCGCTCATCTTCTACCACCTATACAATCACATGAAAATTAATATTAATTTTTTATATGTATTTTTCGAATATATTTTATACTTTTACTTTTGTCTATTATATAAACAATTTATTTAACAAGTGTTTATTATCTATCGTATTATTAAATGGGAATGTTTGATATTCTGCAGGATTCACTTCCATATTAATATTTTAAAATATATGAACAGCAAATATTAAATAATTTAATAAATATAGAGCCAATTTAACCTATTTTTTGAACTTATTTATTCGATATTACTGCGCAATTGTATATTCTAATTAGTTAAATTATTGTAAATTTTAAAGACATTCTAAATTCTAAAGGATCGAATTATATTTTCTTAAATAAAATACAATTTAAAAAAAAATACAATAAATAAAATTTTTTTAAAGTATTTATATCAAATCAATTTAAATAATAATTAGTATATTTTTGTACATATTGTAGAAGAGTCACATTTTGTATATATATAAATACACGATAACTTAAAATACGTATATAAGATAAACCTGCACATTCATAAATTGTAAATTTCATTAGTCCAAACAACCGGAAATAGTTCAATATATATCAATGCAAAACAATAATACAAAAAAAAAAAAAGAGTTTAATTTAATAACAACAAAATATGAATAAGAAAATGAAAAAAAATAAATAAAATTCAAAGTTACTAAGGAAATTCTTCACCATCACGTAATAATTTACATATCACAAAAGCACCAAATATTATTATTATTATTATTATTTATTTATTTATTTATTTATTTATTATTACCATAGAATTATTTTTAGTTTAATGAAGATGAAAAAAAAAAAAATAATGAAAAAAAATTGAGAGAAAAATAATCTAAATTAGCCTGGCGGCTATTATCCATATTATACTTTTGTATATGGATACACAAAAACATGTATAGAGCTAGATAGTTAGATAGATACCACTCTACCTATATACAAATATATATTTATATATTATTGAGGCAAGTATCAAAGAATATAACATACACCTTTAAATTTTATTATTACATATACTTGTTTGTGTTTGAAAGTAAGAAAGAAACTATATATGATGTTCGTATTCCAAACATACAAAACACCGTCTGTCCCAATGATGTTGAGAACGGGGACATTGGCCTATTGAATGTCTGCTGCAAACTGATGCATACCATTACACATAGCCAAACGAAATTTTTGGGAATTGAAAATAGTCGCAGGTATTTAAATTAAGTATAAATATGGTCAAAGATTAAACAAAATAATTTGATTTTTACTTAAACTATCAGTGATTATTGTTGAACAATATTATGCAGTAACCTCCAAGTGGCTGTACGCCTAGTAACAATTTGTCGGTACTTTGAAAAATGAAGAAAATTTTCGTGGAAAAAATTCACATATTTTCTATGGAAAAGATAAATTGGAATTTGTCCAAAGAATTTCCATAGACTTCCACTTAATATAATAGTATTTTATTTTTAATAATTGAAATCTTTGAATGGTCAGGGTAATATGTCCAACATATATCTGCGCCGTATTGTATTCACTCTTTTTAATTTATTTTCATAATTTTTAAAACAACCAGCAACTCAAAACGATATATTACCGAGAAATTTTGTAAGACTTTTAATAGATTTTATCCGCGGTTTTTTTTTCATAGATATTTGCTCGGATTGAAACTATACGGACTACTTCATGTCAAACGGAAATATTGCGGACAGTGTTATTAGGATAGTTCTCATTATTCACGAATACAACGCATACGACTTACTAAACGCTTAAATACTCCAAGGTAATGGTTAACAATAACCAGTTAGAAGAAATATTTATTTATAAATAATTCTTTTGGAATAGTAAAAAGAAATCAAAATAATTTTTTCAATTTTGTGCAATTTTTGTGCATTTGTTAATCGATTCTTCGAATATAGAGCTTTCGTAGACCAATTTTTTTCAATTATAATTCGATGAATTGTTATTTTATGTATGCGCCTACAGTTTCATTTCCATGAATCTGATTGAAGATTTCTTGGAAAATTTTAATTTTCAATGTTTTTATTCAATATAATCACTTTTCGGCGTCGAACTGAATGTTCATCATCATCTGTCGATGTTTTACCATTCTTATAATAAAATTTAATATTTAATCAGTTATACATTTTTCGGCCAAAGCACAAAAATAGCTATAACTTTATGTGTTCGATTTTACATAATCATAAAAATCCTAAGATATTCGTCTACGTATTCGTATATGGTTTACATAGCCATTTCGGGACATTAATGGGACAGTTGATATACAAATGTACATATATATATATTTATAAAAATATGAATACAAACTAAAAGAATATATATTGTATATAGTTGATCTTCCTTCAGCTTCATTTTTTTTTTCAACATGGCATATACTATCTTTATATAGTATACAAATGCGTACAATTATATATATATATATATATATATATAGATTTAATAGTTATATATTTATATAATATTGTATATTATTCCTTCGTGAATTCATCTGAAAACTAAGACTCTTATTTTAATATATATATATTTTATATATATACAAATATCTCATACACATACGTATATACCATATATAATTATTTATCTGTATAAATTTTCAGGTATATAAAGAAAACATTCCATTGATTTAAAAAAGACAAAATAAAAATAAGAAATAAAAAAAATATATGTGTTTATAAATAGGGATGTTTGTTTAGACATGATATATAATAAAATTTTAAATTTGCTTAAAACACAAACACATTACTATACTCATCGGATTCAATTTGTTATCCATAAATGAAATACATAAAAATTTAAAAATTGTACTCCATAAGTTTACCGAACTATTTACAGTAGTTTTCAAACAATAATAACAATTTGTTAGCGTTGTTGAAGTGTATGTTAAACGTATCTATATATATATACATTCCATTTGCCAAAAAGGAAACGAAAGTAATTACATTATTTAATCTTTAACTGATTTTATTTTAATTCAATTTTTTTAAATTCTATCACACTTAAAAAAACACCGCATCTTATATGTAACTTATATATAAAACATGGCAACAACAAATATAATAATAATAAAAATAATAATAATAATAATAATAATAATAATAATAATAATAATAATAATAATAATAATCAAAACAAGAATAAATATTAAAAAAAGACGAGCCGTATGTAATAAAGAATGAAGAAGTTGAGGAAAATACAAACTATATTTATATATTATATACCACATAGGTATGTATATAAGTAAGTATATAATGCAAACGAACTACAACGAAACAAAGTATATAAGACTTGTATAAGAAGTTAGTAAGAAAGATTGTAGAAAAATGTTTGAATGCATGCTGTGGTTTCTTTTTCATGTTGTTGCTGTTGTTATTTATTTTATTTTTTTTTTTCTGTTTCAATAAAATTTACAAAAATGAAAAATAAAAAAAATAAGAGAATAAAAAAACAAAAAAACAAAAAGAAAAAAAGAAATAAAAAATATAAAATTGGAATGTTGAACAGTAGCCGATGGCCGGTCTGGTTTTATAGTTTTTTCTTATCTTCACCATGGAATTTTTATATGTAAATTGGATTAGAAACGCTTTTTTTTTTTTTTTTTCTGTTAATCGAAGTAATTTGTCTACGTATATTCTTTAAGTTTATTTATTTTTATTTTTTTATATTTTTCCATTCTTCTCTTTATAATTTTGTTATTATTATATTATAATATACATAAATGTCTAATTGTGTATCGATGGTATGGTATACATATTCTTATTTACTTACTATATAATACATATATTTATTTGTGGTATTTATATTTTCTTGATTGCTTGAAATAATTTTTATTCTTGTTGTTGTTGTTTTTGGGATTCAAAAGATTTTTTAAAGTGATTAGTTTTTATAGTTTTTTATAGTAATAATACACACACACACTATACCATACACTATACCATACACTATACCATACAATAATATATATTTATAGTATACACTTTAGAATTTACAATTTATATATACTTTATGTTTTATTCACCTTTTTTTTGGTTTTTGGTTTTCAATTAAATGAGGAAAAATATAATTGGAAATGTTAGTTTTATTTAAGAAAATTAATTTATTAAAGAAATTAAAATTTGATAAGTAAATGTATATAATCAAATAATTTAAAAGTGTTTTACTATTATTTTATTTTACAACAATTCGTCAATTATTACTTTGAACTATTGTATTGAAAGTATTTTTATCAACCGCATCACCACCACCACCACACTATCACATATTGTAAATTATAATCATATACGATTGAAAATGTTAAACTATTTTTTAAACTATTTTTGGTTACATATATAGGTAGGTCCACACCGAAATTTGATTAAAAAGTTTAAAATAGATTAAATTTTAAACCTAAGAAGTTTTAAAATAGTGTTGCCGAACTGGAAAGTTCGTTTCTTTTTTAAACTTCCAAGGGTTTCAGACACCGAAAATATAAACTCAAGTTTGAAATATATGGTAGCAGTGTTGTGCCATATTTTATCAATACCATAATAACACCATTTTGAATTTTAATATTACATAACACAATTTTGTAAAAACGTAATTTTATAATATTTTCTATTTTCGGTTGTCGAAGGTGTTTTAATATTCGATGGTTTGAAAATACAATATTAATTCTATATAAAATAATACAATTATTATTTAAAAATAATACCAATAGTTATTCAATGATGTACAAATATGAATTTGGTGGATGAAAATCGATCTCAAATGTTTTAAAAAAAATCGACGTAAACTGTGTTGTGTTTATTATTTAATATTCCCTAGCTTATACAAAATGCGTGTAAACTATAATTTTGGTTTTTTAGTGCAAAAATTTTCAACCTTGTATAAGTAAATTATTTAAATATTAATATAACACTTATACACTATATATATATATATATACTATTTGGAAATAATGTAATGAATATCCTAGTAATAATTTGTCGGTACTTGGAAATATGAGGTAGAAAAAATCGACATATTTTTTATGGAAAAGATAAATTGGAATTTGTCCAACGAATGTCCATATATTTTCCATCTAAATATATAATAGTATTTTATTTAGATCAATTGAAATCGTTGGATTGTCAGAGTAATAATTCCAATATATATCCGAGGTATTGTATTCACAATTTATTTTACCAATTATATAAAACAGTGCGTTCAAATTTTGTATATTTCGCTTATCTATCGATATCGACCCTCAATCACTTTTTAATTTATTTTCATAATTTTTAAAACAACCAGCAACTCAAATCGATATTTATTTCTGAAGAAATTTGTAAGACTTTTCATGGATTTTATTCACGGTTTTTGTTTCTTGTTTATGTGTAAGCGTTTTATTTGCCAAATTTCTACAAAATTATATTAAGAATTTATTAATATAATTTTACAATTAAATTATTTATTACTTAAGAAAATATTAATATCATACTTTTTATTTATTTATTACGTATTTATTAAATTAAATTTGGTTTCAAAACAAGTTACAACCTGTGATAACAAAATTTTTGTTGCTAGTACACTTGTCGCATGGCGTATTTTTGTCAAAATCCGCAGATCTACACACAAAAAATATGATATTCTGTGGCATAATACCAAAGAGAAATTATTCAAAGGAGAATTCTTAGAAATTATCATCAAAAATATACGGATAATTTAAGAACATTTTTTTTTAAAAATCTATGTTCAGGGTTGCACTCATCATATAAAATTTCAGCGGACATCCATAAGAAATCCATAGATATTTCCTCGGATATATATAACTTTGAATGAGCTATCCTTTTTTGGTGAATTGCATATATGTATATTGTAACAGACACACACAAAAACTCTTATATTAAATTTCATTGAGTTTGAAACAATAAATTTGTTTACAAAGTTATAAATGGAAATGGAAATATTTTTAATATATTAATTTACTTTTATCTCTCTAGTTCCTATTGATTTTTATTTACATTACCATAGCATTTTATTTATTAACATATGTATTTTAGCATTAATTAAAATTTTCAATTTAATATACGATTTTCGTTAATGATAATTTAATATTAGTTAATTATAGTTTCAACAGATGTGATTATTAAAAATAAAAATATAATATTTCTCATTAAAATATAATATTGTCTATATGTGAATTTTTTTTAATATTATTATTATATTTACAACCTTTATGGCATCAATATTTATGTTTTTTTCTCACAGAATGATATAAATTTACGATTAAATTTTTTGTAATAATACATATTTTCTAGTATTATATACAAATTTATCGTATATTATGGTATATAACATTTAAAGAAGTGTATTTTCTAAATTCTGCCTGCGTCTATATATATCTATAGTAAAATTATAATAGTTATCCTAAATAACGATGTTTGTAAAAACTTAAATTTCATATATGTATTAAAGAAATTCCAATCTAAACCGAAAATATAAATATATATATAAATTTAGACCTATATAGTTTTGAAAAAAAAAATCTCGTTTCAACTCTCGCTATATTCTATGTATTCATAAATTCAATATAAACTTCAACCGTATTATGTTACTTTTTAAGGTTCTTATTTTAATATTCGTAGGATATATAATAATAAGGTATTACATATTGTATATATATTGTTTTGTTATAGTATATATTATATACTGATTTGCAACAAAGTTGATATTTTAGTAAGATTTAATGGTAAACTGACATCCTTATGTATTAAATACAAAGTTATATATTTAATATATATATATATTTATAGATATATTGGGTATGCCTTGTACTTTGTAAACTGAAATCAACACTTATTGTATAAAAAGAAAATAAAAAACGAATAATATAGTTTTTTTTTTTTTTTTATAAAACTATAAGAGGTTAATTTATAAAAAATAATGTCTACCTCTCCTCTGCTTTTATACTGCTTTCAAAGAAAACGTAAATTGGATCCAATTTTGTATATTTCATTTTATTTATATAATAATTGTATATATAAACTTAATATTTTATATATACCATAGAAGTAAATAAATACAATATGTGTATATATGTATAAGTAAGTATATATACACACATTATATATATATCTATATGCTCACAGTGGATACATAACATCAACATAAATTTTTTTGTATCATCATATTATATATAGTATTGTATATAGGGTATATATGAAGAATCATATATAACATACATATTATACAAGTTGTCGTGTGCAACAAGAATAGCACCCACCGTATCACATCATTTGTATGGTGTGTTATAAGTAAATATCGATAAATTCCTTTCGTTTAATTTTTCCGTCCAGATGGTCGCTTAAATTCTTTTCTTTCTTTATTCTGTTCTACTATTTAATTTTATTTTTATTTATATTTTTTTATATCTATATATATGTGCTTTATACACTCCGTTTCAATTGTAAGCTGCACTGATTGTATTTCATATGGTAAAAGTTTTTATTTTTTATTGTTTTTTTTTTGATAAAACATTAAATTGCCATCATATATTAAAAATATTTATATAAAAAAAGTAGTTTTTTGAGTATAAGTTGATGATTTTGTTATATCGATCTACTAGAATTTAATATATACGACGAATCATTCGATGGTTTTTTGTATAGATAGATGTTTTTAGTAGAAATTCGGTAAGTTTCAATTTTGGTGATTTCAGTGTAGTCACAATTTTACTTCCCCAAATAATTTAATAATTATATTTTGTTAAACTTTTTTTTATACAAATATAATTTGTACTTTAAAACTCCTGTAATCAAATGACACAACGAAATCACATTTCTTTGGAGACAAAAAAATTATAAAAAAAAATAGAAATGAATCACAAGAACAAAAAAATAGACATATTGCCTCTAACAAGTGAAACGAAGTGCATACGAATACTATAAAAACTAAATATATATATATATATATGTAATCTACAATAAATGTAAAAAATGTTATGATATTACTATTGAGAAAAGGAAGAAAAAATTATAAAATGTATTAAAATGGTTTTTTATTTTCTTCATGAGAAAAAATATTGTAAATACTTAACTATTGTGTAAGTTATTTCGATTTTAATAAATAAAAATATAGTTTTCTATATATACTAAAAAAAATATTTAAGATGGATGAATCTGAAGACTTTACATATTTCACATAGGCACACACACACACACACACACTCACAATCAGTTTCACTTTAAAAATTGTAATTTACTAAATTAACTCAAACGAAAAAATAAGTTTATAAATTGTGACGATATGGCGAGACTTTATGATGGACATATTATAATTAATTATATAACATCAATTTATAATTTTAAATTTCAAAATTTTGAAAATATATTTCTTTATACCCTAGTCACAGTGTCCGTAGTTTATCCGAAAAATTTCCGTATTGTATGTAATAGTTCGTATAATTTCAATCCGAGGAAATATCTATGGATTTCTTATGGATGTCCGCTGGAATTTTTGTATGATAAGTGAAAATGTGTCCATAGATTTTTACAAAAAATGTCCTTGGATTATCCGTATATTTTAGATGATAATTTCTACGGTTGATATGAGCAGATCCACGGATTTTTACAAAAATATGTAATGGGACAATTGTACTCGCACAAACATTTTGTTATCACAGATTGTAACTTGTGTTGAAACAAAATTTAATGTATTGATAAATTAACAAAAAAGTATGATATTAATATTTTCTTATGTAAAAAATAATTTAATTGTAAAATTAAATTAATAAATTCATAGTATAATTTTGTAGAAATTTGACAGATAAAAAGCTTACGCATAAACAAGAAACAAAAACCGTGAATAAAATCCATGAAAAGTTTTACACATTTCTTCAGAAATAAATATCGATTTGAGTTGCTGGTTGTTTTAAAAATTATGAAAATAAATTAAAAAGTGATTGAGGGTCGATATCGATAGATAAGATATACAAAATTTTAACCGACTGTCTAAGATAATTGGTAAAATAAATTGTGAATACAATACCGTGCGGATATATATTGGAAATATTATCCTGACGGCAATTCAAAGATTTCATTTGATCTAAATAAAATACTATTATATTAAGTGGAAAAAATCTATATATGGACATTCTTTGGACAAATTCCAATATATATTTTTTCCAAAGAAATTTTCCTCAAATTTCCTTAAAGTACGGACAAATTGTTTTCTAGGGTATATAGTGTCAAATTATGTTGTATATAATTGTTCGTTTATGGAATAAAATGAAATACGGATACCTTTGAAAATATGGTGTTGGACGCTATACTCAAAGATTAACAATATCTGCACACACACACACACACATCACATCACACATATGGGCTAATCACCCGCATATATTAAAATAATAGTATTTTGAAAACATCTATTGGTCGTTAATTGCAGTACAATTGGTAAATTGTTATAGACTCCCTTGCGGCGCAGTAATTTACCAACTTGGCTGTAATGTAAGATTTATTAGATGACATATTGATTGTGATTTAAAAAAAAAACAAAATTCTGTGTCATATACTAATGTTTACGAATATAAAGTATATTTACTAAATATTTCTGATATAATATATTTTTAATTTATTATAATATTTGTTTATTTTTGTTGTTGATATATTTTGTAATCTTATTTTTTTCCATCAATTATACTATTATATATAGTATATAGACTATAAGCAATATATATATATATATATGTACTATGATATATTTTTTCAAGATAAACCTACTGATTAATTGACAAAAATCTATAGATAAATATATAACAACAAATTTTTAATCCTTTACAAAATATCAAAGAATTACCGGTTTCCGTTAAATATCCATTATTAACTGGTACATTGGTATAAACAAATTTCGAATGATAAACTATAAATACCAAAAATATGTCGTTTTTTTTCAATAATCAAACAGAGAATTTTAGTAAATATTTATCCTTAACAATATTTACTAATTTTTCTTAAAAATTCTAATTAAATTAGGGTTATTATTATATTATTGAATTTTTCTGATTAAATCAAATTCTATATTTACGATTACCAAAAATATATTATCATCAATATACACTTCATTTTTTGATTTATCATAAATCTTCCTGTGTCTCCTACATTTCCATAGAATTGTCAAAATACACACACATATTTGGCTGTTAGGTAATAGAAATGGAAAAATAATAATCATAATTATATGAATATTTTGAATAAATATCATTCCATTATTTTTTACCGTCTAATTTATGTATACAAAAACAATGTAAAACGTAATTATATTTATTTCGGTACTGGATTACGTGCATATTTTCTATATATATATATATATATACTATTAATTATTAATATATTATTAATTATACTTATATATATTTTTTTGTAACAATATGGCGCACAAAAATGTTATAATTTCGTTGAATTTCGTGGTTCATATATGAATATAGCACTTTCAAAATAAAAAAACGTGTACAAAGTGTTTCCATTCCATCCAATTATTATTATTATTATTATTATTATTATTATTATTATTATTAATATTATTATTAATGCTATATACCCATTTATACGACATATAACTTCTTCTCCATATTCTTCTTCATCTTCCTCTACATCTGCCCTTCCTCTACTTCGTTTGATTTATATACCAATATACATATAGCGTACATATAATATAAGTTGTACAATGTACATACACAATAGAATTTGTGATTTGAAGGCCAGCCACATTCCAACAGACTCGCATGTTAAGTATTTTATTTCTTATATATTATTAATATATATATATATCTTATGTACATATATAAGTTATATATAACTATCTAAAAATCTATATACTTAATAATATACATAAAATTATATATTATATGATGCTTTTGTTTTTTCGTTTTTTTTTATATTTTATATAATTTTTTTATATTCTGGTATTTGTGATGGTTTAACGCTGTGATGTTGGTACAGCCAACCGATTGGTAATAAAAATATATTTAAAAAGCACATTGTTGTTTCCCGCGTTTTTAATTAAATGAGTGTATATATAAAATATATGCGCATATAGTATAAATACCTTAATACATTACAGTGCGAGTAGTACGCGGTGCGGTAATAATGATGGAAAAAAAAATAATAATAAAAATATGATGCTGTTGATTTTACCATTAAATCAATATTATTAAAAATTAACTTTTTTCAAAAAAATAGGAAAAATAAAGTGTTGTTGTGCGCTGCAATTTTCAATCAATAAAAAAAAAAAATTATAAGAGAAAAATAAATGAAAAGCACAATATTGTTTAAAAGTGTTCATTAAAAATGGTGCGTATATGGATGATGTCTTTAATGCACATCTTATTTATCACACATTCATATGTACATGCGTATAATATATGTGATTCGACATAATTTTATTATTCATAAACTGAATTAACCAAAAATTCTAATCGATATACGATAATTTTCGGTAACACATTTGATAGAAATTCTTTTTTTGAAACCTATTTCTATACATATAATTATTAATTTAACTATAATTGTATCTGAATAATTTGATTTCCGAATAGTATCGGATAATAGATGATGTCGGTGTGACACCACCTGCCCTGATTTTTTTTCTATAATAATTGTCATTTATACTTATAATTCTTTATAATACATATTTATCGTCGTTTGTTTAATACAACAGGTATTATTTATTTATATTTATTTAATTATTAATCCAATATATATTATATTGCATTTAAATTAATGTTTACCAATTTTTTATGACCGATAAAAAAAAACCATTAAAATTATTTAAAGCCTCCAAGCCGATTTTCCGAACTTTAAGATTAGACAAGATAATCATATATAGTAGTTTATGTATTGTTTTGTGTTTTAATAATATTTTTTCTAAGAAATTCATAAATATTTTATATATATTATTTCTAAATTAAACATTTTATTTAAACATAAACATTATAAATTATAAATATTTTGTATTTTGCAAAAAACACATGTTTATTATAGTTTGACAATTATATATGGGAATTGGGTTATTGAATGTGCTAGATTTTTTTTTAAATAATATAGGTTAACATTTTATTAGGATTTAATTATTATATTTAGTATATATAATTAATAGTTAAATTATATGCTAATATTTTATTATTATTACTATTATTATTGTGTTTGTTTCTGTTTTATTTTATTTTAATTTATTCAATAGAAAATATAGAAAAATTCCGTTTATAAAGTAATATTTATCATATGACCATATATTCTATCCATTATTATATACAGTATTTTATTATACCATACATGCAATGGTCATTGAACTATATCTATAATATCAACAATATAAAAAAAAATATATATATATAAAATTGGTATTTAAATTGTTGTGAAATTTCTTTCTATTTAATAAATTACACATATACCATTTATAATAAGCTATATACGAATTAACACTAATTCTATTGTTGTTAGCTATTATACGCCCATATATATAAAAGTTTTATTAAACATACAATCGCGTCATCTTCTTCAACCAAACAAAAATTTTTTATTATATATTTTAATATACAATATAATAAAATATATAGAAATATCGTATATTCACAATTTTTATATAGTTAAAATAAATTCAAATCATTTTTCTATATTAATTAAATTTTATTCCAAATAAAATCGCTTTTAAGCGTACGTCCAATTCCTATATAATACACAACATTATTGTGATTGTTATTTAGAACGACTATATACCATAAGAATTGTAAATTTTAATATATTATATTTCCTCTTAATCTATATTGATAAACTAATTGTATATTGAAATATATTAAAAATCACAACTTTAACTTTGTTAATAATTAATATATAATTATTATTGTACGATTTAACATTTTTTTTTCAAGGTTAATTTATTTATTTTAATAATATACTGCAACAACTTCCTCTTGGCTCCTTGCTTATTTATTAATTATCAACTTCCTTAATTTTAATATATATAATATTTATTTAATTTACTCTTCTTTTTCCTTTTAAATTATTCTATTAAATTTTACTTAATTATTTTATTTTTACTTTTTTATTTCTATTTTATTTTAAATCTAACTTTCTTCATCGTCTAAAAGCTTCCTCCTCTTTTTTTCTTATTGCACCAACATTTATAGTTTTTTTTTCCTTTATTTAAATCCGTATCCGTTAATTGCATTATTCCTTTTTATTTAATTTATTTATTTGTTCATTTATTTATTTATTTATTTATTTATTTATTTATTTATTTATTTATTTCTTTCTAATTATATTTCTCTATATAAAATGTAATCTATACTCTCCTATCATACTTTGGTTATACTATACTATTATATATATAATTACTTTATTGTTAATGTGGAGGACTTTGATTGTGGTCGTTACAATACTCCAGCCAGAACAATACAATTTTAAAATAAAATAAAACACTATTTAAATCAAATGTATTGTAAATAGATAAATTCATAGATTTTAGTCAAATGATGTTTGGTTTTATAAAAATCAAGACAATGAATTTCTTCACAATTAATTAAAATAATAGAAAATTAAACTTTTCATCATAAATTTGCTTAATATAAATACTTTTTCTATATGAAGAATCTTACATTATTCTTTTTAATCTATAAATAGTTTAATTATTTGTAATGATTAATTTATCTTTTTAATATGCAAAATGTGTATTATTTAATTTAAAAATAAATTAACTTAACATCAAATAAAAAATATACATTTGAAATATCAAGAACTATTATTATTATTATTATTATTTTAAATAGAATGTCATCTTATAATTTCAAAAAGAATTTGAATTTAAGATAAAATAGTGATGTGTCGATAAGGAAAATATATAATTTCAACACTTTGTATTCAAATTACGAAAAATACCTAAATATTGTTAAAACAATTTAATTTATTCATCTAATTAAAATCAAATAATAAAAATTTCATAAAAATTAATGATTAATTAAATATGCATCAAATTTTAGACTCACAACTTTCTGTCTATTCGGTAAATAATATAAATGAATATATAGGTGGACCATTAAAATTCGATTAATTTAAATATTTCATACAAATTTAATGGCTCACCCAGACAATATAACAATAACATAATGTTCAGAATACTTTATTATGGAATATTTCTAGCAAACAATGCAACGCATATGTTTTCATCTGATATTAATAACTTTATAATTTCATAATTCATTGGCAAATTCTATATTGGTTGATTCTATTTCCCTAATTAAATAATAACCACATTTGTAGTTTGTACTTTTGAAAGAGGCTGTTTTGATTTTGCGAACCATATATACCATATATTTAATGAAGTGTTATTAGATAAATATTATATGTATAAAATCGAAAACTAAATTTAATTTAATGGCTGCGTTAGATGAACATTTTTGTACGTGTTTAGAGGTGCTCGAAATATTATTTCTATATTCGAAATAAAAATTGAATTTGTTCCATCATAAAACTATTGGAAAAATATTATTTGTTTTGTATATTCGTCATCTAGTCTATAGACAAGTTTTTATGTTAAAAATGATTTCTATTCAATTTAAATGTAAAATCAATACAGTTTAATTAAGTGGTTGCTTTTAAAACGATTTGTTAAAATAATGGTTTCAATTTATAAATTAAAAATTATATTTATTTAAAATAAAATATTCTTTGATTTAAGAATTTGAAAACAATTTTATTCTTCTTCTTTTAAAATTAAAAGAAATCAATGAATTGAAATTTTTATTATAAAAATATTCTCTCTACTTATTATAAAATAATTTTGACTGAATTTTAAGCAAATTCGTTTTTATTTCGAACATTTTCTATTTATGGTAATTTAAAAAAAAAATACAAATATTTTAAAATAAAATGTAAATTAATATTATTGTAAAATGTATTTTTTTTTTCTGAGTTTATATATCTATTTATACTATAATATACATTGTGTCACTGAAATTATGCTAATTATTTTATATATATATACTTATAATTTTGATTGAACATCATGTACTATTTAGTAATTTATGGTTCAATTCACACTATTTGGCGATTTGTTCGTTTATGGAATAACAAGAAAACCGAATTTCTTTACAAATATATGGTGTTGGACGCTATACTCAAAGATTAACAATGTCTGCACACACATACACACATCACATCACACATATCGGCTAATCACCCGCATATAAAAATAATATTATTTTGAAAACAACTATTTTTCGTTAATTGCAGTACATTCATTATTGGTAAATTGTTATATACTCCGATGCGGCGGAGTAATTTACCAACTTGGCTGTAATGATAGATAAGATTTATTAGATGCCATAAAGCTCCACTTGTAGCAATATATGACTTAAAAAAAATATATATATATATAAGTATAATTACACATTTTTTCGTTGATTATTACAACATTTTATTTAACTTATACATTGTACTTACACTTATATAGTAAATACATAAAAGATAGCACATATATATTATTAATATAATCGATACGTCACGATACGATCGTCATCAATACTAATATAAACCTTTATAAAGTAAAGTACATTATAAATTACAATGAATACATATATGCGAAATACAATGGAATGTTTAAAATAAACTCATGTAAATACGAGTATAAATAGGAATTATTTATTGTATTTGATCATGTCTCGATATTGGTATATATATTTTCTATTTATTATATTATTAAGAAATTTTATGTAAATTATATATTTTTGAAATTTTAAATATGCAAAAATAATTCTTATGTATGTAGCTGTACATATATGATTTTGTCCACATCCAAATATTATAATATCTAGATATATATATAATTAAATATACATAACATATTCCACATAGTATATAAATTAGTATGTCTATGATAAAATATTCACATTATTTATATTTATTGGTTGAGAAATACTTCTTTTTTTTTTTTATAGTTTTTATTATTTATTTAGCGCCATTTAATTAATTAATTCCATTGCAATTTATTTAAATTAATATACACAATATTTTTTTCTTTGGTTTTGTTTTGTGTTTATGATGTGAAAATATGTTTAACACCTTTTTTTTTATTCTATTTTATTTTATTTTTTATTTTTTGTATATACACAAATATGTGGTTAATACTATAATTAAAAAATATTATTTATTTATGTATATTAACAATTATAAATATATTATATAATTTAAGTTTAATTTTATATTAAAGTGAATATTATATGGATATGTACAAGCGATACACGATTAATTAAAATAATATATAATAATAATGCACCGAATACATTCACGTCACATTCAATTAATATATGAAAATAAATTCTATACATCAATAGAAAAGCAACATTTTGAGTTATTTGATGATGGTATTAGAGAAGAGGCTATAATATTGCTGCACTTTGACTAAACAAGGTACGCATTGTACGCCGGCTGTGAGTTAATCCTTGACAATAACGTCTGCTTTCAAAAATGAAATCAGAAATGTTTCTAATAATTTATATGATCCGATAATTGTGGAAGGATAAATTCCTATACTATGTAACCGTAAACCAATTAATTATTATCATATAGATATTTTTTTTATATTTTATTAATTATTTCTTGATTCACTTGATGACACTGAATGTATAATGTAAATAAAATATATAATTAATTTTTATATTTTTGTATCACAATAACTGACAAAAAAAAAAAAAAAATTCTTTACCATTTGTTGCACTGATTTTAAAATTTTATTACAATCCTATAAACATGTCAATCAAATTAAATTTTTTAGATTTTGAATATTAAATCAAAAAGACGACATTCGATGTGTACATCCGTTCGCCTTGAAATATCAATCGAAACTAACGTTAAATTGTCACACACAAAAAAAAAATTGTTCTCGAAAAATTGTACTCTGTACTTTGTTTAAAATATATTGTATACAACGAAAAATTTTTCGAACCTTATTTCAATACATTCAATAGATAGAAAAACGAAAAAAATTATTATTATATTATGTTTTACCAAATTTTTCCGACACACACACATATATATAAAAATGGTGCTTGCAGTGCACCATAAAAATCATATTTAGTAATAAAATAAAACATAAAAACATATCCATTATACTTATAATGAGTATTGTATTATCAAGCACCGCAGATGTTTCAAATGCATTCAATATCCAAGAGCCGAAAATAAATGTTTCATTTTAGAATTGTTAACATTCTTTACAGTTTAAAGTATAAAAAAGAAATAAATTTTAAGTTATGGTATATTATTATATATACAATATGAAATAAATAACACATTCCGAACTGTTATACCATTGAAGCAAATAAAATGATGAATATATATCAAAAAAAAAAAAAAAAATTGGAGCACATGTTGAAGTTTAAAAATTAAAATATCAATAATATCTTTAGTTATATATTTAATCTTAATTTAATCTTTATATGTATGTATGTACCATATATATATGCAATTATAAATATATGCAGATGTTAATTATGATTCTCTCCTCATCATCAATTGCATATATGGGAAAAAATAATAAATAAATGATTGTTTTACCATATATTTTATAGTTCACACAAATATGAAAATTTTTTATAACTCTCTCAATAAATTATATTTATAATAATAAAATATCACATCGCATTTTGTTTTCCAATTGTCTGTGCATATTCGGTTAGATTTTATATACGATACAGATATAATATATATGTTTACTATATACTCTTAAGTATTTGTATACATTTTCGGACACATCATTTCAACAAATAAATTATATTACCACATAATTGTTATATTTAAAATTGACGTAATCATCCTTGTGTTATGAATGCAAATGAATTTTTAATTTCTTTTAAACACTCTTAGTAGCGCAGTGGGTAGCGTTCACATATGCTAATCAATCAAATAAAATACATTGTATATTCAACTAACTGATTATAATTTTTCTGTATATTTATTTTAATATTGTAATTTTTTTCAACTATGCCCGATGGTTATAACATTTGTGTATGTGGAATAAAAATAATATGAATATCCCGGTTTTGATAAAGTGTTGTTAAACAACAAATATCTATACATTTCGATAATTGCAAACAAAAATTGGTTAATTGTTATATATATTTTCACATAGAGAGGGTGAGAATATTTCATATACAAGCCTAATATATGCGTAAGCATTATCCTTTGGAGTACCATGACTTGCGTATATATTTTATTTTATATATTATTCATCCAAATGTTGTTATATTTTTTTTTCGATTTTTGATCATCTACACTCTGCAATGTGTTTAAATTAAGTACATTATTTATTATTATAGTTGTATGTTGTATGTTGTATGTATATACATACCTACCTGCCTACATATACCTACCTACTACATTCATATATATGCATTCCAATACAATATATGATGTTGATGGATATAAATGTAGGTATATATATATATATAAATATATATATATAACTGTGATATCGCAAAAAAAATCATGCGGAAAATAAACGGAAAGGTGTTCACTGATGCATTTTATATATACGCGAAAATGGAATTTTATATATATAAAATTATACGATAGGGTGTATTTTTAATCTTAAACTTAAACTGTTTAATATAATTAAAAACAATTTTAATTTTTTTAATTTTTAAACATTTGTGTATATTATATATTTTTACAAATAATATTTGTGGTAATTTTTTTGTTTTTGTTAAACTTTCAATGATGCTGAAATGTGTCGTGGTTAAAATGAATGGTAAAGAAAAATTATTTAATTATAGATTATTTTAAAATTCAATCACGCTTAAAAAAACACCATACATTCATACTTGTATATTTATGTACATATACTAATATATATATTAATTGCTGTTCAACCACCACAAAACCAACAAAATGTATTCTCTATATACCTATATATATATATATATTTATAATGTCTAGGTCTGAGCCTTTAAGCAATATTTTAAAACAACAAGTTTTTCATAAGATGCACATATGCATATGATTGGCATTACATATCAAATATATATATATATATATATATAGTGTACATGATTTAACTTAATATATAAACACATATATATGTATATTTGAATTGATGATAGTGATGCTGGATGCAAACTTTAAAAAATAATATATAAGTATATTTTGTGAATCTTACATTTTCTTGTATATTATATGTATATAATAATATTAAAGAATAAGAAAATAGTATATAATATATATATATATATTTACGTGTGTGTGTGTGTGTGTGTGTCTATATAAATTGCAAGAGGACTTGTTTTATATCTTTCATTATTTTACTTTGTTTGTAAAAATATTATACAGCACCAGGTATACTATATATATATATATATATATATATATAGTTTTTCAAGTTATGCATTATGCATATATATATATATATATATATAATATATATATATATATATAATAAAAGTACATAAGTATATTTAAAACAAAAAAATATAATGTATAAGAACAACGCCAGCGTATCTACAGTAGCAATAATAATATATACCATATATATGGTATACGAGAGCATATATATACGTATTTATATAATGCAGAAAGGACAAACAATATCATAAATTTGTCAAAATATAATTGCTATGTTGTGTAATGGATAAATTTTATTTTCTTTAATGTTATGGCAATTGCATGTTCTTGTTCTTTTATATATTTATATATATTTAGTGGTTTTTTTTACGTTTTGCCTTATATTTTTTTATATGGTTTTTTTTTTAATTTTTTGCATCATATATATTTGTTCATGAATAATATACATATAGAATATATATATATATAGAATTAAATTATATATATAAGAAGAAATCTGTTCATGGAATGTGCTTCTTGAATTTATTAGATTTTATCGATTTATATATAAATATATATACTCTAGTAATAACGTTGAATTAAGGTAGTATAAATTTCATTCAGTTATGATTACTTTTTTCCATTTCTTTTTGTATTTTGTATTTTTTTTAAAATAATAGTTTTGTTATTCATATGTATTATAAATTTATATAAAAAAGTGTTTCATATGTGTGTGAGTGCCTTAGGTGGCTTGGAAAACATAGGGTGTATATATTTGTTGTTTTGCTGTTCTTATTAATGCAAATGAATCTTGTTATATTAGAAGATATATATATATATTATATTTGATAAAGAATAAATTCCAATATTTTAATTATCGCAAACTAAACCTATTTTTTATAAGGATGTTGCGAAATTTAAGCATCGCCGCCGCGCATTCTTGCCGACGATTTTTTCGTAGACAACAATTTATTGTATAGGTACAAAATTTCAATTCGACAATGTTATTTATATTTATTTATATTTTTAAAAACTATATATAATATATATATACTGTTCCGTATAGAGTATGTCATTAAAACATTAATATTTGTACGACCGATGACTATATAACTATAAACTATTCATATAATATCAAGTTTTATAACTATCATTTATGAAAATAAGAAAAAAAAACCTATTATATGTATTATTTTTTTTCTATTTCTTTTTAATATATAATATTTAATTAGTGTTTTGTTGTCTGAAAATGACCCCTGGTCGGATTTTAGCGTTAATATAATGAATATATAATAATATATAACATCAACAATTTAACATTAAAACAACACAACAAACAGTGAAGGAAGGCATTTTATATATTTCTTTTCTATTGACTATATATTTTGTATATATTAATTGATTGCTATTATAATTATTGTGTTTTGTCTTTATGTACAATATATAGAAAATAACAATAATAATAATAATAATAATAATAATAGTTATAGTACAATAAATATTTAAATTTTTTTTTTTTTACACCTACTGCTATGTCAATTTACAATATTCAAATTTATAATAGCTGGATAAATGTATAAATTTAAAACATTTTTTTTTTTTTTCATAAAATATATAAACAAAAAATATAAAATACGTATTATAATATTTAATAATACTGGCACAACTCCAAACAACAATATTTAAATATTATTTTTATTTCAATTTATATACAAATAAATAAATATATGTGAATATTTAGTAAAACATAAAACCCAAAAACCATCCTTTTTTATGTAAATTAAATATTTTATATTATAATCATTAAAAATATATATATGATATAAATAAGTTTGTATATATAGACACACACACACACATATACATTTATACCTATTTACTATTTTGTATATATGTATATTACCAGAATATTTGATTCAACAAAACAATAACAATATATCCCTAGTAACACTGTCCGTAATTTATCCGCAAAAATTAAGATAAGTGTTAACGCCATAGATTTTTATAAAAAATATCCTTGGATTATTCGTATATTATATCGATGATAATTTCTGTGGATTTTACTTAGAATAATTTCTCGTTTGCTATTAATCCACAGAGAATATCCATAGAATTTATATTCATATTTTTTTTGAGTAGATTCACTGATTTTGACAAAAATATCCTTGGATCTACCATGTATTTTGGCAAGCAATACCCGTGAATTATCCATATTAGTAGAATAAATTTTCTTATGACGATGAAGCCAAATCGATGTTTGATTCAGTTTTTTTTATCGATAGACCAGAAGTTCTTATGAGAAAAATATCCTTGGATTATTCGTATATTTTCGATGATAATTTCTGTGGATTTTGCTTAGAATTATTTCTCGTTTGCTATTAGTCCACAGAGAATATCCTTAGAATTCATATTCATATATTTGGTAAGTAGATTCACTGATTTTGACAAAAATATCCTTGGATCTACCATGTATTTTGGTAAGTAATACCCGTGAATTGTCCATATTAGTAGAATAAATTTTCTTATGACGATGATGCCAAATCGCTATTTGATTCAGTTTTTTTTACCGATAGACCAGAAGTTCTTATGAGCACGAAATGAAGATGCTGAACGATGACGCCAAAAATTCATTGATTGTGAATATTTTATTTTTGTAATAAACAAGAAAAAAAAAAAGAAACCGCGGATAAAATCCATGAAAACTCTTCTAGAAAATTCTTCGAAAATAAATCAATTTGAGTTGCTGATTGTTTTAAAAATTATGAAAATAAATTATGAAGAGTGATGATTATATCTATAGATAAGCGAAATATATAAAATTTAAATCCATTGTATTGGATAATTGGTGAAATAAATTATGAATTCAATACCGCGTGGATATAAGTTGGACATATTAACCTGATAATCCAAAGATTTCAATTGAATAAAATACTATTTTATTTTAAGTGGAAAATCTATGAACACTCTGTGGATAAATTTCAATATATCTATTCCATGGCAAATATGTGAATATTTTCTGCGGAAATTTTCCTCATTTTTCAAAGTACGGACAAATTGTTACTGAGGATATAATATAAAAAATTATAATTTATAATAATAATAAATTTATCCATACGAATAAAAAATATTTAATAACATTTTTATTGCAAATAAAATTCATTAAATTTCTCGCTATTTATTATTTATTATATACATAAATAATATCTTTAAAATAATATCCAATCAAAATTCTTAATTTATAGTAATGAAATTTAACCTTTTTAAATAAATTTTGATTTTTAATAAAAGTATAGATTTTTGAAAAAATTAATTATAGAAAATTTATAAGAAAAATTATTTTGTTTATGGTTCACAATATTGGTAGATATTTTATATATTTTTAAATAATTGAAATAATTGATAGATATATATAATTGATGTCCTTAGTTTATTTATAACTCTATCACCGAAACATAGCTATAGCTATTTTTTTACTATATACATAACTATATATTTTATATTTATGTATAAGTTTATATATAACATCTTATAAATTCATATAAATAAAGTATATGTATATCCCGAAGCTAATAACTAAACCATGATCTAATCTAACAGTAAAATTTTTATTTATATATGAATTTTTGTTTTTGTTTTTTCAAAATATGTACTCGTACTTTTTATCTATCTATTGATCTCTATCTATAAATAATACATACAGCATATTATATAGAAGTCTTAATTCAACGCATATGAATATAATGGTAAACTAATAATATCCAAAACTATAGCTCACATATTTTTTATTTTGGATTTCTCTGTTTTGAAAACCTATTTATACACCTCTAAAATGTACATATTTGTTATGTTGAATATATATATTGTTTTGGTATATACATTCTTTAATGTTTTAATTCATGGTTATTTATGAAAATTAAATTTATTTTAAATCATGTATTGTTTCATTATTTAAATTATATTTGGTTATGGAATGGTTATTTATTTTACACATGTACGCTTAAACACATACATGTATAACTATTATAGTACATAGATGGAATTATTTCCATAAAATGTTTGACTTATTATTAGATTAAATGCTAGAGCGAAATTTTTTTATTTATATATATTATATTTTTATTCATCGTCAAGCCATTTATTGTTAGGCCGACATTGTTACTCTGTTATACAAGTTAGTTATATCGTACTACACAACATATAGGTATAATAATTATAAAGATATTGGGTTCCAATACAATTTTGGATCGAATAACATTTACGCTAACCAATGTGTCACTGCGAGTTGGTATATATATATATATGTGTGTTATGTTAACACAATTAAAATTATCACTTTAATTAAGAAAAATTATTCCGTTGATATAATTTGAAATTGAGTAAAATTAAATATATATAATTATAAAATAATATTATATAATAAGAAATATAATCTTTATGCTATGTTATGAGTATTAAGAAGTATTCAACTATATATATATATACAAACATTATCGCAGATACTTTCCTATAATTATTAAATAAAGTATTTTTATATACCTATTTTTTTTTTCTTTATTCACACATACCTCTAAATATCTATATATAAAATATTGTATATATACAATTAGATTTATATATATAATACACATAAAACATATTTTATATTACAATTTTCTATATAATGCATTGTTCATAACAATTTTTACATATCATTCAAAAAACTACACGTATTTATATTTAAAGAAGTCTTCAATAAAAAATATAAAAAAAAATAAAGAAAGAAATAAATTAAATAAAATCAAACCAAAATAAAAGAAAAAAAAATGTACGAGTAAAACAACAATAATTTTTATATATTGTAGTAATAATAATAATAGTAATAATAATAATTTCCAATACAATTTTATATTATTAAAATCTTATATTTATATATATACGATTTCTCATACACAATAACACAACTCACATATAACGTATATAAATGGAATTTTTTAATAATATAATCAGATTATGATTAATGAATTTAATTATTGTCTATTTATATAAATTTAATAAAATACAGGAGTTTATATATAACATATATACCATACGTACTAGTGCATCTGTAAAAGAAACTATTCAATATACATATAATATATCATATATATATATATAGGGAAGACGTGCGTATATAGAATTACATAAAAGTTATTTCAATTTAGTGAGAAATTACTACGTACAACTTACAATTAATTCTATTGTATATTGGTAATTGTTGAAAATGAAAAAAACTCCACTATATTTTATATACACATATACAACCAGCATGAATATATTTAAATTCTTGAAATTATATTCCACTTACACATACATACTAAAATAATAAAATATAAACTTATTTTTTATAATATTAAAGATATAATACATAAAAAAAAACGCATATATTTAACGATTGAATTTTATATTTTCATTATATATAGGAAATATTTCAAACAAGTTATTGCAGTTGGTAACGATGCAGCATGCGAGCTTTATGTACCGTCAGCGCGCCATTAATAGAGGCATGCGCGCCACCAACAAAACCATTATTACCAAATTCTCGATTTCTGGCATTAAAGTAAACATTTAATTATAAATATATATATTAGTTTATGTATAATATTATTTATTTACAATTTAGAAATATGATTTCAATCAGTGCAAAATTCAAAAACAATAATACTATAAATAATAATAATAATAATATTTTTCTAAATAAATATATATATATTGTTTGTTTTTATATACAGTATTCTGGGTATTCCACAGCCGCACACTCTTTATTTCCTAGTCGAAGCAAAGAGTCGTGTACGCGAGGTATACACACAAACAAACCTTTACTTTGCAAAACAAGGAATGTTAGACACCGAAATATTTGGATTGGCTGTGTTGATAGGTAAGAAATTTAAAATATGTTTTGCTTTATTAGTATCTATATATTCATATGTATTAGATACACCCAGAAAAAATAAAATACATTTTACAATAAATTAAATAAATTTACATTTTGTTATAAAATATTTGTAATTTTTTTTTAAATTAAATAGAAAATATTTGAAATAAAATCGAATTTGTTTAAAATTCAGTCAAAATTATCTTATAATAAATAGAAAGAATATTTTTATAATAAAAATTTCAATTCATTGATTTCTTTTAATTTTAAAAGAAGAAGAATAAAATTGTTTTATATTCTTAAATCGAAGAATATTTTATTTTAAATAAATATTATTTTTAATTTATAAATTACCATACCATTATTTTAACAAATCGTTTCAAAAGCAACCACTTAATTAAACTGTATTGATTTTACATTTAAATTGAATAGAAATCATTTTTAACATAAAAACTTGTCTATAGACTAGATGACGAATATACAAAACAAATAATATTTTTCCAATAGTTTTATGATGGAACAAATTCAATTTTTATTTCGAATATAGAAATAATACTTACTACAGCTCTAAACACGTACCAAAATGTTCATCCAACGCAGCCATTAATTTAACTCAATAAGTTTTCGATTTTTTACATATAATATTTATCTAATAACACTTCAATAAATATATGGTATAATATCGGTCCGTGAAATCAAAACAGTCTCTTTCAAAAGTACAAACTACAAATGTGGTTATTATTTAATTAGGGAAATAGAATCAACCAATATAGAATAAACCAATGAATTATGAAATTATAAAGTTATTAATATCAGATGAAAACATATGCGTTGCATTGTTTGCTAGAAATATTCCATAATAAAGTATTCTGAACATTATGTTATTGTTATATTGTCTGGGTGAGCCATTAAATTCGTATGAAATATTTAAATTAATCGAATTTTAATGGTCCACCTATATATTCATTTATATTATTTACCGAATAGACAGAAAGTTGTGAGTCTAAAATTTGATGCATATTTAATTAATCATTAATTTTTATGAATTTGTTATGAAATTTTTATGAAATTTTTCTTAATTGATTTTAATTTAATGAATAAATTAAATTGTTTTAATATTATTTAGGTATTTTTCGTAATTGGAATACAAAGTGTTGAAATTATATATTTTCCTTATCGACAGATCACTATTTATCTTTAATTCAAATTCTTTTTGAAATTATAAGAATACATTCTATTTAAAATAATAATAATAGTTCTTGATATTTCAAATATATATGTTTTATTTGATGTTAAGTTAATCTATTTTTAAATTAAATAATAAACATTTCAATTTTAAAAAGATAAATTAATCATTACAAATAATTAAAGTATTTATAGATTAAAAAGAATAATGTAAGATTCTTCAAATAGAAAACGTTTTTATATGAAGACAATTTATACTTAAAAGTTTAATTTTCTATTATTTTAATTAATTAAGAAGAAATTCATTGTCTTGATTTAATAAAACCAAACATGATTTGACTAAAATCTATGAGTTTATCTATTTAAAATACATTTAATTTAAATAGTTTTTATTTTATTTTTCTGCGGGTGTATATATTTAAATGGTTCGTATTTTTTAAATATAAAACGTTTTGATGATATTTTTTTTACAGAATAGGTTTTATTATTAAAATTTAATAATGAATCCGAATTAATACAATACAATATTATGGTATATTATTTACTATATCAATTATACATATGTCCTTCCTATACATATATTAAATTATCATTAAATAATATTTGAATTAAGTTAATTAATTTATATAAATTAAATACTTTATACTCAATCACACGAAATATAGAACTTATATGGAATTTAATATAAGTTAATTATAAAATAATTATATAGTTAATTGGGTTATTCTCTAGTCACATTATTTAAATTATGTAAATTACGTTATATTTAACATTTGTTAGCAATGTTATACATTGTTAATTTTCCATTTAAGAATGTGTCTGTACGGTTATATCATGTATAAATTATTAAAATTAATAAATATATCTAAATTTCTGATATAGCACCTATAGTCTGATTTTATTTTTAACATATACATTTAATTTTAAAAAGTACGTAATCTATTATTTAAAGTATATTTAAAAAATACCTTTTTTTTATTTTTTCATAATAATAACAAAAATTCAAAAAATGTATTTCATCGTATACAAATAATTAACACACACCGATAACGAATGTAACTCAAATATAATTTCATTAAACTATGACATTTTATTAGTAAAAACCTAATTTAGAAAAATTTTAATGTATTTTTTTTTTTGTAAAACGTACGTTGAAATATAAACCACATATTTAACAAAAATTTGTATTTATATATTTATTATACCTATATCTTAGGTATATAGTAAGTATTCAATCGTTTCGTTTCAAGCAAACACTCAAGCACACACACACACACACACACACACTTTTACATATATTGAGAATATAAAAATATTAAAAAACTTGTAAATAAATTATACATATACAAATATATGTTATGTGTTTCTACATACATTAAATAAATGATATAAATGTGTACGTATTATATACAAGAATGGATTCCAAAGACGTAAGACGCGTGTTTAGTAATTCAGGTAGCTGCATCAATTTTTTTTTATTCTTGTCTTTTATTGTTGTTATTGTTGTTGTTGTTGTTATTACTATATATTTTATTATATACATATATGAATATAAATAATTTAAACGCAGCATATACATAATACTAATAATTTAGATTGAAGGTGCGAATTAAAACATTTTTATAAATATTATATACAAATTTGAAGAAAACTACGATTTGTAGTACAAATGTATATTTTGAATTCAATGTATGGAAGAGAAAAGTTATGTGCGAACGACATTATCATCATTGCGTGCAGAAAGTTTAAGAAAACATTTGCCGTTATATGTGTGAAGTTATGATGGCAACAAATAGATTTAGATACTATAAATGTAGGAGGCATTTAAGTATCAACGACGGATTGGAAAGTCAAGCAGACGTTAGTAACATTAATACATAGAATCAACATAATAGAAAATGAAAGAGAGGATAGCTTATATATAGCAAGAAGTGAACACCGACGATATACTTCATACATCCGGAAACTTTTTTGTAGGATAGGAAATGGTAGTAAAAGGAAAAAATGTGGAATGGACAAACTAATATAGCTATTTAACTATAACATCCAGACAATTTAAAGTACTTTTGGGCTCAAAAGGATAAAAAAACCGGCATAAAAATAAACAAAAAGTGACTCAAAATTGGAACAAAAATGTTTACCGGTCACTATAAATATATATAGATTCAAATAAAATCTCATCGATCTATATATTTTATATGTAGATGAAGGATCAATGTAGATTTAAATCTGCAGATAAAACTTCAAGAACATCTACCTAAAAAAAATGTGGATCTTACTGCAAAGGCAATTATTATTTTACTTATTTATTTTTTTTTTGCAGCATACCACAAATTACGAAAAAAAATATAAAATAATTTTTTTCCATTATTTTATTATAATGAAAAAATTTAACGGGTTCGTTGTTTTTACAACTCTTTTGATTTTACATAGAAAATTGATATATTACCAAATATATACAATATTTTTTTTGAATTTAAATCAATTTTTTTTTGCTAAAATTTTCTTGTGTGACACTGTGTCTGTTTCAAGTAAATAAATTTTTGTTAACTTATACAATAATTGTACATCTTGTACATGGCACACAAAATATATATATGTAGAATATTATTAAAAAAGTATAATTATATTTTCATTTATTGGTGTTATATTATGGTATATTGTTTGTAATAATAATAGTATTGTTGTGTGTTAAAGTTAAAGAGTGTTAATAAAAACGTGTAGTATATAAATTAAAGAAAAGAATCGGTTAAATTTATAAAAAATTAATCATTTTATATATACCATAGAATTATTCTAATGGAATGTAAAATATTTGTTTATTTCGTATCATCATCATCATCATCATCATCATTGTGCTTATATATATATATTATTTTTTAACATCAAATCGATATAATATAAATGTTTGAATAAAAATACTATATATAGAAAACATTAAGTTAACATTCCAAAACCATTATTATTTCTTATATTTTATTTTTACTATACGTTCTACACTTATATTTTACTTTAAATAACTCTCTCTATATATATGATATATATAAATGTTATATGTTTTTCATAAATAAACTAGACACTGTTTTCTTTCTAGAATTTTCATTAAATAATATGTTTTATATAGATATATCAGATTATATTATATGTACCAAAATGAATATGGTGTACATTGCTATTGGTTACATCCTTTATAAAATAAAAAATATATAACAAGATTAATTTCTCGCCGGCTTTTATATATACACAACAAATGGATGGCATATTTCATTAGTATATTATTATATTGTAACTCCTGTCTTATATTCGTGTACATATGGTATATACGATATGTAAGTAATTATATGTAAGAGCGATAGTTATTGTAAAATTTTTAGAATAGCAAAAGTTTGAGTAACACATTTTCATTAAAATATTTTCATATATTTACTCCTGATTAAAATATTAATAGAAATAATAAAATTCAAATATATGAATTCACATTACTGTATATAGAACATATAATAGACGACTTCTTATAATCTAACCAATTTAAACATATAATTAACTGTTCGTCATCATATATTTATATGGCAATAGCAAGTTATATTACTCCAAGTGTATAGTCATCTAATAAATTTTTCATTACATCCTTAATTGAAGGTAAATTACTCCGCATGGAAGTATATAACAATTCACTAATTGTATACTGCAAATTAACGAAACATAGATGATTTCATAAAAACTAAATTGTGTCCAACTACTTTTAAACATGCATACAACAAAATTTTAATTTTATTAATTCATTAATTTTCACTATAAATATGGTATAGACAAAATAAATAAAAATTTTATGATTAATAAATATTAAAAAAACGCAAACTTATTTTAACTCTTTTTTTTTTTCATTTTGTTCTCTTTTTCAGTAAATATAATGAATATTAAAAATCAATTTGAATAATTTGTAAACGCGTACAATTTTATAATGAACCACGACCAACAACAATAATAATAACAACAACAACAACAACAACAACAACAAAAATATATACATTTATATTTGAAAAAATAAATTCGTAATTTTTTGTTAAATTTTTTTCTGTATTAATTTCTTAGTATGTAAAAATTCTCATTAATTTCAACCAACACATCAACTCCACATATAATATACAATTTTAATTTAATTTTATATATATATATTTTTTATATTTTTATCGTAACCCCCCCAAATACCATAATACAATATACGAATTGAATTTTAAAGTAACACATATACAGATTATACTATTATATTATAAATATACTATATTTATTTGATGGCAATAATATAGTATATTGTAATATAATACACGTTACAATATATGCGTGTGTGTATACATATAAGAAATATTTATTTTTTTTTATTATATTAAGAATGTATCAGCACATTCCTTTTGGTTTTGTATTTATTATGTATTTGTATTTATTTTATATTTATATGAAAGCATGTAATGTTGTTTTGCCAATGGAATGGAATGCGGTCCATAAGTACCTTTCTATATACAGTCTTCACTTCACTCAACACCCTCCATTGTCCAATCAAAAAAACAAAAACAAATTTTACAAGACAACAGAAAAAAAACAATACAAACAGTCCGGATACCGGAAAAAAAAATATAATTTTATAATTCTTCCATTCCCGAAGTTATGTGTGAACAGCATCAGAACCTATAATATATAATATAAATTTACAACAGTATAAGCATAACAGAAATTAAAAACTAATACAATCAAAATCATTTGGTTAAAACACCATTTAAATAATTCCGTCTCTGTCCGTATATTGACTTGAATATTTTATTATTATTTTATATTTTTCGTTGCATATACCGCGTCGTTCTTTGAACGAACATCCAGCTGTATTATTTTTTGTACAAAATACCAGTAAATATACAGATATAAAAAGGCGGTTATATACGGCAAAAATGATATTTTCTGAGGTATAAATAAAAGAAAAAATAATGTTTATACGCACATTCCACACAAATACATATATGTACGCAGCGACTATAGCATACATTTTTATTACAAAAACCCTTAGCTATTATATGGGCACAGGTGTGCACGATTATTATATTCATTTAATATATATAATTTTTTATTAAACTTCTATACGATCTTTTTACAAAAAAAAAAAAATTAACAACTAACTCATTTATAATACTGGTGGAAATGATTATTTTTGATATTATTTACTTCTATACCTCACAAATTATATCAAATTTTATTGAGATTTATTTGTTTAACATATTTAATTTTATTTCGCACACCCATAAAGGTTTAACCTTAAAACCGTGCTCATATGCAAAACAACTTAATATCGCGTTTTAGGGCACTCAGTATATATATATTTCATACAATATTTTCATAATATCGCATATTTTTTGATATTATTGTAATTTAATTATTAACATTAAATTATTTATTTATGATTAATTTATTATTTTTTTGAACATATTTTCCAATTTTATTCGATTTTTGTTATGTCGTTTAGCAATAAGTTTATATAGTAGCCAATGATTTCACCAAAATTTTGCGTTTCCAGCGGACGCATTTCGTGACCACAATGAATTATTTATGTTGAACAAACGATATGCTGACGCAGTGTCACTGTATCTATATTATATTGAAAAACAAGACGATAAGAAAGTGTTAAAGCCTGATTTGTTTCTGTTGTAATCTAGAATTATCGAATTTTTTCTGCATTGGCCGCACCATATCCACGAATTATTGTTGTATTGCGCTGTGAAAACAATTGTATTAATACAACAAACACGGTTATTGTCGCCATAAATACATTAACCAGTAAATCATTTTGGACTTTTTAACGATATAATAGACTATATGTATTCTCTGAAATTAGTTCCAAGTTAACTTACAACTAAATCTATAATTGATAGCATATAATATAACTTTTTAAAAATAAAATATAAGCTCTTAGCGAAGGTTACGCATTAACAATACACATTTTATTATATTCTAAACAAAATTGTTTTTTTTTTTCAATATTCATTATAACTTTGAATATTAAATCGTTTAATTAAATATAACTTATATTGTTGCTTCTGTATAAATAAAAGATAATTAAATAAGAAATAGTGTATAAAAACTTTGGGTAAATGAAAAAATAACATTGGGCAATAGAAATAATAGGAAAAAATTACCTAAAAAAATAAAATGCACAATAATAGAATTTATGAATAGCGTCGCGTTCCCAATCTGTGATCTGCTGACATAGAGTCAACGCTATAAAACTATATATATATAGTAAACATAAACTTGAAAAAATATTAAATACGCAGGTAGTTTCACAAAGGGAGCACATATTTATATGATAATAAAATATATAAAAGAATTTTATAAAATATGATATGGCAAGGCATACATTTACTATTTATACTCTATATCATTATTATGATATTAAAAACATAATTTTTTTGTTTATTAAATGTATATACGAATACTTGTATATGTTCAACACTACATTCCATAATCATACAAGGCTTTTATTTTTTTAATTTTGTTCAATCTTTCTTCTTTTTTTTTTCTTTTTAGTTTTATTATTTTCAAGTAGCCGCGTCACTCCACACAATACAACATATTTTAATCTTACCACATCCATATATATATATATATATAATGACATATTACTCATAAGGTAATTATCTACCTTACTGTTGACCAAGAATCTTGTTAATTGACACAAATTATATAGCGCCGCACAGAAAAATTTTTATATTTTATATATAATATAATGATGTGTACGTACGTATGGACGATATTATGTATATAACAAATACCTTTCTTACATATTATTATATATAAGAAATGAAAAGAATTTTTATAGTAAATAATATATAAGTATATAAAGCGAGAGAGACAGTTATTAATATATGTATAAAAGCATTTACTATATTATATAAATAAAGTATATATACAGATTGACTAACTGTGCGATTTTATATTACAAATTAACCACATTTGCACATATTTTATTTATATATTCATTTTTGAAATACCAATACAAAGTTTTATAAATTTAATAATACAATCAATACAATAATTTTATTTGTAGATGGCGAATACCTATTTGCCGAACCAGACAGCAAATTATCAAAATATGGCCCAAAAAGTTGGCGTTCATCACACACACACGTAATTGAATTTGATTTTTTTTCCTATTTTTCTGACTATTTAATTTAAACAAATTAAGTAATTTTTTTTTTTTTTTTATATATTAATATATAGGGTCTCGACGCAAATGGTCGTCCTCTCTTGGAACTTCACTTTCGTGTACAGTACTACATAGAGAGCCCATTAGTATTACGTGATGAAATAACACGTCACAATTATTATTTACAATTAAAAGCAAATGCAATATGTCACGATGTGTTAAAAGATTGTACAGAAGAAGCACTTATAACACTTGGTGCTATAGCATTACAAGCTGACCTAGGTGATTATCCGGATGAAGCTATTGCAAAAGATGCAACATTACCAATAACAGAAACATCATCGGATACAAATACATCGTCGTCGAATGCACAATCAACAGCAACAACATCATCAACAAATTTAACAAATCAACCTAATTATTTCCATTTAGAAGATTACATTCCACAAAGTATGCGTTCACCATGGCATGTACCGGCAATACAAGCACGTCACAAAGAATTTCGTGGTATGTCCCGGGCCGATGCAGAAACACTATATATACGTAAGTCATGTTCACTACAAGCCGCTATAAATGCACACGTTTTTCGTATGAAATTATCAAAAAATGAAATGGGTAATGGTTCGATATGGTTTATAATATATGCAAAAGGTATTAAAATGTTTGGTGAAAATTTTCAAACAACTACATTTTTATGGCACAATATTACAAAATTAAGTTTTGAACGAAAAAAATTTGAAATACGTAATGGTGACAATAAAATTATACTATTTTCATCTAGTGATATTAAAAATAAAATATTATTTTCATTGTGTAAAGAAACACATCAATATTCGATGAAAATTTCGGTACGTTTAACCGAGGCCATACGACGAGAAGAAGAGGAAAGTAATAGTGGTATACATCCATGTTATTTGTATTCGCGTAGTTTAAATTTGCCATATAAAAATAAAAATGATCAACGGATATCAGTAATTAGTTCTACTAGTTCTAATACAACATCCGGTATTGTAAGTGATCGTGTACATTCTGAAGATGAATTAGAAATTATGATCAATACACCACCAGCCGTATCTATAGCAGCACCATCAACCGAAAGTTTAGCATTAGCACATCTTATCGATGAAAATAGTGTTAGTCGTCAAACTTCATCAGCCGGTTGCATATCATTAAATGATTTAGGTGATTCAATGCGTTCACTGTCAATACGATCGAATGCAAATCGTTCAATTAGTAATGCATCAACATCTGAACAACAACGACGTTTGCAAAAACAACAACAGCAGCAGCAGCAGCAGCAACAACAACACCAACAACAGAAGCAGCCGCAGCAGCAGCAGCAGCAGCAGCACCAACAACAACAAGAACAACAACAGCAAAAACTATATTCTAATTCACTAAAACAGCAGCAATCATCACCACAAAAGCAACAAAATGAACGTTCTAAAGACACATTGAATGAATTATCTGATTCGCCAAATTCACAAAATAATATTGGATCACAATGTTCATCAACATGCAGTACTGTGGTTATTGCAACTGATACAATAGTATTACCAATTTTAGAATCCAATCCATTAAATTCACCACGACGTCACCGCAGACCATCAACATCTAGTAGTTTGGAATTAGGATTTAGTCATACGGCACAAAATTCTGCATTAAGTGATGGTGATGCAGTAACAACTACATCAATAAATTTAGATTATGATAATTGTGATCAAATTGAAATTGATCGAAATGATAAAATTGGTTGTGAACATGATAGCAACGAAAATATTGATAATAATACCAATGACAGCAGTCAAAATATGAATCCTAACGCTGACGTTGACAACACCTCTGATCTTGATAATGCCTCAGAAGTTTATACATTGGAAAATCCGGCACCAACGGAAACGAGTGGTGTTTACACAATGAGTAATAGTATTTTAACTGGTCAATCATCAGAAATAGCTGAATCAGAAAGTCATGAAAGTTTGTATTATGGTAGTTTTCAACCAAAAATCGAAATTGATACAAATGTTAATTTAGATTCGGTAGACGGTGGAAATTATAATGAGTGTATTAATAATCAGGATTGTAATAATGAAAACGATTTTCGTTTGAGATCAGATTCAAATGTTAGTGCATCAGATTCATTTCGTGGTGATGGCAGTGATCCAACTGATAAAAAGCATGTTTTATTAAGTGCTGAAGAATTAACTGATTTAATTGTTGGACGAGGTACTTATCCATCACGAAAAACTATTAGCGATAATCTGGATTCAGATTGTGATTATGTTACATTACCATTACCATTAGAAGGTGATAGTTATTTACAGGGGCATCAAGATACAGCGCCAACTGATGATTCATTTGAAGATGATTTATTGCCATCAAATCCACCCATACCGCCAATACGCGTTGACAGTAATACAGCATTTAGCAATTTAATAATTTCAAATCGATCGAATACAGTTCTACCACCACCACCACCATACCATGGTCACCATGAAACTATACCACCACAATATACTTTACGAGCTCCACCACCATATCCACAGCATACTTCACGGCCAAAACCAATTGTATCCACGATATCCACAACACAAACGATCACTCTTCAACAAGAAGAAGCCACAGCCCGTTTAATTACTACAAGGCCACAAATCAATATATTAAAAGCTCATGCTAGTATTATAAATGATACCACAAAACCAAGTTATGCAGCACCAACTATTATCAATATAAGCTCAACAACAAATGCACCAGTTGTATCAAATAATCAAGCTACTATTGCATCAGCATCATTAATAGCACGGCAACATCATAAGCAAAAACAGATATACCAACAGCGAAAACATCAACAACAACAACAATATCATAAACAACAATTACCTCCAAAATTAGCACAACAACGACTGCAACACCAACAACAGCAGCAACAGCAACAGCAACAACAACAAGATCAACAACAATTACAACTACAACAACAACTACGACGGCAACAACAGCAACAACAACAATCACAACATATTACCAGTAATCAAAGCACAATAGGTATACCAATTGTTCCTTATAATTTTCATTCAACACGTAAAAGTATGTCTGCAATTATATCAGCACCACTTTCACCAATATATCCAGAAGTAAAATCACCACCTAGAACGTGTGTACTATTACCAATATCAAGGCAATATTTACCACCACCGCCACCATCAATACCTCGACAACCACCGCCACCACCGCCTCCTGCACCACCACCAATAGAAACGGCGTCACAATTAGCTACTGTATATACAAGTCAATTAGCACGTTCACAAATTGAATTGTATCAACAGCAACTATATAGTGATGTAGATTATGTAATATATCCCATACAAGATCCGGCTATAAGTCAACAAGAATATTTAGATGCTAAACAAGGATCAATATTAGCGGCAATGGCGCAAAGCCCACCGCCACCACCATATCTTGCGTATCATACAGGTGGCCATAATATCACAACTGGTACATGGGATGCATGTAAAGGTCACGCAATATACCGTAGTACACCATATTTATCTATGGCCTATTCAACAAACTCACGATATGCATCAACACAAAATCTATCGGATACATATGTACAATTACCGGGTGCTTATTCGCCGTTATATAGTCCATCTGTAGCCAGTTTATGTTCATCATATGAACCACCACCGCCCCCGCCATTACTTCCCCGTCCTCAGATATCAACTGCAGCCACCGTTCGTCGAGCATTACCTGCATCAGCTATTACAACATTTCCATTTTCACGATCGAAATCCGACGATAATATATTAAATTTAATTGATAATTTACCGAAAACAAGGCGGCTGCCACCACCGCCGCCACCTCCCTATGATTTTCGTAAACCAATAAAACCACCAATGCCAACTCCAACTCCGGAAAGAGCTTTGTCTACAAAACCTCCTATGCCATCACCAACACCATCATCTAGATCGTCATCGACAACATCATCCAAAACTTCGTACTCACCTCAACAGTTAAAACAATCAATGCAAATATCATCAACATCATCAACAGTCGATCCTGAATCACTGCTCATCGATATTAATACATTACGTGAAAAAAGTAAACATTTAGATTTACCATTAATATCTGCGCTATGTAATGATCGATCATTAATAAAACAAACAAAGGCATTTGTTACACCCAAATCGGCACGATCATTAAGTCAACAACAACAACAACAAGTACAACAACATCAACAGCAACAACAGCAACAACAGCAACAGCAAGAGCAACAACCACTACATCAACCACCACAGCATTACCATCAAACACATTCGCAACTAGAACAAGAACAACAGCAACTACATCAACCACAGCAACAATACCAACAAACACATTCGCAACAAGAACAACAACAGCAACAACAACAACAACAACAACAACAACAACAGCAACATCAACCACACCAGCACTACCAACTAACACATTCGCAACAAGAACAACAGCAATCACAACAAAAACTACATCAACAACAGCAACAATACCAACCAACACAACCGCAACCAGAACTACAAACTAACCAACAAATATTTTCGCCTACATCAACAAAAGCAAAATATCCTGTGTCAGGATTAAGTACAACACAATTAACAAAACCACGTAAAACATCGATTAGCCATCGACATCCCAATGATAAATTACCACCATTGCCAATGCAAACATCTGAAGGTAACAATTATGTTATGGATCCAGCATCCAATGTAAAACATAAAAACTTTAATTCTACATCAACATAATTATAAATATATATATATATATATATATATATATATATATAGTAATAATGCTAACCATATCCCGGCATGTCATATATACCATATATACCTAACCAAACCGTAAGCGCAGCCGGATATGGTGGAAAACATACACAATAAATTAATAATAAACACTATACCTAAAATATACATCAATACATAATAACTTAATTAAATAAAGTCAAGTTAAATATGTAAATTAACAAAATAAAATAACAACGAATGTTCAATTTTAAATTAAACATTTGTGCTATTGGTTCACAGCACGGTTGCCTGATAAATAAAACGATGCTTATTGATACAAATATGTATAAAATATATTTAAATAATAAAAATCAATTTAGGCGGATTCCCTCCAATTTATTTATCGAATTTAAGAAATGTTTCTTTATTTTTATTGTTACTTATAATTATATTTAATAAATTAGACATGTAATTAATTTTAATTATTCCCATTTATTATTATAAGTACAATGTGTATAATGTTTAAGGCAAAAATGTACGTATATTTAATAACGTTATTATATGCTTAAATTAAATTAGGAATTATCTATAATACTTAATTATCTATAAGAATTAGTAAACAAATTTTAGATTTTTTTTTTATTTAATTAATAATTAACTCGCACATTATGAACAATACACACTCACACACACACACACACACATACATTCTTATTTAATTAATAATAATTAGTTATAATTAGTTTTAAAATTTATAACTTTATATAAAAAATATATACAGATTATATTATAATGAGTATATTTTGATGCATATATAAAAATGCATTACATTCCATCCGAAGCCGCAAAAAATTATAAACACATTTAAATTGTGTTGTTATATTGGTTGCGTTATCTATAACCATCCAAATTTCTTAGAAAAATTTTTTGAAAGATTTTTCTATGGTTAAAATATGTATTTTCAAAAATAAATTAATGTACGAACGTTTTTCGATGTTACAGCGCCAGTGTTCTCGGAAATTGAACGTTATAATTTATCAAACCGTTTTTGCGCAACGTTGAACGATCCGGTCACATAAATTTTATATTTAGTTGATATCTGTTAAAAATTATAGATTTTTGTTCGATAAATCTGATATAGGATTATAGAATACAAAAACGATGTAACCGGTCCCAACCACACAATCTAAAATGAAAATATATAAGAGCTTAGCTTCAAATCTATTTGAGGTATTGATAATAAAATTCAATTATATGTCATAGATACGGGCAAATAAAATTAATAATATTAATGTACTGATTTTTTATAGTATTTATTTGGAAAAATATATAATATGAATATGCAAATAATTAATAAAATTATATATATAAAATGCAAATAGTGAAACAAAGTGATGTATTAATTTATTTTAATTAATTAATTATCTAACTGATAAAAAGTAAAAAGAAAAAAAAAAATATTAAGAGAGGAAAGAAAAAAAATAATAAATACTGGTATAAACTATTTAATTATATTTTTTTTAAAATTTTTTTAAATTAAAGTATAATTATTAAATTATCAAATAATTAATAAAATTAGATTTAATTATTTTAAGTTTTTATCTTTATAATGTGCCTAATGTGCCTATATAAAATTAATTTTAGTTATAATTATTATATTTTAATAATAATAATAATAAGAATAATAAGAATACAAATTTGTAATAAATAATATTAATTAATCATTTTATTAAGTTACACACACACACACAGCAAATACAATATATATTGTTAAATATTTTAAATAAAAAGCCTATAACTACACGATCGCATATAAATAATAGTTATATAACTTGCACACGACGATCACACATTTCTTTTTGTTGTGGGATGATCGGCATCGTTATATTATTTATATGCGATCGCGTGTAATTATGCTTCAATTAAAATGTTCAGATTAATTGTATGGAATATTAAACTATATTTTGTATGTTTATGAACCACGAACGAACATTAAATATTTTTATATATATAAAAATCTTTATTTATAGCAATTCGAAAAGATTATATGTTGATATATTTTATATATATATATATTGAGAATAAATTCCTAATTAATTGTATTTATATGAACTTATAATTAACTGGATTTATTTATTGGCTATATATATATATATATATTTATGGGTACGTATTGTCGTACCCATTTACCTTTTTATTGCTCTGTGTAATAAATTTATAGTATGCAATTTATTGTACAAAAAAAAAAAAAAAATTTTGTCTCAAACTTGTAACTGATAGTATTTAAGGGTCCAAAAGATAAAAAAAATATTTAATTCTTTTTTTTTTTGTTTTTTATTTCGCTTATCATTCGCATTATAGTTAAACATTAAACCAATTGTTTATTCATAGCACAAAAAAATGTATTTTTGTTTTAATTTTAAGATTTTTTTTTGTATTAAATGGAATTATTTTTTGAATATAATTATGTTTTATTTTCTTAGACCTATGCAAATGCATGCAAAATTCCATCTCAATTTTGCACAATTTTGGAAACAAACGTTCACATATATATATATAGAAGGCAATGGAAGCGATGCATTCGTATAGACGGATCAAGAAAGTGTTGTTGTTGAGCTCTTAAAATCCAAATACTTTTTACTGTATTGTTTCAAACATATAGTTTATGGTGTTGAACATACTACCATATTCAGAGATTAACAATCATATACAAAAAACACTGCAGCGATTCACCAAAATAATACTGCCGCTTAACAAAAGCTAATTAATTCAGCGGTGAGAGTACGAAGAATGTCTATTTTATTTTATTATTATAATTTTTTATTGCAAATTAAAATACAAATTGCTGTACAACAACATATCCCGTAGTTTGTCCGCAATATTTCCGCATTATATGTAATAGTCCGTAGAGGAAATATCTATGGATTTCTTACGGATGCCAGCTGGAATGTTATTAGATAAGTGCAACCGCTTTGCAACCGCGATTTTTATAAAAAAATGTCCATGGATTATCCGTATATTTCCGATAATAATTTCTACAGATTCTCCTTATAATTATTTCTCGTTGTCTATATTCCACAGAATATCCATTGAATTTATATTGAAATTTTTTGTGAGTAGATCCACGGATTTTTACAAAATTACAATTGACAATTGTACTCACGCAAACATTTTGTTATCACAGGTTGTAGCTTGTGTTGAAACAAAATTTAATGTATTGATAAATTAATATAAAGTACGATATTAATTTTTTCTTAAGCAAAAAAATAATTTAATTGTAACATTAAATTAATAAATTCATAGTATAATTTTGTAGAAATTTTACAAATAAAACGCTTACATAACATTTAACTTGTAACTTAACAAGAAACAAGATCCGTGGATAAAATCCATGAAAAGTTTTACAAAATTCCTCGAATATATATCGATTTGAGTTACTGGTTTCTTTAAAAATTATGAAAATAAATTAAAAAGTGAGTGCGGGGGTTATATCTATAGATAAGGGAATTCTACAAAATTTGAATCCACTTGGATACTTAGTAAAACTTGGATAATTAGTAAAATAAATTGTGAATACAATACCGAGTTAGAATATATTGGAAATATTACTCTGGCAATCCAAAGATTTCAATTTACCTAAATAAAATACTATTACCATATATATTTAATGGAAAATCTATGGACATTCTTTGGACAAATTCCAATTTATATATTTTTCACGGAAATCTTCCTCATTTTTTAAAGCAAGCACAAATTGTTACTAAGGATGTGCGTGTACAAAACATATATATAATTGTAGAAGAATTAGTTAATTGTTATATATATCGAAAAAATATAAAATTTGACTGAAAATACAATATTATGGATAGTAAGAAGTGCATATTATTGTAGGTGGAAATTCATTTGTGGTTGGACTTGTTAATTAGACAGTAAATATGGAACGAAAAGGGAACCAAATTCTTACGATATCTATTGAAATAATAAAATAAAATAAAAATGTGTATATAAACATTGAAAACATATCATAGATTCAAATCATTCAAACATTATTTTTATGCCAAATGGATTAATGTATGAGAAACATTTCTCATTTTCATCCTTTATTTCATTGAGAAATTCATAACATAACATTTTCATACAATTCTACCGTAGTCTATAGATTTTATGTGTTTGCGTACGATTAAAAGTTTCACTCAATCTCTCACCACATACACATCTACATATATATTTCTTATATACTTTTAAAATACTTAGATACCGCTCGCAACGCAGTACATAATAGATGTATATATATTTATTCATTGGCTTTCAATCAGTAGTCACGTAAAGAAAATGAAATTGAAAAAAGAAAATTCATACCGTATGATTTAAATGGGAGAGTGGTGTGAAAATACAGATAGAATAATAATTATACGCACGCCGCATCAACATCACTAAACTAAATAGAAAGAAAATATATACTAGCATATTTTCCATTATTTTTAAAGCATGCGCATAGCATATACTGCTGTACATATAATGGAAAATGGAAAATATTATTCAATCGATAAAACAATCTATTTTCATCATATCGTCGCGACGTATTTTACACCAGATAATAAGAAAAAAAAAAAGTGTTGCACTTCATAAAATCTTCTGCAAAAAAAATTTTCATGTGCAAGAAAAAAAAGTAATAATAAATATTTGTTAAAAAATTGTAATATTATAAATATAAAACATTATTTTAATTGATTTTAATTAATTTAAATTGTTTGTAATATATTTTGTATATACATTTCAAATCATATATTTATAGTTTTTTGTTTTGTTTATAGAAGAAATAAGTGCGTCTGCAATTGAAAAAAAATATTGTCGTAAGAAGAAGGAAAGAGGAATATATAAATATAAATGTTATTTATCACGTACAACAAATACAATATATAATTTCAGTATAATATTTTGTGTGCAACTATAATACTTGTAACTGCAAAAAAAAAATAATAAATAATCGTATACAGGTACCAAAATGAATATAGCAATAACATCAGATCCAACATTATTAAATGTAAATTCAACTGCATCATTAACAACATCACCGTCTGTATCAACTTTTTTACCAGAAGAAGATGCATCAACGTGCCCATTGCTACCATGTACACCAAGTCCACCGCCAATGGATTTTATACATCCATTAACACCAAGCACTGGCAATGATGAAATTACCAATGAATTAGGTGGTTGTATTGGTGATGATGATGGCAGTCGAGGTGAAACAAGTTCATCGGGTAGTTCATCCGGTATTGGTATGGATATACCGGTAGCTGGTACAACATCTTTATTTAATAATAATGTATATCATCATTTAGGCAAAAATATGGAAATGGGACAGGTAATTAGAAAATTATATATTGTGTTTATTTATTTATTGTAATTATATATTTTTGTTATCAGAACGGCGATAATTCCAAACAATTGGAAATTTTAAATATACAAATTACAAAAGATACACCGAATTTTGTATACTGGAATTGGCCATTAATAAGAAAATTTGCATTTTTCTTTTTTGGCGCTTGGATTGTTGCCGTCACAGGAGTTGTAATTACAATGATTATAACTATGCCAAGATATTGTGATCCAATGTAAGTACATCTATTTGTTTATATATATTATAATAATACTACTTTTACAAATATATTTATATATCGAATATCGATATTTTCTAATAAATAAATAATAATTTATAGTACACCGTGGCACAAAGGCAGTGTTTTTTTTGAAATATTTCCGGCAAGTTTTCATGATTCAAGTGGTGATGGAATTGGTGATTTTACCGGAATTGTTAATCAAATTGATTATTTAAAACAATTGGGCATTGATGGTGTACGTTTAAATTCAATATTTCTTGCCAAACATTATCCAGATCATTTTGAAGAAGTATCAACATTATTTGAAATTGATAATGTATTAGGTGGAACGGATGATCTAATATATTTAGTAAATGCATTACATAAAAATAATATTACAATAATATTAGATTTACCAATATATCCGTTGTGTCAACGTTTAGATATAATAAATGAAAATTATGGAAATGATAATTTAATAAATGCTAACCAATCGGTGTATTCAACAACAAAATTGTTAGGATGTAACAATAACAATGATACTGTTACGGCCGATATTTATCGAGCAATTAAATTATGGACATCATATGGCATCGATGGATTTTATATAAAAGGTTTAGAAAATTTTTCTAATGATCCATATCTATTAGAAAATATTATGCGATGGAAAGAATTTATTGGTACAAATAAAATTCTAATTGTTGATCAATCTTTGTTTGACACCATTAATGATACTTTGTATTTAAATTTATTAAAATACATTGATTTAATTGATGTTTATATTGATACAACAAATGGAACACGTTATATTGCCGATCAAATTAACAATACAATAAGTAAATTTATACTATCCTCAACGTCGGTGGCCGATCAAATTCCTACAATCCATTGGAGTTTAGGCGGTGTATCACGTAACCGTTTAGCAAATACTGGACCAAGCGATTTAAATGTATCATTATCGTTAACATTAATGGAACTTTTATTACCCGGTATACCAAGTATATTTTATGGTGATGAAGTGTCATTAAAAAAATTACACGATAAATATGGTGATCACGTTGAATTAACATCAAAACATCATTTAACATCAATGCCATGGAATAATGTACCACAATTACCAAATCGTATTTTAAAATGGATACCAGAGGGAACAGCTATATTTCAATATTTTGATTATATATCAAATATGATATCGTTACGTAAACGTTCACCATCGATTTATCAGAATTTTATAACTAAATTAGATACAATTGAATCGAATACATTAGTACGGTATACAGACGATGATATTTTAATTATTGAACGTCGTTATCCCCGACGCAATACATTTGCATCAATTTCAAATTTTAATCGTAAACATTTAATCTTAGATTTAACAACATATTTTTATAGTGGTGAAATTTTGATTGGTGAAACAAAAAATGAGAAAATTTTTTTCAGTGAATTTATTGTTGGTCCAATGGAAACAATTATTGTTAAATTAGATAAATAAAAACATATATTTAATACTTATTATTATAAAAATGTATAGAATTAATTTCAAGTTTGTTTGTTTTGTTTATTTTATTTTTGTTTCTTTTTTTATTGTTTTGTTAATAACATTATTTCAAGCGAACTTTTGTACAATTTATTTATAAAAAACATATTAAAAAAGGTGTTTAAAAATTACAATGACACAAAAGAAAGCATATAGTTTTGTTAATATAACAATAAAAAAAATATATAAACTAATGGGTACTCTTCAAAATGTTAGAAATGCGATATGGTGCGGTACGGACACAGCTGTCCAATATAAAGATATTATTTGTCAAAAAACTGTATAAGGAATTTTTGTTTTAAGAATTTTTTGTGATAGCGCTCATACAATTGTTTTAAAAAATCGTATAACTAAAATATATTATTATTACGTATAGTTTTAAATGTTGTAGGAAGTGCATAAAATTATTTATATAATTATAATATAATTACTTTTTTTAAGTTAAATTGCATTGACCTTTGTAGAGATTTTATTGAAACTTTGTTATTGGGTAGCGATCCTTTTTCTATGTCCAATTAATTTCAAATTCATAAAGAAATGTGTGTGAAGGCATCAATGCATAAATTATAGTTAACTGAATTGATTCTTATGGAATAAATATATGATATTGGGCATCTACGATTTGTGCATAGGTTAACCTATTGAATATTTTCCATTATCATAAAGAATCGCTACCCAAAAAACAATTTTCTATAATTACTTTACTTCCTTTTAAAAATAATATCGAATAATAATTATAACATTGTATGTTACTATACAATTTTAAATAAATAGTAATTTGAATTATTTGGATCAGTTCTGATAAATGTTTAATATTAATAATATTGAACTTATAATTAAGTATAACCATAACATTTTAATGAAGATAAAGAGAATTTAATAATTTTGTAATGCTACAATAAATAAAAACGTTTTGACATGAAATATAATAAAACGAATGTTGTTTTAATTATTAATTACATAAAAGGAAATGTTTTTAGTATTTTCTATTTTTTATGATGAAAATTTACACAAATTATTAGTTTTTATAGGGAATTTCAGTTTAAACACATCGCGTCAGTTTTGTGAGTGGTTAATACAAGTGCAAGATAATCTTTGGGTAATATAAATTTAATAACGTTTTATAAGTGTTTAACAATTGTAAGTACATTTTTATACATTCTTATTTATTTTTTGTTATTAGTTTTTGGTGGCAACTCCTTTTATTGTTTTTATAGATGAAGCCTATTTCACAATTAAAACGTAATGAGCTTAGTTTCTTCATATACAAGAAAGTGGAAACCGATAGAGAAATAGCTACAGCAAAATTAGGAATTGGAAAATCTAGAGTAAGTAGAATTTGAAAAAAAAAACTGTGCACAGATAATAATTTATCGAAAGGAGGTAGAAAATCGAAAGTTATCTGTAGCCATTAAATCACGTATTATTAGCTTAATTAGAAAATGGCAGCGAAAAATGCTATAGATGCTGTTAAATATATAAAAAATGAAAGCTCTGCAGATATATTAGCAGAAATTGTGTGAAGAATTTTACGTGGCTCAGGTTGCAAGGTCAGAATTAAAAAGAAAAGATTAGATTGCAAGTAAAATATAAAAAATTTTGTAAAAAGTATCAAACATTGTACATCTCATGATTGGAAAAGCATATTTTTTAGTGATAAAAACCAAAATCAATAGAATTAAATCGGATGGACAAGAATATGTGTCCAATACACCACTCTTTACGAATGCACAGAAAAAACTGTAAGGATATTATTTATCAAATATACCATAAAGTGGATGAATCTAAGTTCATTATCATTAATTCAATAGAAAACTTGATGGATGACAATGAAAAAAGAACTCAATAAATATGAAATAGAGCCGAAGGGAATTAATGAATTGTGGGAAAAGTTTTCAAGAGGTATCTTCAAAAATATATCAAAATACTTATGAAAACCTTGTGAGTTCCTTGTGCATAGTCTTATTGCTGCAGTTTCAAAGGCTAAAGGCACATACAGGAAGTACTAAGCACAAAGTTATTCAATCATTTTTATTGGATCTCAAAACTGTTCCAATGTAGTCAGTTCTATTTTATTTGAATTATAATTTTAATTTCATCTGTTTATAAATATTGTATTTCATGTTTATCAAACATTTTATTATTTGCAAAATTTAGTTTCATATATTTCATACATTTAAAAATCTTTTAAGTTTTATTTATTCAATCAAATTTTGTCAAACACCGGGACAGTTCGGACAGCTATCTACTGTACTAAATAAATATATAGGTGTGGTACGTAATTAAACTACGACTTATAATTTAAGAATTTTTGGGAAAAATTGAATAACGTATATAATAAAATATAAAGTCCAAATAGTAAATTATAAATTCGTTTCAATATAAAAAATATATATAAACAAAAAAAAGTATTATTTATATTAACTAAAAAAAATTGTTTCTTGTAAATATAAACGTCATATTTACACAATTTCTTATCAACTAAAATTTAATTATTTTATTTATATAATGAAAATTATTCGTCACATCCATAAGTATGTAAAAAAAAAAAAAAAAAAAACACATTTAAATCTGAAATAAAAAAAAGTACCAAAATCTTAATGAAATATTTTTTTAATAAAATTTTAAATAAAATTTGAAACAATTTTTATTATCACTATAAGAAAGCACATGTTTAATAAGACCGAGCAGCAGGCACACAAATAGTGTATTTTTTTTTATTTAATTATATATATATAAATTGAAATATAAATATATATAAATATATATAATTTAATGTGTATATTTGTATTTATCATTATCAATTTAATGAACTATTGATAACCTTTTTCAATTTTTTTTTTATAATCGCAATCCGAGAAAAGTAATATTAATAAATAAATAAATAAATAAATAAATAAATTATTAATTTTTTTTGTCAAATGAAGATGTCAGATCGATTCCTTATTATTATTAATATAATATAATATTATATAGTATTTATTTTAATTTATACATTATATTAAAATTCTGTTTTAAGATTTTAGTATAGCTTACTCTTAAATAGACGAAACACAGCTAGAAAGTTTAGTTGTTTATTTTTTCTGTTTTAAAAACATACACACACACACACACACACACACAAACACACACCCAATATACAATAAAATTTATACGTTATTAATAATAATTATTAATCAATCGCATCCAATAATTATATAATTAGTGAATAAATTCATATATTTTACAAAAAAAAAAAAAGAACAGTGATTGGTGCTTCTGGCTGATGAACTTGTGTGGATAAGTGTTTTTATCTAAATAATATATAAAATATAAAATTAATTTATAAAGAAAAACATTTTTATTTAAATTCTTAAAAAAAACGGATAAAATTATTTTAAACATAAAATCCATGGAATATGTTGTTCATAACATGAGCTATATTTTGGATTTTAGGATAAGATATAAAGCTGGAAATATATTTTTATGTTGTGTAGAATGTTGTGGTGTAAAATTTCAAAATAATTAAGTAAGTAAAAGTATAAGAACAAAAAATATAAATAATTTTAAATTTAATTAAATGCGTACTAAAATTACCAGAAAATATATACACATTTTTATTGTACATTGTACGTATATTGTGCATATGCGAGTATAAATAAAAGAGGTCACATATATATGTACTGTAAAATAATCACATTTTGCACATGCACCACAACATCAAATCACAAGACAAAAAATAAATACGGAAAATTGTACATATTCTTCTAAAAATATATTATTACAAAATGATAATCGATTTTCATATAATAATAATTGAAAACAGAATAATGCAAACAGAAATATTTTAACTATAGTTCGATTATTGGTTTAAAAATTTAAATTAAAATTTATTAGTTAGGCTCAAAATTGGATTTTTTTTTTACAATACCATCCATTCAGCAACGTCAACGTTTTATCTATTACATATTTAATAAACTCTGTAAAATATAATAAATATCATTTTGAAAATATTTAAAATTATTCTCCGAAAAAAAAAGGATATTATTTTTCCGCACTTAATATTTAACAGACAATATAAATTATATTTGATATAATTATTCCGTTTTAAATATAATACATGTATTAGCTAATGTTTAAATCGTTTTTTTAACACGTCTATAAATTGTATACTATAATTTTACTCGTTAATTAGACGTAATTTTTTACTATCATACAAAAAAAAAAAAAAACGAAATTATCTTTAAAGAAATCTTTAGAAGTCAATCAAAATTTATATATTTAAAAAATGAATATGAGTGAGTATAAATTACTAACTATATATAAATTTATACAACGTGCATTAATAAATATACTAACGCGGGGTTGATTTATTATTAACCTTTTAAACATAATAAACTAAAATTTATATAAACAACATTAAAAATAAATAATATCTATAAAAAAAAAAATAAAATAATAATAACAACAATATAATAATTTTAATAAATAATAACGTATTAATTTTTATAAGTAAAATTAATTATTTAAAATATAATTTTAGAAATTGCCGCATTAACTTATCATTTCAAGAGCAAAACGCAAACGAAATTAAAATATAGTCAGTATTATTTCAGTACTAATTTCATTGTATACCAAAAATACAGAGACAAAAGGCATAACATTTTTGTTTCTGCTATTATTTTAATTGATAAATTCATATACACAAAATATGGCACTTGATTTTGTGGCTGGATGTTTTGGAGGTAAGAATATTTATGAAAAAAATCTATATATATTTATTATAATTTACAATTTACAGATGAATTATGTCATTGATTATTTTTAGCTTATGTTTTTTTGTTTAATAACACAAATTTCGTATATTTAAAATATTCGGTTCTCTCGCATCATATAAAAATTATAAACCTCATTCATAATATCCACCACACCAGAAAGGAAAAAGATATGATTTTAATGTTAATCGAAAAAAGTCAAAAGTTTATCATTGTAAAAACAACAACAACAATTAAATCGTTATTTTCATTTAGTTTTTTTCCTTAATCTTGAAACAAAAAAAAAAATAAATAAATTAAAATATGTTTGTCACGACGAAACGAAAAAAAATGTGCAAATAATTAAACTAAATTTAGTATACGCATACGTCATATGTTAAAAAAGACGATGTTACTATTGGCATACATTGAGTATTACGTAGTCAAATTATGTTAATAATATAGCAGTGGTAATGGGGTAGTAAAAACAATAAAATACATATCCATTTCGACAAATTTAAAGTTCAATAAAGTTCAAATAATCTGTGCTATTTAGAATACTTCCAAAAACCTATATATAAAAATTTCACTGTTTGTTTATGCTTATCAGAATCGTGGAAATTCACCAAAAAATCAACCGGGGTCAATTTTGTTTGTTTGTTTTCTGTTCTTTGTTTTTTTTTGTTTCTTTCTTTCCATTTTTTATTGTTTTTTTTTCGAAGTAAATACATTATTTTCCGTATATTGAAAAATGTTAATTTTTTTACTTTAATTTCATTACAAAATTACAGGTTGTGCCGGAGTTATAGTTGGACATCCATTTGACACAGTAAAAGTTAATTTACAAACGCAAGATCATAAAAATCCAATGTATCGTGGTACATTTCATTGTTTAAAAACAATTATAGCCAAAGATTCATTTCGTGGCCTGTATCGTGGTGTATCAAGTCCAATGGGTGGCATTGCATTTGTAAATGCTATAGTATTTGGTGTATATGGTAATGTACAACGACGTACAACAGATCCAAATTCATTATTATCACATTTTTATGCTGGCGCAGCAGCCGGTTTTGCTCAAAGTATTGTCTGTGCACCAATGGAATTGGCAAAAACTAGATTACAGCTGCAATCGAATTCACAGGGTGGTGTAAAATTTAAAGGACCAATTGATTGTTTATTGCATGTTAAAAAAACGGAAGGTTTTCGTGGTATATTTCGTGGACTAACAATTACAGCCGTACGTGATGTACCCGGATTTTCTAGCTACTTTGTATTTTATGAATTGTTGACAAGACAAAGTACAAATCCGAATGCATTTTATATATTAATGGCTGGCGGTTTAGCCGGTTCATTGTCATGGGTATTCACTGTACCGATAGATGTTATAAAATCTAGATTACAAGCGGACGGTATGAATGGCGTACGACAGTATAATAATGTTTACGATTGTTTACGCAAAAGTTATAAAACAGAAGGTTTACGGTTTTTGTCCAGAGGTTTAACATCAACATTAGTACGTGCATTTCCAATGAATGCTGCCTGTTTTTATGTTGTATCATGGTTTATGAAAACATTTGGCAACACCACACAATTAAAGTCGACGGCACCACAAACAACGACAATTACGTTAAAAAATTCAACAATAAATGATCCAATATTGGTGGTAAACAGTGTTATGACAACACCATTAATTATGCCAATTCGACGTATCTACGATAAAGACAATAATAACAATAATAATTCACATCACAAAAGAGAAACAATAAAAGGTTTAATATTTATTGGCGGTGCATTTAGTGAAGCTGTGTGCAGCTCCGAAATTATGGAATTAGGTAATGATCTCTATGATGATCATAACAGTTATTATAATATGATTGATGACGTTATTATTAATGAAAATGATAAAGATAATAATTTAATAACATTTGATAATAATTATAAATATAGTGAAAATAAAATTATTTATAAAAATGAAAGAACTTTGTTAAGTGATTGAATGGATAATTTATTTAAAAAAAAAAAAATTGTTATGTGTTTATTTTGCAAATGTAATATATCAAAGTGATTTCATAATTATATTATATTTTTTATTATTATTTTATTAATTATAAAATACTTATATTTATTAAATAAAAAAAAATAAATAGTGGTGCGCGGCCAAGTTACGCAGTTGTGAATGGAAAATGTCAATAAATAACAAATAAATAAATGGTGGAAATCAAAAAAAAAATAAAAAGGAAATAAGTTATAATTTAAATAAGTTCATATTAGTATTTTTTATTGAGCTATGAACTATAAATATAATGAAGATTTGCTGGTGCTTCAACGTAAAATTTATGGTTACTTAAAAAAATAATGTTTTTGTCTTCCAATTATACACAAAAAAAAACGTGTTAAATGACTAATTTTAATATTAAATTTAATTTATAATTATTTAATAAAAAATGTTATTTTGTATTAAACAGAAAAATGTATTTAATATATCTTCTTTTAAATGAGAATTTTTTCTGATATACAATTGATAAAAATAAGCGCCTACAAACATATACAATATATTAATTGCCAGTAGTAGTAGTACCTGTTAATGTTTTCATAACCCTTTTGATAGCGAATTTATGATTTGGAAATTCATTTAATAAATCATTAAGTACATTTATTAAATGATTATTAATTTCTTGATGACGTTCCATTTCACTGAAAATAATCGATTCATTGCGACACTTTGGCATTTGCTTTGATATTGTTAATGATCGATAACGCTTTGCACGATGTTGAATGCGTACAATATTTTCTAAGTTCTATAAGAAAAAACAAAATGGGTCGGGAATACGTGATGGTTATTCGCGTATAACAATATACATTTAACATATTTATAATATACCTCTTGTTTTAACAGAATTGCTTGTTCAATTTCATTTTCTAATAGTGTATTTTGTATTTGTTCATCGTTACAGTCTTTTTGAAGTTTTATTAAAATTTGCGTTACTTTTTCTTTCCGATCATTAATCTCTATTAAATTCGGATGGGTCATTGTATACTCACCATTAATTTGTTTTAATTTATTTTTAATTTCATTAAAACGATGTTCCATCACCGATTTTGAATACATTTTATGTGATTTATTTGGACGATTTAATTTTTCACGTATACTTGCATCATCAAATATATGATCACGATGCATTATACAATTTTCCATATCTTGTACAAGTTTTTCTTGTGCACGTTTTAATTGTCCATAACGTATTTCCATACGATGGATTTCACCTTTCATTATACCAATTTCACTATTTGTTGAATTTTCTTGTTGCCTATATTTTTGTATTTCATTTATCATTTTCCATTTTGTTTCCCAAGATAATGCTTCTTGATGTTTACCTAATGCTACATCTTTATGATTTTCTATTTTCTGTTCATGATCCTTAATATCCTGTTCCAATTGAATTAATTGCATTTCGGCATCATGTAATTTATTTTTAATTGTATTATGAAAATATTCACATTCATTTTCTATATTTTCATGATGTTTACGTTTTTCATACAGACGACCATTTACCAAATCAAGTTTTATGTTTAATTGTTTTAATTGACGTTTTGTTTCATGTTCAATTGTTACAATTTTTTCAATTTCTATATCTAATTTTAATGTTTTCTGTTCGATTACCATTAATTCTATATATTTTAAAAATAAATAATAAAATAATATAACAATAATAAATCATTTTAACAAACACAGCGGTAAAATTAAATTTCAAAGTAATAAATTACGTTTTCTTGCAATGTGAATGTCATTTAATTGTAGTGCTCGTTTTTCCGTCATGTTAACTACATGATTTTGTAATCTTAACCATAAATTTTGTGAATTACGAATTTCTTGTTCAATTTCAATAATCAATTTTTCAAATTGTACAATCTATTTTAATTTAATTATAATTTTACGGTAAGGTAACAGATTATTTAAAATTAAATTAAAAATAAGATATACTTTTAATTCGTTCGGATTTAATTCTCTACCACCGGCGGCTTCAATCAATTGCATAAGTTGTTTATTTAGAATGTCCACCGTTCGTTGTTTAATATTTATTGAATATTTTATTTTATTTAAATTATCTTCAAATTTATTTGTTTTTAAAATAAAATTTTCTTTATCTTTCTGTTTTTAATGAAAAAAAAAAAACATTATGTGAATAAACACATCAATTAAATTTATATTAATTTGTATTTAATTTTGAATTTACTACCATTATTTTTTCAACATTTTCTTTATTATGTGACACAATTTCTTTCCATTTCTCTAATTCAAATAATATTTGTGATAACTGGTGTTCTGTTGTTAACATTGTTATTTCCATGGTACGTCGTTTATCTTGAATATCTTTTAAAATTCTGGCACGTGCTTGACTCGCTTGATCCGATGCTATTTGATCTTGTAATTGTAAAAGTATTTTTTCTTCCAAATTCACTTTTTCATCTGATTGTAATTCTAATTTTCTGCGTAATGATTTTAATTGATTTTCTAATATTTGTCCTTCAACATTAGCTTTGGCAAAATCTTTTTCCGTTTGTTCTAACACAACTGACATTCTATCAATTTTCTCATTTAAATTGACAAAATCTGTTTCTTCTTTATCCACTATATATTTGTTACAATACAAATTTAGTATGCGTGAATAAAATTAATTGTTACGTTAAATCTATATGATATAATTAAAATAATAATTACATTGTTTTTGTAAAGTATCGACGTCACGTGTTAATCTCATACGAAATGATTCCAATTTTTCATTTTGTTCCATTTCTTTGGTGGCCGCTTTTTTTGTACCATCAACATTAGCCTGTATAACTTTATGATTTTTACGTTCATTTCTATATATTTATTTAAAAAATGTATAAATAAATTTTCTTTACATAATATAAAGATATTTGCTTCAGAAACGGTGCTCGCTTTTAACTGTGCACAATATATACAATATAGATAGACTTATTATATCGCATAAAAATAGTAGATAGATCGTATAATTAGTTAATATGTAATATAATAAATATGGCTCCGACAAATAAAATATCTATAGATATTATTTATAAATAATACTTACTCAACTTCATCTTTTAAATTAATTAAAATTTTATCACGTTTTTCAATGGCTAATATAATTTCATTCCATGCACTCATTAGACGTTTGTGCTCTTGTTGTAAACCATCTAAATCCGTATTTGCATTCGATAAATTTTGATTTAAATTATTTAGAATTTCATTTTGTTCTGTAATTTGTACATTTATATTATTTAAATCCGATTCACGTTTACGTACTTCTGAGTCCAATTTAAAAACGATTAAATCCATTTGTCGTTTTTCTTCCGATATTTTCAATTGACTTTGACTATCCTTTGACACAATACGTTTTGAGGCTGCAACTTCATCCGCAATTTCTTTCATCCATTTTATAATATTTTTCTCTAATATTTGTAAATTATTTAATTCTATTAAATGTTCATTTTGTTGTTGCTTTTTCTCTTTACGATTCCCGTCTATTGTGCCCAATTGTCTACGTAATTGTTTAACATTTTGTTCGTGCTGTAAACGTTTATCATTTAAATCTTTAATTTGATTATTATAATTATCAAGTGAATTTTTTTGTTCTTCAATTTGTTCTTGTAAATCGTATAAATTTGCACCAATATCTTCACGTTCATTATTTACTTTATTTAAATTAAAATCTAATTCACTAATTTCACTGGTTAATTGTTCATTTATTTTATTTAAATGTTCGTTTAATGTTTTTTGAAATTTTGCCAACAATGGATGATCCGGTGGTAGTACATTATTATTATTATTATTATTATTATTATTATTATTATTATTATTATTATTATTATTTAATGTTGTAAAATCCATATCTTCTGTATCGGCATTGGAGGACCGTTGATTTAATTGTTCTATCATTTTTTCTTTTATTTTTTTGGATAGTGTATTAGTTGATGTTATTATTTTACATTTAAAATTGTATTCTTATTATTTTTTCAAAAATTTTGTACATTTTGTAAAAGCACACTATATTTTTTATATTTTGTAATGAATATTAATTTTATTCCGAAATTATTTGATCGATAATGGAGAATAGTAGGGAATAATATATCAATATATTTGTGTAAATAAACATGTTAAGTCAATATGCAGTCGTTTATTTTTATATTATTCTGCGTGAATGTAGCTTATACAGAAACAAACATATAGCAAAATATTCTTTATTATTTATATTATATGTGCCCCTCCATAATAGTAGCAACAATAGTTAAATATAGATAGATTTGCATATACATTATATATAGAATATATGTATATAAACCTGAATATACCTGTCGTATAATAAATATATATTTATTTATAATAAATATTATAATAATTAATAAAGTTCAAATGATCGAAAATACTGTACTGTGTTTAAAATGAATTTAATTTTATAAAATTCTAATAATAATGATGAATCAATGTTTTTGTAATTCTATCGTTTAAGAATTGCATTGTATTCAGTAAATAAATAATATAATAATATAGCTAATTTAATACCCTCGTAACACTGTCCATTGTGTGTTCGCAAAATTTCCGCATTTTATGTAATAGTCCGTAGTTGTAATCCGAGAAAATATCTATAAATTTCTTAAGGATGTCGGCTGGAATTTTATGTGATCAGTTCAACCCTGCCCATGAAGTTTTATAAAATATAATGTCCTTGGCTTATCCGTATATTTTCGATGATAATTTCTACGAATTCTGCTTAGAATTATTTGTCGTTGCTATTATTTATTAAAACCGCGGATAAAATCCATAAAAAGTCTTACAAAATTCCTCGAAATACCTATATCGATATGAGTTGCTATGGTTGTTTTAAAAATTATGAAAATAAATTACGAAGAGTTAGGATTATATCTATAGATAATCGAAATATACAAAATTTGAACCGACTGTCTAAGATAATTGGTGAAATAAATTATGAATACAATACCGGAGGCAGATATATATGTTGGAAATATTACCCTGACAATCCAAAGATTTCAATTGATGTAAATAAAATACTATATTATATTAAGTGGAAAAAAATCTATATGGACATTCTTTGGACAAATTCCAATATATCTTTTTTCCATAGAAAATATGTGGATTTTTTCCACGGAAATTTTCCTCGTTTTTTAAAGTACGGACAAATTGTTACTAGGGTATTTGCAGAGAACCACGCATACTACGTTAATAAATTTATTATACAAATATTAAGTTAGAGCAAATTCAAACAATATAATTTGTATAAAAATTCATTATCAATGTGACAATAATATCCATAAATTATTAATAAAATAAACTTATGGTTATAAGAAGAAAAATATACGAGACATCAATAATTAATGTCTGTTGTATGAAAAAGGTTGTAAATTTATGGAAAATGTTTTTACCTTAATACAAATTTGTTTTTCAAAGTATATATTAATTTTAAAACGGCGAAAATAATTCAACAAATTTACCAGCTTTTTCATTTGTATGTTGATTTTGCTAAAATTTCTTTTTCATGAACACATCTTCTTTCTTGTAATAATTATACATTTATAAAAAACCTAATTATTTAAAAAAATTTGAAATTTATAGATTGCCTGAAATTTTGTGAAAAAAACACAAAACAAAAAAAAGGTTTATTTATTTATTTTTTAACATTACATATAAAATGTAATTAAATATTACAATATATTATGAAATTCATATTATATGTTAAAAATAAGATAATTTATTTGAATGTTACATACAAAAAACAAATGGAAAAACTTATGTATAAATTTATTTTATATGTATAAATAGCATACAAAAAACATAAAAAGAAACATACATAATTAATTATATATATGTAAATTATGTACATTTTGATAATTCAATTTTTATGTTGTTGATATTATTTAATTTATAATAATAATATTTTTGTCGAAATTAATATGAATGGAATTTATTATTTTGTATTAATTGTAAGTATAATAAATTTTCTTTAATTTTAAACTGTTGTTATTTTCCATTGAAAGATTTTTTTTATATTTTGAAATAATTATCAAAATAGTATACTATAAAAATATAACATATAGAACCAACATACATGGAATATATATATAATGTTAAATTATTAATTATTATTGTTTTGTACTATGATTACTATGTGATGAAAATAAATTAACAATATGTAGTGAATTTAATGATCACCACACTACACATCAAACACTTAATATATATTTGTTACTATAGTTTTACAAGTCGAATTTATTTGGAATTTAGTATTACATATAATTGTATCATTTATTACAACTTGCTATATTGGAATTGAAAAAGAATTATGCGATGTAATTTAGAAAAAATATTTATGCGGGTGTTACAAATAAGGAGGCTGGCAAATCTCAATTGGGACAAATACATTGGTAAAGGTGAACCATGATTTTAAAGAAAAAATGCTCTACTCATAAATAGTACATATGGTTTTGTAAATAAAAATTAGTTGTGTGTGTGAAATGCGAAAAATTATGTCTTGGATAATTCTGAATCATAGACTTGGGGGATATGTTTTTACTAAAAATCCTTAAGTTTTAATTTTAAAAAATCGTTCAAAATTTGAATTAATACTTGTATTGGTATATTTCTATCTTTATTCATTTACTTATTATTTTTAACTAAAATTTAATTTTCAAAAATATATTGTTAAATATGTACACAATTAATTTCAATGAATTTATTTATATGGTGGTAAACCATAATTCTATAAAAAAATTGCTTATTATCAAGGATTAACCATAAATTTTTTTTTTTTTTTGTGTTTTTTCTCTCCTAAAACGTATTGTTATTTATAAATACATATTTATAGAAACAATATAATGACATAACAAAAATAGTATATTGTTTAAATTATTATAAATTAACACAAATGCAATTCATTAAAATTTTAAAATAAATTTTAAAAAATAAATAATAATATGGGTTTCTTTGCAGCGTGTGTATGTTGATTTTTTGCTATTATTGCATCGATCATAATTAATAATCCAGTATTAAAAAAAATGAGAGGGTGGATGGAAAAATAGTTAACCAATATAATCTTATAATTAATATCTGTTTAACAAACATATTAAATAATCATCAATTAAGTGTATGCGGTTTTATGTTTATGATCATATTTCTATATTTTATTATATTGATTCGTATTTGGTTTGGTATCACTAAATATTAATATATATATAACAATTAATTGGTGGCGTGCATAAATTAACTCAGATACGTATAGATAGAGTATGTTCAACTATAATGTTATTCAATAATGCAATGGATTATGTTTTATAGATGTTATACCATATAGATAATTGCTAGCACATGTTCCATAATTAAATGTTTCAATAACATCCGATTGAGTACATCTTCTATTTTATTAATCAAATATTTTTTATATAAATTATATTAAAATTATGATAATTTATTTAAAACTATATGAGCAATGACTAGGTAATTTGAAAAAATTAAATTTTTTTGTATAACAAAATAAACATTTATATACAATATTATTTTTTTTTTTGTATTGCTATGTATGTATTCAACTCTTATATTTATATTATATAATATGATAATAATTTATTAATTAATATTTAATAAATATATAAATGTGTATTTATGTATGCATATTTGATGAATATTGGATTTTATAAAAGTTTAATTGACCGAAAATAAAGTATTGTATTGATTTATAAAAAAAAAGCATATTTCATTGTATGTTTTGATTTCACCTCAACTAAAAATCACCTTTACGATAACGTAAATCAATCCAGTCATATTACTTCAAGTACAGCCAATGGCATCTATACCAAACTTTCACTACCTTCAAATTATTATTATTATTTTATATTGGCATGAAAGTATAAAATAATCCATCAATTTATTTTAGCAATTATCGAAAGGTAGATGTTACCCCTGAAAACATTATTTTTATATGATTATATTTCACGATCGATCAGCATATAAATGCCACCCACTCCACACCATTACACTAAGTATAACTACATAATATTTAAATAAGTTCTTAAATCCAAATAAAAGCATTTGGCAAATTGTTGCCCATCGTTTTTATAATTGTAATTTATAATAATATGTGAAGAACAGGTTAGAGGATATACTATATATATATATATATATATGAATGATTGTACTATCAAGGTCAAGATAATTTTATGAAAAATCTTAATCGCTGGTATCTCTACATAATATTGTCTACCAAATAATATATATTATCGAACGAGTTTATTTGTAAATATTAGTGTCAAAAATTTCACAGTAATTTTTGATGGCTATTTCAAGGGGTATTATTGCTATATTAACTCCCTCATATGCAATATTTTGTAAATAAATCCAATTCTTTTACATTTTTAATGTACCGCATTAATGTTTGGAAATTGATGAAATTTTGTAATTCTGTATAAAAGAAAAACTAAAAACCACATAATAAAACAATTTTACAGAAGCAACACGTCACATAAATGGTCCATATATTTATTTATTTATTATAAATATTAAGCTATTTCTTTTCCGGCTTACTTCCATGAATTACGTTGCTCCTTTGTAAGATTGCTATTTTATGTGACTAGTTTTTCTATAACAATCCGTACATATTCACATTATTTATAACAATTGTGGTTCTATTTGTTTTTTAATATATACATATTGTAGATGTATCTGGGAAATTTAAATCGCTCTGGCATTTAAGAAATCCGCATTGAAAATGTCATCAAGATATTGGAATGCATGTCTATAGATTGTTCCACATTTTGATCATGAGCGCGCCACTGCTAAAATGAAAAACGATAAAATTTTAATGAAAAATTATTATAATTATTATATTATTAATTATTATTTGTTATGTTTGTATGAATAAACTATAACTAAACTACAATATATTATATAATTGAAAATTTTCAAGACTTTTGATATTTTGAATAAATAATAAATTTATTAAGAATTTCAATGAGCTCATTCAAAATTGGATATACATTTTAGTAAATAAGTATAAATATATCGGTGGGTAAATATATTTTAATAAAATATAATTCAGTTTTTATTTGAAATTCAAATCATAAACAACATTTTAATAAGAATTCCAAATTCCCATAAGTAAAGAACAAAACAAATTTTATAAAAAATGTTCATTAAAATTTCAATGATATTATTAATTTCATTCACATGTTATTATCAAAATATATATTGTATTTCGGCTGGTAAATAATAATAATAATTATTATTATAATATATATTTTTTGTCCAATAAAACAGTTTTGTTGAAAATTTTCAATTTGAATTAATTCATAAATGTACTAATTGTTTATAGATAAATTTTGTCCACAAATTCAGGCATTAACTAAATCGATTGAGGGTTTTACCTGTGAATATAAATGTATGGCAGCTGGTGAAGATAAAACACTTGCATCAGGAAGTTGTATTCGAAAAACATCAGGCAATAAAAAACTTGAAAAACATTTTTAATAAAATAAATATAATTTTAATTGTTTCTTTGTTTTTTTTTTATATCTATATAAAATAGATAAGAACGTTTGTGAAATGGTTAAACCAAAAATTGGCGAACTTATGAAAATATGTTCATCAATCATTTGTAAGGAAATAGGTGCTGATAAATATACAGGCGACTTTATATGTTAATGGTAAAAATGAATATGTACAGTACGAATATGTTTTAAAATATAAACTTTAAGATTTAAATTAATGGAATCAATGAATTTTATAAAATAAAATTGTTAAAAAAAAGTACTAATTATAAAATAAATTACATTAATTTTTACAGATTATATTTATTTACGAATTATTATTTTAAATAATTTAATTAATAATTTATAATTAATATAAAATCAATTTGAAAATTTTTAAAAATAAAATCCATGTGTAAATAATAGAAATTGTTTTGCATTAATTATTATTTCGTGTTAATTTTTATTTATTGTGCAAAATTCAATTGCGTTACACACTTAGTTTTTCAAACATTATTCCTGAATACATTACAGAATAATAAAGCGGATCGTTCGTGGTACTATTAATGTTATAATTAAATTGTAGTTATCTATATTTATGCTGTATAATTCATATTGGTTAATTATAGAAAAGTATAGTTCCGATTCTGCTGTACATGCATGCAATTAAAACCTTGGCATATATTTTATAATATATGTTTATTTACTTACATTACTTTTTTTTTTCAAAGTCATATAATATTTGTCGTCTGAATTAAATTTTGCGGTAACCATATACAGCAACCCGAAACCGTGTCGAGGCAGTGTTGAATAAATAAAAAAAAATAGTTGTGAGTTTGTATTTTATATGTTTGAATGTCATGCAAACATATGATATCCATCATGTTCATAATCTTTATTAGCATTAACCTAATCGTGTCACAGACATTATTTAGCAAAAACTTTCAAAAATGTACAAACGACTCGTCTTCTTAAAATTTACTTTTCAATTTAATTATCGCAAAATTTGATTTTCTCACAAAATCTATATGGTTAAAAATATAATAATTCTTGCTTAAAAATTATTTTGTGAAATTTACTGCGTGACAAACAACAGCGGGTAACTGCAGCTTTCCATGCAGCAATCACACAAATAATATATATATAAATGAAATTAAATATAACAATGTAATACCAAAAGAAGAAAATAATTAAAATAAAACAATATTTATACATTTTCTTTTTTTTTATGATTTGATATATAATTATATATTTTGTTAATTAATTATTGATTATTCAAAATGTTACTCATTAATAAATAACGAAAATAAAATAATTATATGTTATTTTAAAAAATATAGAAAACTAAAATTTTATTTCTTAATTGTCTTTGTGTATTAAAAATGAATATATATATAAATATATTTAGTTATGCTTTGTTTAAATATTTCATTTATTTTAATTATTATTTTTTAGTATATATTTTTTTTTTTAATAAAATTTATTTATGGGTTTTTTATTTTTAATTCTGTTCTCTATTTTAATATATTTACAAAATTAGGAATTATAAAGTGATAATGAAATTAATTATTGGTCTTATATTTTATATAATATGTGTATGAATGTGTGGGGGGTGAGGTCTTTTAATTATTATTTATTTTATTTAATAAAATGAAAAAAAAAACTATATAACAGTGAAATTAGAAAAATCTCTTGTGAAAGGATATTAACAAAAATATATTTATTTTATTTACATAATTATTGTTAATTAAAAATAAAAAAAAATTATTATTTACAACGTAAGCGTAGTATGTGCCATCAAAAAAAACTTGGTAACTAAATAGAAGAAATTTTTAAATCTTTTTTAAAATTTAAATTACATTGCAAAAATTTTGTTGCCAATGACAATCACAAAAATAAAAAACATTAGTATCCGAATGTGTTTTTAAATTTAAAGAGGTATAATTAATTTGTATTTCTGTTTTTAAAAATATTTCTGAAGTCATTAATTTTATAACAAAATATTTGCAATTGCCAATTAATTTCGATTAAATAGAATTTATTCTATTCGATTATTCGGTTTTGATAAACGACATAAATTGCTTAATTTTTTTAAAACCATGTGCACTTAAATAATTTTGTTCTTATTAATAGAAGATTCTTTTCTATTTCTATTATAAATTTTTTTTTCCTTATAATTTATTTAACATTTTCAAAAATTTAGAAAGTTAATAAAGAAAAAAAGGCACATGAAAATAAATTTCAATATAGACATTTATAAATTAAATTATTAATTTATTAAGAGAAAAACTTATTTCTATTAATTAATTAAGTAAAGAAAAAATAAGGGTATATTATAAAAAAAAAGGAAAATTAAAATATATGAAAATTTAATTTAATTTTATGTAGATTTTTTATTTTAAAAAAATTATACGGATAAGGCTATGTTTCGACTGAGTATGACAAAAACATTCATACACGCGTATGATTAGTTTAAAATATGTATTTTAGATAAAAAATACACTAACATACTTGTGTCTACTATAAGTGACATCGACTAGTCAAAGGTATGTTAGATGTTTCCATATAAAATAGGTGAATGTGCTTGTCATACCTAATGGAAACATAGCTTAAATCTTTAAAAAACAGTAAAAAAGATATTAAAAACGCGTCGCCCACCATTCCATAATGATATTTAGAAATAAATTAAACTTTTATTTGATATATTTTTTTTTTTATACAACCCGTTTTCAACAATAATTATAATAAATATTTTTTTATATTAAATTGACACACAAAAATGTGTTACATCAAATAAAATATTAAGTAAAAAAAACAAATATTATATTTTATACATATTTTTACACTATTTAATATTATTTTTATATTAAACTATTTAATAATTTTTTATATACAAATATGTAAAACTGTAACTATTATAATGAATGTAAATTAATTTTATATATAGATTAAAAAAAATCTGATTATTTTTAATGCCATAATTTACATTACATTATATTTCTATAAAAATTTAGAATTACTACGCAAAATTGAATAGACCAAAATAATATAGAAAATAGTATTAACAAATTTTCTACATTATTTTATCATCAATTTTATTTCTTTTTTTTTTATTTTATAATTTATATTTTTAAATTTGTATACATTTTATTAATGGTAATTTAATATTAAAAAAAAAATAAATATATTTATATATATATAAAAATTAATATGTTTATTTTTTAACTTAAATATAATATATATAAAAATTGTTAAATCCTTTCATAAGATTTTTTGTGTTTGAAATTTATTGTGTGTGAAATGGTAAAAGAAAAAAAAAAAAAGCTCAAATTATTTTGTTTCTTGTGATATGTTTTTGTGTGTAATAATTAAATAAATTTGATAAATTTTCTATTTGTTTATTATTATTATTATTATTTATTATTATTAACATGTAGATTTGTAATTTTTTAAATGAGGTAACATTACCGGTCGACATTTTATTATTATTATTTTCTATATTATTATAAAATTCACATTTATTTATGAAAAAGATTATTTAATTAATTTTTTCAAATTATGAATTCAAATCATCCATTTCATAGAGTATATTTTTGTACATGTATATTTGTATAACTAAAAATATATTGGATGAGATTCAGTGAATGAAATTCATGAAATATATAAATTATAAAATTTTAGTATTTACACAAAAATATATAATAGATTTTAAATTTAGAGAATAAATAAAAAATGAAAAAATTATTATAAATAAATAAATAAGAGAGATGATTAAGATTACATTAGTATAAATTTTAAGAAAAATAACCTCTTTATAATAACAACTATAATTTAATTATAAATTTCAAACAAAATTAGATTAGCATTGATTAATGATTAATGAAGGAACGGAAGCCGATTATATCAGAACGGTGTGTCCAAAAACTAGTTAAATTTTTAATAAAATACCACTTTTCGTAAATGTATTTTATAGACAAAATTAAACTTACTCTGTACACGATTAAACAAATTCTGTAAATTACAGAACATTTGAAAGAACATATTTGATAAATTTCGTTTATACTATATATAGTAATTTAGTTTAGATCAACACCAGCAAGTGGTATAGAGGGCAACATTATGTTGAATGTTAATTGTAATTATTTTATCTATCATTTTGAATATCCCGGATATTCGTATTATATTAAATTGATTAGTTAACCAAACTTATAGTATCATATTTGGAAATGCTATCTATTATAGTTTTTAGTCTCAGAAAATTAGTTACTGAAAAGGAAAAGAATGTTATATAGACAAATTTGTAGACTACTATAGAATAGAAGAGGTACGCTTCTACATAGGACTCAGTACTGTGGTACAACAGTTTCTGTACAATAAAATGATCAAATATAATATTATCTTGTATTTCTAAATAATTAGTATTTCTATTAGAATACTGAGTTTTCGTTAAAAAGAGGTTATTTTAATCATCAAAAATTTTGCCAATGATGCTATTTTGAAGTATTTTTTAGTGCGTGTGCAGTTTTTTTTTTTTTTGTGTGAGAGTATTTGGTATTTAATTTAATTATAAAGTATTTCTAATAATATATAAGTGACGAAATTTATAGGATCAATCAATAATAATTAAATATATATATAAAAAATTAAAATTATATTAAATAAATGATAATTCTTCTTTTGTGATTATGTGATGGTAAATATAGAGAAAAATTTTTGTAATTTCATAATATTTTGATTTTCCTTTCTTTTCCTTTCGTTCCAATTGTTTTTTTTTTTCATTATTATTATTATAATTATTAATACTATTAATATTTTATTCTCATTTTTATTAAGCACCAACGGTAACAGTAAATGTGTCATGACGTGCAAGTAGTGCAGTACGATAGTCTCTATATTTTAAGAACGCATCATATCCATATGCAAGCATAGCACAATATCCAAAGAACTAAAATGTTTAAGATAATAATATTAATTTTTAGAATGCCATTAATTTTTTGTAGCAATAAAATATTATATAGCTGTATGTGTATGTGTAAATCGTGAAATTAATGAATGTAAATATATGATAACAATAATGAAAACATTAAGTAACTTTCGTACATGTGATACGGAAATTGGTATACTGTTTTTATAATTTTATTGTATTTAAAATTTTGTTCAGTGTTTTAATAAGAAAACTAAAGTGTATAAAAAAAAAAAAAAAACAATTACTAAATGATTGCATTCGTGTAGGTGTAAACTCATGTCGATATACAAAAATTTCATAATTGACAATGAAGTTACTGTGTGCTGTTTGCACAAACTATTATTACACTACATATATTGCAAGTGTTATGGTTTAGTAAATAATAGTTCATGTTTTATTTTACATTTCTTATACAAATCTAATAAATATTTGGCAAACTAGAGGATGAAATTTTAATTTTATCATAGTAAAATTCGATGAAATCAGTCGTAAATACACTTGACCAGACTTCTGTTTTTTTTAGTACTTTCACAATAAAATTTAATAACATTCGTTCATTTACGCTATCATAAGATTCATTCAAAATTTTGCACACTTTATGTCAATTGCTTTTTATTTATTATAATATGTAATATGTAATTTTGTTGTTATGTAGTTATTAAATTAAGTAAATGCAAATACATACCGCTGCTACCAAAAATGCTTCAACATTTAGTGAAGCTGCAAACGTCGATGCAATTAAATATAATATAGTCCATACAACACAGTACCAAAATTCAATAAATATCCACGGCACTCGATTGTATTTATAAATGATTTGAAATAAATAAAACATTAACAGAAAACCAGTAAACCAAAATCCTGTCATTGCAACACTACAAAAAAAAGAACCGCGTGAATTATAACTATGTTGTGATACTTGAATAGAAATAAAACCAAATATATTTAGAATCTAAAAAGAAAAAAAAATGTATTATATCAATACAAAAAAAAATTATTTTAAAATAATTCATTTGTTATTTAGAATTTATTTACCATGCATAAAACTTTTAAAATACCGGGTACTGTTCTTAGGTATAAACCATTATAACGAATAAAAACTGGTTGGGATTGCGTTGAAGTAGTTGTTGTTGTTGTTGTGGTTGTGTGACTATTTATCATCTTCACTGTAATTAAATAATTGTTATCATTTATATCTTTTATTAGTACAAATGTAAAAATGATTTAAATATAATAATATAATGTTATCTTTTTTAAATTATATATAAACGCCCATTGTCCATTACATTATTAATTAATTTAATTTAAATTTATAATACACAATTTAACATTTCTATTTTTGAAAACTAAAATTTAAAACCGCATAAGGATTTGGTTTTTATTAAATCCGGTGAAATAATACGATAATTTAATCAAATGAAAATGAAACAATTAAGCAAATATTTTATTTTATTTAAGATATTGTTAGTTAATGTAATAAATACCATTAATAAGAATCTGTGAAATTATTACAGATCAAAGTTTATCCATAGATTAACATAAATTAGGATTTATCTTTTCACATGTGTACATATTCTAACTGGAGGCATTATCGTATAAAAGATTCAATGCTATATGAGAAAACGAAACCACATTCAGAATCATACAGTTTCATGTGGAAAATAACTGGTTGCATTTAACTGCATTTATTTTAATTTATTTATTTATGGTTTCTATTTTAATTGATAGAATAGAATAGTACATAACATGGCAATTTGTCTGATGAATTCTCGATAAATCCAAAAATGTATACCACATGCGAATAATAAAATTTTATTGGTTTTAAATGGTTTATTTACACATTTTTTTTATTGTTTCCACTTATATTGTATCTAGTTCTATGATTGTGCCATAGCATAGAACTATGGCCATGTTGTGTTGAGTGCATATGATGCATAATAAAACAATATTTAATGGAAAATTACGTATTTTACAAACAAAATTAATAGAAATTGTTTTGTTAAGGCTTGATTGCTTTTATCCTGAAAACTATAGAATTAAATAACATAATTTCCCTAGTGTATAAATGTATACTAATTATGAAATAGCAAAAATTCTTTTGATTAATGAATCCGTTGGGAAACAAACCAAAAAAAAAAAGTATAAAACATAAGCATCATTCACTCACAACATTTCAAATTATTCAAACTATGAAATCGTTCATTCAAAAGTATTAGTTAGCTTGCAATTCAGATGGAGCAGCATTTTCTTATCACTGTAAATATTTTTCCTGTCATCTTTTACGCATTAGTAATGACACAAACATTTACTATTTAATTTTTAATTATATTAATTTCTTCAATTAATATTTTAATGCTATTAAAATTCATTATAAAAATTGGATGACACAAGAATTTATTTTTAACGATGTCGGTCTCGGTCATAATTTTTCTTTTTGGGCGGGGAGCTAAATCACATATAAATATTATGAGTATGTATGGACAATGCAAAAAAAAATTTGTATATTTCATAAATAGTTACCAAATATTTAATTTAATATTGTAACAAATCTATTAATTTTAATCACTTAACAATAATTAATAAGTGAAAATAAAAATAAAATAAATAAACTAAATTGGTTAACTAACTACAAAATTAAAAAAAAAAACACAAAACCACAAAACACAAAAAGCAAAAAACGATTGTTCTGTTCTCTGTTCTGTTTTTTTTTTCATTCTGGTTTTTTCTGTCAACTATATTGTGACAGTAGTGACAGTCCGTTCTAGTGATCGCGTCTGCTATATGGTTTCTGTGGGTTGTGGGTTGCAATTTTAACTGTAACGGCTGACAATGTAATGCATGCTAGATCACTGGAACCCCTCAAGCAAGTCAAATCGCAAGCGAAGTAAAAAAACATTTGCAGGTTGCATTTTCAAAAAGAAACCAAAGCGAACCGAAATCGAATCAATCATCACAGGTAAATTAGTATTTTTTGAAAATGTTATGATAATATCGAAGCTTTGAGATGTGCGTTTATTCTTTATATTTTTTGTTCTTTATTTTTTTTGTACATAAAGACAGAAATTCTTTTCGATAATATGAATACTTTGGTATTCGAAAATACGATAGTAAATTTCTTGATGAGATTTTCATTGCAAATTGCGTAAAAATCTGGCAAAGTAATGCAAAATGACTTTTAAATTACCCATATTCAAAATTAATAAATTTAAAAATTTCCATTAATTTCTGATAAAATAACTTGTAATTTGTAATATTTAATGTAAATACAGTTAAAAAATTATTTAAAATAGATTCCATATCGTTTTCTATTAATTCTTATAAATTTTGTTTCCCAAAATATTCATTATTTCAATCTTTTGAAGAAATTAAAAATTGCGCAAAAATACCCATATATACAAATGTGCACTTTCAAATAAAATCCTATATTTTAGAAATTCACATTTTTACACAAATCTTTACAAAATTTCATTAGATGTTACATATTTTGTAAACATTTAGTCATATGACACAATTTTTGGGTTGTGTTTATGAAACTTCTAATATTCCTAATTCCAATATTATCATTTAAAACCATAATTTCTATGTTACTTGTAGTCTTATTAGCACATATAATTTTTATTTTGTTTGCTGGGTATTTTATTTTCACAACACAACAAAACCAAAGGCCAAAATTAAAAGTAAAATATGCAAAAAGCACTCGAAAATTCATAACATAAATATTAAATTTAAAATATATAGTTTCTTTCACGTTAGTTAAGTTAATTTATTTAGTTTTATGGTAGAAAATAAAATATAACTAAATACAATAATGTCTTTATTGAATAAGTTTTTATTAATTGTTGGATTTATTTCACTCACGCATGCAGCATATTCAGCAGCTCAACGTAATTATATTAAATTCATTATATTTAATTAGAATAAATAATAATGGGTATGCATATCATGTCTAATTTGCTAATTTTCTATTTTTTACAATATAGATCGAACTTTTTTAAGAATAACAGAACAAGAATCTGGATTACTGCCGATAGATGTAAAGATGATAAATATTTATAAATAAATATATTATTTTTAAATTATCTTCTGTTTTAGATATTATTTCAAGCTATTGTTAGTTTATTTCTAATAATTTATGGAACATTACAACTAGTTGGTGACTTTAAAGAAATTCGTGCAGCTGTTGATTTACAAGGTAAATCATGGGAAACATTATCGAATATACAATCATTTTATAATTTTAATCATCGTGGACGTGCTTTATCACCAAATTATAATTTGTCCATGTTAAATAATGTGGAAGATTCTGATTTATTAATTGATTCATTATAAGAATAAAGTTTATTGATTTTGATTTGAAGTTATTGTATGTGTTTCAATTTTAAGAATTTTCTATAGATTATTACAATCTGGCCGGCGTACGGGTGTGTGTGTGTGTAGTCCTATCCCGTCTATCGTCTACTTGGATTCACTAGTAGTGTTGTGTTCTGAATTTTTTGGTATTTTTACGAATCGTTCGGTAATATTGGTGAATCCTATTGAAATGTAAACGTTCATTTTGGTTAAATTTGTAGAAAGCAAATGAAAAACCGAATTCAGAATTGAAATATCATAGCTGCTATTATTCGCTTATTTTTGCTTCCATTTTTTTAAATTTTGTAAATTTCATTCGACTTTAGGTAATCAATTTAAAATTATTGATACACAATTAATAATAAGTGCTTATTTCGCTACTATTAAATGTTAAAATACGTAGCAGCCACATTAGCAACTATTGAAATTTCAATTCTGAATTGGGAAATGGCATGAGTAATAAATGGTACTCGTATTAGTCTCTAGTACTCTACCGAATCCGAAATTGAAATTTCACGTGGGACAAATCTAGCCCTAACCTTAGCAATTTCAATAGGGCTCACTAATCTAGCTTCTACGTTAATGGTAATGTAATAAAAAACATTTGCTATCGCTTGATGAAGTTTATAGTGTCTAAAGTTAAAATGTTTAATAATCAAAAACTCAAACGTTATCGTAGAAATGTCAAAATCTCCAACTTTATAGTATAAAATCTTTATTCTTCGGATGGATAAAGTTTACTTAATGTGTGTTTGCTGCAAACTTTATCAAGTGAAGCCAATTCATAGAGATCATAACGTAAAATCGAACACTGCGAAACAATGTATAAAGTATTTCTTTCTATGAAGAAATATTTGCACAAACATGTAAACGTCAAATATGAAACGCATTGAATTTTATATCTGAATAAGTTTTCATGTTTCATTTACACATTTATCACATTTCTAAAATTAACCCAAAAAATTTGGACAAAGTAGGAAACGTCAAAATAATTTTTAATTAATTTGTGCTGCTATTAAAATTATATTTTCTTTAATAGTTTGTAGGGACAATTGAAATAATATTTAATAAATTACAAATAAATAAACAATTAATTAATGCTATTCCTTTATATTTTTCTATATTGTACTAATTTGATTTCTGTTCTGTAGAAAACGCAAATTCAGAATAACCACATACTTTATGTCTCTATTTGTATGCATTTGTGCAACATTGTTCAAATTTCTGACAAACTTTCGATTGAAAACGAAAACTTAATGAATTTTTTGCAAGAATTGGTAAATGAAGTAACTGCTAATACAGAATATCAGCTATTTAATTTCAGAAACAGCAGATAGAGACTTCCATAACATAACATAACTAACATTCCGTATTGAAGATTTGTTAATGTAAATCTTGATAAATCTGTGTTTGAGGTGTGTTTTAAAATTAAATTTTATTAGATATAAATAAATTAATTAAAATTTATTCTTGTAAAATTTTTAAATTTGTGCATTTTATATAAAAGTATAATATAATCCTTTTTACAATTTTGACAGTTTGGCGACATAATCGAAATTGTCATTGTCAAAAATATTTAAAAACACAATTTTAAGAGATGGTACGATAGGTACGATAACGATGTATTCAGTGCGATCGGTGCGCAACACTTCCTAACGAAATGGAAATGGCTCGATGATTTCGATATTTTATTTACTTAAAAAAATTTAATTAATATATAAAATATTATAAATTGTTATTGGATGGATTGGATATTTCTAATCTTACTCGAAAAATGTCTTCTGAATCTATAAGAAGATGTAATTCCTTATTAAAATTTATTTGTTATTGATATATTATATAAAACTCAAATAAATAATTTTGTAAATATTGACAAAAAAGAAAGAAAAATGTATTTATGTTTAAGAAAGTGGTACTGGTAAGTAAGAAAAACAAACTACAAAGTGTTCTAAATGTAGGTAAATTGAGATAAATACTTTCATTTTAAGTTACAAAACACAATATCCGTTCTTATAAATATATGTTTTTTTGTTTGTTTGTTTAAAAGTATTCTTCAAAATGTAAAATCAAAAAGTCATAGCTAAAGTTCAGAATTAGATTAAAGAAAACCTTGGATTGCACATTTTCTTTGTTTATTTGAAAAGATTTTTATTTTCTCTGTTATTACAAGAAACATGTATTTATTTATTTATTCCATTAAATATATCACTTTTAAAGTTTCAGAAATAATACTACATATAATGGATTTTTAGGTTTAAATTGCTTTAATCGTTTCATTAGTAATGCTGAAATTGCAACTGCTTTAAGACCTTTTTATTTTGTTGTCCATCCTGATTTATTTGGACGGTTTCCTCAACAACGAGTAAGTTTTTTTTTTTTTTTTAATTTGTGAATGAATACATTTATTTATCAAAATTAACTTCTTATAGTCTGTTAATGAAGAATCATTGAAACATTTAAGTGCCCATTTAGAAGCTATACAAAACAAAAAAATTGTCTCTTCATCTCCAAAAGTTTTAGCATTTTACATACGCGATTCAAGCGTAGAAAATAGAGGTAACTAAAAATTAACATAATTATTATAGTGATTGATTCTAATAAAAAAAAAAACTTGTGTTCTTGTAGATAAATTTAAACTAGTTAAAATCCAATTAGAGCGTAATCCTGATACTAAGCAAATAATTAAAAGAATATTAGAAACGTGTAATTTACCAACCAATTATATTGATAAAATAAAAACGCCAATAGTGTCGCGCCATGATGGTAAAAATTTTGATAGTAAAACAAATATGAGCGGTGGAAATGGTGATGAATTTCATGGAACACCATTTCAAGATGAATATGAAATTTATTATATGAAAATTAAGAAAGTAAAACAAGAGAAAACATTAAAGTAAGCTATGGTATTTTTTATGTAATCTTTAGAATCTTAAATTTATTAAATAATCTTCATTCACGAATAGAGCCTGGTTGAATAATAATATTACAATAGCTCATGAAAGATCGAAAGGCTTAGAGGACTTAAAAGAAGATGTTATGAAATTACAAGTAATTTATATATTTATTTTTCGAATAATAAATGTATTATTCATTTACTTATATATATATATATACGATTTTTTCATATAGGAGTCCCTCTCAAATCGCTTAAAACTTAAAGATTTGCAATATGACTGTGGATGGAATATTGAACATTATCGTGGTTGTTTAAAAAGCTTAGAACGTCTTGTTAATATGCATGAAAAAGATATGAAAGCATTAGAAAGTAATACGATTTATAATATGATGTTTTTGTTTTTAATATAGTTTTTTTTTTAACTAGATCGTATTCTTGTATTTGCGCCTATTTCTGGTGTTAGTCTAGAAGGGCATATAATGTTATTCACTGGTGATGTACAACATAATTGGTTAGATGTAATTTTATTTCTAATTTATATCTTCAACCCTCCAGTTAGCAAAGAATATGAAATATAATGTTTACGAACTTATTTTATTTACTTTAGTTTATAAGAAATATATCAAAACAAGATGAATACTTACGACGAATTCCATCATATGAATCGGCATTGTCACAAGTTTTACGACAGATAAAAATTAGTCGTCGAAAATTTATGCCCAAGGCCCAAGTAGTCAATTATGCAGCACAATTACGTAAAGTAACAACATCCATGTTAGATTATTTAACATTTCATTCGTCATATCCAAAATCGTGGCCAGAAAGTTTAGCTGAATATGAAATCGTTATAGAGTCGTAAGTTTCTATTTGTTTTTTCTATTTTTTTCTTTTGTGAAGTTTTTTAGTTTTTTATCATTAAATTAAATAGATTGGAACATTGTTAATTTAAAATGTTAATATTATATTTATGTGACGTACTAATTTATACATTCTTATTAGAGAGGCAGGTCCGTTAATGGTGAGTCCAACTGGACAATTTATAGCACCATCAACTTGTCCTGGATCAATATTAGTTGACTTTTTAACAACACATTTAGGTGAAGCATCTGAGAAAACTAATCAATACAAAAAGTTTGTATATAAACATTTTAGTTGTATATGCATTATCTATTATAATTTTTAATTATAGAAATAAATACGTTGAACGTGAGTTACATGAGCGATGTTGTAAAGAATTGTCATTAAAAGATTTAACCAAAGATGATTCCATAGATCCAATAAAAATGATTACTTGTTTAGAACGGCTTTTAAGTGCCGGCATTGAAATGAATGATATTACTTTATATATTACGCATTATTATTCAGTACTGTCTGATGGTACTGTATGCATTCCGTGGGATTGGACACTAGAATAAAATGATTGTATTATACAAATTTTATTTTTTTTCATATAAGTGTAACATATACATGAATTTCAATTAAAAATTATATTTTGTAAATTAGAAACATTATCAATATCTACATATACATTATTTACATTTATTTATATATTAGATTAATATTTGCAATGTAATTACAAAATGATGGACAATAAAAATATTAAGTTGTAAATAAAATAATATTTTAAATAAAGTAGATAATACCGCTTTTTATGGTTATACTGGCAATACTTTATTTACGATTTCGTTTTACACGTATTACGTTCGCGTTTCTCGCGTACAGTCATCTGTCATTTTATGCTCGTCTTCGATTTTTATTTTCTTTTTTTTTTTTCATTTTATTTCATTTACGATTTTGTAGCTGTTGGCATCGCGTGTGAATGAGATAATTACTAAAATATAGCGAAAGCAAGCATCAAAGTTAATATAATATAATAAAGAAATTAAAAATACGAAATAAATGTAAAAATTGGTATGTAAATTTGTAAATTGTTATATAATTATAATTAATCTAATATCAATAATTTTGATATATTAAAAACCAAAAAAAGATTTTGTGTGTGTGAAAATGTATTTTATGTGAAGTTCACGTTTCAATTTTTATATGATACGTGCATTTTTTTTTTAAGAACAGTGTTAGCCATCTTTGATTCGTACGTTTCTTTTTACTTAATTTTCTATTTCCATAATAAAATTAATTTTGTGCATTTATCTTAAATTTAGTTATTTTTTTTTTCCATTTTGGGTGAAGATGATTTGGATAACATTTTCAGAAAATTTTTATCAAAAAAATCCGAAATATTTTTTCTTTTCGAATGCATACATGTGCAAACACATTTAAATTTAGTGCTACTTTTACTACTACATATGCAAACAATGAAATATTAAATTATTTAATGTACACTCATCCAAGAAAGTATGCAAATACAATATACAAGTACAACGAAAAAAATGACGCCATTGCGTCGTCGTTTCCCGTTTATTTCAATTAATAATTTTTTAAGGGAATCCTTCCAATTCTTATTAAAATACCATGATGTTTCACAAGTTATTGTTTTGTTTTATGAGAAAGAAAGTTAATAAATATACAATTATCGTTTATGTACGAAAACGCTAATAAATTTGTAATTATAACCATACATAAATAAACATTTCAACAAGTCTTTTTTTTTTTTTTTTTGCGAATCGCGATAATTCATTTCATTGTTTTATAAATAAAATTAATATTGTCCTTTGTGATAATGATTATAATTGTTTTAATTTCGGTAGCAAATTGAATATACATTATTATTTGAAATCATAAGTATTTAAAAATATAACTGTTTTGTATTCATTGTTAATTATTTGTAACAACTTTCTATAAATATGTTTATTATATAGATATATTGTTTTTTACATTATTAATATTTCTATTATATATTGAATTAAATAAATTAAATGATTTTAATTTTTATTGGAATTACCAATTTCTGAAAAGTTATATTTTCATATTTTTTTTTTTTTTTGATTCTGTGTATATTTTTTCATAATTTGGCCCAAATAAATAGAATTTATGTTACACAAATTGTTATATTGAGGTATTTAATCGATAACAAGTAAAATTAAACCTGTACATGAAATGACCCGTCGTCATTATCTAATGAAGTCGCATAGTACAATATGTGAAAGGTAACTGTAAATTTTCTTTATTACTCCGCATTTGAAAAATAAGTTTAATATTAATTACATTTCATTATTTTTTGTGTATGATTAGGACATAATTACATAAAACATCAAATGAATGTTTTAGAATTGAAGATCTTGAGAAAAAAACTGAACATATTGTATAAATGGGAAAAAACATCTGCTAAAAACAAAACACAAGATTACTGTTCAAAGAATATCTTCACATCTATATGCATATAATATTTAATAAATATCAAAATTGAAGTTATATTAAAGATTAATATATTGTAGACATATATTATATTCATACTATAATTATTTGACATAATACTTACTATTTTACACTGTTATTATTGCACAAACCAAAGTTGACTTGGCATATTTGTATTTGTAGAAAAAATTATTCTTATGGAATAATTATCAATAATTATTCGTTCTTAGTATGATAAAATGTAGGTGTGCCATTGCCATTGTTACATTATTATGTGTTGATTATTAGCTCATTAATATGCTAATTACGAATAAATATTTTTACGGTGATAAGAGTTTATCTCGAGATTATGATAATTTATACCATTGTCTAATTTAAACACATTTTTCGTGTTTCTTTACTTCTGTCTTATAAATAATATTTGAAACAATTATATCGCATAACTAATAATATTTGTATCATTTGTATGTTGTATTATTATTTAGCGTAATAAAATGCTACATATTTTTAAAATTTTAATATTAATAATAAAAAAAAATAATAATATATTTTCTTTCTAATTTTTTCCTAGATTAAAATCAATATATTTGAAAAACTATTAAAACTCCATAAAGTGTTATTTTCGTTTATGAAGTTAACAAAAAAATCTAAAAACAAACTTTAAAAAAAGAAGTAAAAATTACTTTGTGTATCGTTAATAAATATATTTAAAATATAACAGCAATAATATAGTAATAAAATATTAATTATTGGTTTTAAATTAAATTAAAAATTATTAAAATAATTTTAAGTTTATATAATAAATAAAATAACAATTATAATCAAGAATTACATGGAATATAAAAATTAAACTAATGACAATTAAATCTGTTTAATAAAAAAATTAAAGTGTGGTTATCGAGTCAGAGAATAGTTAGTGAGTGTACGGAACAATTAAAGCGGAACTAAAAATAAAATTTAGTGAAAAATTAAATAATTTTTAAGCAAGTTAAGTGAATGCATAACATTTTACAAAAATCTAATTTACATTATTGTATAAATATTAATAATAACACATAAATAATTTATAAATTAATATTAAGTAATAGACATTTTTTGTTGTTATATTATTTTTTGTAATTATTTAAATTTATTGTTTTATTTTTTTCATTTTTCATTTTATTTTTGAAATATAATTTTTGAATGGTTCTTGTTTTGTGTGTGTGAACCTTACGGCGATCATTTAATTTTTTAAATTATAATTTAAGATATTAGTTAATAGATAAAAAGTCAATATTCTGCAAAAAGTGTTTAACACAATTACAAATATGATGACCGAAAATAATACGGTGGCTAACTTAAATCATTTAAGTAATAATCATGGCACTCCAAAGAGGTAATATATCTGCAATAATATATATTACTTATTCTATTTACTAATTACTTTTTATTCGTTTATTTTTTATTTTTCTTTTTTTTCCTATAATATAGTGATGGAAAAATAATAACTAATGACGACTTAGGATGGAAGTCAAAATTAAAAGTTCCTCCGAAGGATAATCGGATAAAAACAAGTGTTAGTCAATTTAATTTTTAATTTATTGACCCTAATTAATCATTTTTGTTATATTTAATTCACGTTTAAAATTCCAAAATCAAGAATTGATTTTTACTATAAATAATTTTAATTGTATATCAAAATTCTTGTTTGTATTATAATTATTTTAAAATTATTTTTCACAATACTTTGTTTTTATGCAAAGAAAAAAAACAGGCAAATTGATGTTAATATACATTTATTTATAATTATTTTCTTAGCTGCACTAAAATATATACAATTAATTTATTAAACAAAAATCACTTGATTATAATTTTTAACGCCAATTGAATTTATCAAAAACAGCTATGAATTAGTTCCATTTAATGGTGTTAGTTAATAACAATGATTTTATCGTTTATTTTTTATACAGGATGTTACGGATACACGAGGCAATGAATTTGATGAATTTTGTATTAAACGTGAATTATTAATGGGTATATTTGAAAAGGGTTGGGAAAAACCATCGCCAATCCAAGAAGCTGCTATACCAATGGCATTAAGTGGTAAAGATATATTAGCCCGAGCAAAAAATGGTACCGGTAAAACTGGTGCGTATTGTATTCCTGTACTGGAACAAATTGATGCAACTAAAGATTATATACAAGCGCTTGTGATTGTACCAACACGTGAATTAGCATTGCAAACATCACAAATTTGTATTGAATTAGCTAAACATTTAGCTATTAGAGTTATGGTAACAACTGGTGGCACCATACTTAAAGATGATATTATGAGAATATATCAAAAAGGTATTTTAAAATTTAATATTTTATAATAAATAAATATATTTATTTTTAAGCAGTTGCAAAAACTGTCTTTTTACAATAAATATCACTATTATGATGATTTTTGGATTCCCCATCATTTTGAGATAAATAAATGACAACATCCGTTACTGATAATTTTATTTTTAAACTATATACTATTTTTATTTTATTTATTTTGTTAATTAATGTTTATTGTATTTCTTTTTTTTTTTTTATTTAGTGCAATTGATTATTGCGACACCTGGTCGTATACTTGATCTCATGGATAAAGAAGTAGCAAATATGTCACAATGTAAAATTCTTGTACTTGATGAAGCTGATAAATTATTGTCACAAGATTTTAAAGGCATGTTGGATCATGTTATTATGAAATTACCAAAAGAACGTCAAATATTGTTGTTTTCTGCAACATTCCCACTTAGTGTAAAAAATTTTATGGAAAAATATTTACGTGAACCTTACGAAATAAATTTAATGGAAGAATTGACACTAAAGGGTGTTACACAATACTATGCTTTTGTACAGGAACGACAAAAAGTACATTGTTTGAATACATTGTTTTCAAAACTACAAATTAATCAATCGATTATATTTTGTAATTCAACACAACGTGTTGAATTGCTAGCAAAAAAAATTACGGAACTGGGCTATTGCTGTTATTATATACATGCAAAAATGGCACAAACACATAGAAATCGTGTATTTCATGATTTTCGACAAGGATTATGTCGTAATTTAGTGTGTTCGGATTTATTTACGCGTGGTATTGATGTACAGGCGGTGAATGTTGTTATCAATTTTGATTTTCCGAAAATGGCCGAAACCTATTTACATCGAATTGGTCGTTCCGGTCGATTTGGTCATTTAGGTATTGCCATCAATTTGATTACATATGAAGATCGCTTTGATTTACATCGCATTGAAAAAGAATTGGGTACAGAAATTAAACCAATACCAAAAGTTATCGATCCTTCATTGTATGTTACTAATATGTCAAGCGATTCTAGTTCCAGTAATGATGATGGTAATGTCAGCAAATAAATGTGTTAAAAACCAACAACAATGAAAAAAAAGAATGGGAAAAAAAAAAAAAACGAATAATAAAATAAAAAATTAATTAAAACATACTTATTAAGAGAATATAATAAAGTAGTAATGTAAAATATTAAAAATAATATTAATTAAACTGATTAAAATATAAGTGAATATATATATAAAAATATATATATATATTTTTTTTTTTTTATTGTGAATAAAATAAAAATAATTACTCTTTGAAACAAAGATGAAGGAGAATGATATTTTTGAAATAACTTATAATTAAAAAAAATTAGTAGTTATGTGTGAGAGAGAGAGAGAGAGAGAGGTGGGTGATGCAAGAAAAATGTGAAAGTGATTTTTGTGAACAAAATATGATTTTTTAAACATTCTAAAAATGAAAATAATATTAAGTTTCTAAGTGACTAAATAAAAAGGAAAGAAATTAATTCAAAAATTACTATTATTAATATTATATATGTCTCTCGCTTAAGGATTCATCAATTCTACCAGAACATCTTTAACATCACACTCAACTCAACTCCTTCATCATTTTTTTATTTTATCGTTTTTATTTCATCATTTTTTTTTTTTTTTTTTTTTTTTTTTTTTCGTTCATTAATAACAATATCGTCAAAACAATTATACATTTTACATATTTAATAAAAATATATGTAATAATATTCGTTCATTCATTAAATAATAAAGAAGAAAAAAAAAACAAGAAATCATCAATTTAACAGAATTAATTTACAAACGAAAAGAAAATTGATTTTTTTTTTTTTTTTTTTAAATAATGTATTAAAAATTTATTCAAAATCCAATATAATATTTAATTAAGAATAATTTTACAAAAAGTGTTTAAAAGTGGAAGAATATATTTTAAAGTTAAAACCCCAACACACACACACACACTACACACACACACTACACACTACACACACACACTACACACTACACACATTACAATTTTTATGAATTTGAAGTAATAAATAAAACTGTTCCAATAAAATTAAAAACACATAAAAATTATTTGTAAATATTAAAAAAAAAGAAATGATTTAAAACAATTTAATAAAATAGAAAAATTAAAAAGAACAATACAAAAAAAAAAAAAAAAAACAATAAAAAAAAAATAATTTAAGCGATGCAATTAAAAAATATGCGAAATGTAAAACAATTTTATCGAATTTTTCATAGAAAACATTTGTTTTATTGTGATATTTATTATTGTATGTCGTAATAATTTGTTATAATAATAATAATAATAATAATAATAATAATAATTGTAATGTTTAAAATAATATTTAATACATCTCGATAAAAAAAAATTTTATCATTATTATTATTATTATTATTATTATTATTATCAAAAACACGATTAATTTAAAAAAAAAAATGTATCAATTATTTGAAACATTGTTTAACAACACTATGATGATCATTATTATTATTATTATTTTTTATTTATAATGTGTACATTTTTCTTTTCAAATTTTACTATCTTTAAAATGGCCTACATTTATATTGATTTAAAATGGCAGTTTTAAATCAAATATTACAACAATTGCTGCAGCAGCCGTACATTAAAAGAAAAATGTACACAATGTGATTTTTTTTATTATTGTTAATTATTATTATTATTATTTTTTGGATGAAAAAGATGTGGGATTTCGTTTTATTTTAATTTTATTATAATTTTTTTTTAACATTTTCCGATTATACGCTAAACTTAAAATTGAAAAATAATTTATATAAAAATATAAATATTAAAAATTAAATAAAAAAAAAAAAACACACACACACACACAACAACACGCACACACACACATATTGAATTATTTGAAATTTAAATTTAAATGAACTGTTTTTTTTTTTTATATTTTACTAATAATTTATATAATTTAGGGATCAATTTTTTATTAATTTTTTTTTTTTTATCTTAATTATTGCATTAAATTAAGTTAATAATAATCGGAATAGAATTTTAAACATAAAATGTGTGTGTGTGTGTGTCAGTGTGTGTGGTTTGTGTATTTTGGTATACGATGAATAAAAAAATATTCCTTTCACCAGTAATATAAAAGCATAAAAAATTAAATTTAAAATTACTGACCATCTTAATTTTTGGTGAGCCGACGAGGGGGGGGGACCTTTAAATGTAAGATTATTAAAAATATTTTTAAAGTAATTATCGTTGATTCTGTTTTTGAATTTTGCTCCTTTTTTTTTTATTTTTTTTTTTTCTCTTTATATTAAATAAATGTTAAATGAATATTTCTTTGCATGAATACTTTGATTACAAATTCTGTAGTAATATAAAATAGGACAACAAATAATATAATAAAATAAATAAAATGTAAAAATGGATTTATAAATAAAAAAAAAAAAAAAAAAAAAAAAAAGAAAACGAAATAAAATTGTAATCGTTTTTCTTTTTTGTTTTTTTTTTAATTATTTTTATTTTTAAAGAAAATAATTCTATGTTTAAATGTGTTTACAAAAAAGTATTTATTATTATTATTATTTTTTTTTTTTTTTTTTTATAAATGTAATGATCCTTAAAAATTATATTTTTCTCGATGTTAAAAAAAAAAAAAAAAGAAAAAAAATTCCACATCTTTTGTTTTTTTTTTTTTTTTATTTAGTAAAAAATTTTTATTGAATTTTTTTTCATGATCAGGCTCCAGTTCGCTACACATTGGACATTTTTTCTGTCATGACTATGTCAACGATTTTCATTTTTTTTTTTCCTATTTTTAATTACTATTTTTTTTTTTTTTTTTTTTTTTTTTATCGAGTTTTGACACTGTCATGACACATTGAAAATGTCGAACGTGTTATCGATATATTTATATGTGGGGGGGGTCTCACCTATCCATTCATTCCTCTATTATTTTATATATTTCCTTTAAATATGATGAATTCTTTATATTTGTTCGTTCGCATTGAATGATGAGAATACAATTAAACAAATTTTTTGTTTTATTTATAATATATCGATAATATTTATTTATGCGCAATTGAAAATAAAAAGAATTCCATCATTCATATTTAAAATATAATGCAAATTTTAATTTTCAATTCATAAATTGTGTAGATCACAAAAACAAAACAAAACAAAACAAAACGAAGTTGGACTATGATTTAATATATTTAAATCATTTTAATTAATTAATTAATAATTAATTATAAAAAATGTAAAAGTTTCCGGCTGTTATAAAAAAAAAAAAAAAAAAAAAACATTGAAGCTGTGTACAATTTTTTGCATTATATTTTAAAATTCAAAATAATATCAATTAATAAAAAATATATTTAAAAAATATATATACTTACACAAAAAATGGTTAAAATGCTGCCACATTTAAGATCCATTAAAAATATTTATTATTTTTTTTTTTTTTTTTTAAGCACAACATTTTGTGTTGTCAAACTACTACTAATTAAATCAATTCATATAATAAAACCCAAAAAAATTATATATAAATATATTTATTTATATATAATATTAGGAAAATAAAAATAAAAATTAACAAATTTAATTACTATAAATTAATTTACTGAACAAAAAAAAAAAAATGATGTGTAAATATATAAAATTAAGCAAAATAAAAATTAATTTGACTTTTTTTTTTTTTTTTGGACAGCAAAATTTATATGAACAATAAAATATGTAATATCATTTTTTATTATTTTAATTATTGGTAAATCTTTTATGTTATTATTTGGCCAACACTTGTAAATTTTCAGTAATTAGTAAAAAAAAAAAAATTATAATAAATTAACATAAAATATAAATAAATAAATCAATTTATAATTTCAATAGGCAAAAATAAAATTAAAAAAAATCTTTCATCATTCAAGATTTTTGTAAAAATATTTTTATATTAAAAAAAAATATAATAATTAATAAAAAAAAAAAAAAAAAAAAAAAAAAAACAATTAGCATATAAAAAATATATAATTTAATAATGAAAGACACATTATAATAATATCATTTTTAAAAATTAAAAAATCTTATCTTTTTTTTTATTTTATTTATATATATATTTTTACGAATAACAATTATTTTATATTTTGTATACATTATTTTTGTGTGTTTAAGATCTGTTCAAAAATTATGAAAAAAAAAAAAAATTAAAACCATCCGAATGAATCTCCCGTACAAAATATAAAATAATTTTTATTTGTAATTTATATTTTTCAAATTAAGTTTTTTTTTTTTTAATACAAAAATAATAATCAAAAAAAGAAAATGCATAAATTTAAATAACTAATTTTCATTTTTTATTTTTATTATTATTTTTTTGTCAAAAAAAAATACAAGCCAAATAATTTAAACTGACTTTGTTTGTTGTTCCATAAAGTTATTTCAATGTTATTTTTATTATGTTTGTTAAGTGTCATATACTATCTCATAGAAACGTTCAATCATCATAAATTCATTATTTATAAATTTTTTTTTTTGTTTTTCTGTCACAGATTATAAAAATAATAGTCAAAAAATTTATAAATAAATTGAAAAACAATTTAAAATAATTAAAAATATAAAAACAATTGCAAAAAAAATACATATAAAAATAAATTAAATCATACGATTACAACAAAAAATACATAATAATTATAAATAATTAATTAATGTGAATCAATTTCATAGATAATAAATAAAAAAGAAAAAAAAGGAAAACAAAAGACGCTCACACAATATTATAGAAAACAACGGTTCGTCACCGCTACACACACACACACACACACACATGCAATTTGAATGGGATACCTTTAAAAAAAAAACTATTAAATATGCAATAATTGAATATTAAATATTCTAATTTATTATTAATTTTAAAAAATCTCATCTTTTATTTTATAGAATAATTATAATTTCTTTTTGTCGAACAGTGAAATCACTTTTTACTGTTGGTTTTCTATAATATAATGTCAGTGGGGGTTTTTTTTTTTTTGTTCTATAAAGAAAATAGAAAAATTTTCACTCATCAAGAATTTCCATCCTCTTAAAAATTATAAAAATAATTATTAAAAAAAAAAAAACTAAAAAATCATTTTTTATTTAAAATTGTGTACTTGAAAATATTCATAATTCATTTTTTTTTCTCCGCTCTATTTATTTTTATCAAATAATTAAAATTATTTTTTCTTTCAAAAATATTTTTATTTTTCTCTTATTTTTTATTTTTTTTTTTTTTTTTTTTTTAATAAAAATTAGTATAATTTTATATTTCTAAAAGTACACAAAAAATTGTACCTGCTATATTTAAATATACATATAACAATTTAAAATTTAAAAAAAATGAAAAGTGAAAATATGAAAATTTTCTTTAAAAAAAATATTAATAATAAAACTAAATCATAAAAATTGTTTTTTTCTCTTTCTCTCTTTACATTTATATATTTTATTTTTATAAAATAAAATTGCTACTAAAAATAACTAAACTAACAAAAAAAAAAAACTATCCACAAATAAATAACAATAAATCCACCGAATGATTTATTTTTTAAAAATAATTTAATAATAATAATTGATTATAAAATAAAATATATAAATTAATGAAAAAGAAAGAGAGAATAAAATATAAAAAAAAAAAAAAAACGAATTGTATCAATTTTCGCGTATAAAATTGAAAGAAAAAAAAGGGAGATTCATTCAAATTATAGCTTTAAATTTATTTTTAATAATTACATCAATTTAAAAATATTATTACTGCTGTGATTTGTACTAATAATTTTATTTGAAAATGTTGCGTTTTTGTGTATTTTTAATAATAATTGATCCATCGATCACAACAACAAAAAAATTGTAAATAAAACACCACTTTAACACATTCAATTCATTTTATATATTTTAATTTTTAATTTTTAATTTAATCAAAAAACGATCAAAGTTATTAAATTATAAAATTGTCTTTTAGTAATAAGAACATTTTTTTTTTTTTTATTTATATTTTAAATAGTAGTGCAAAGATGCACAAAAAATAGTGTAACTAGTTTCATTGCGTAGGCACGAACAGAATTATAATATGTGTTAATTGTAATTAGATGTTATATAATTAATGTTTTCTTTTGGTAATCCGTCAAATAACTTATAAGTATTTATTTAGCAGTTGCAAAAAATCTGCCAAAAGCGCACAAGAGCGATTTAAAATTAAAATATGTGACAAAAATGAAAAATAATCTAAAAATGCTAAAATTCGGCAAAGCAATTTTATTAACTTTTAAATTAAATTAAATTAAATTTAAATTAATTAAAATAAAAAAACAAAACAAACACACACATAACAGCCATCAATATGTGAAAAAGTTAAATTGTAACTTGTAACTACTTGTGTGAAATCAATAGAAAAAGTGCGAGTATAGGTAAAAGTACAAAAAATTATCATATACTCAAACCAAATTATTTATAAGTATTACTTGGCGATTACCAAAAGAAAACAACTAATATATATATATCTAGAATATCCAACATATCAATATGAATGAAAAATTTATAATGTAATATACTACTACCCATCGTGTGGGTATAATTATATCATAATATTTTCATTTTAACATTTGTAAACTCTACATTTTTGATTGGTAATTTGTTCTATTCTTTACACTACTATTTAAAATATAAATACTATTTAATATACAGACGTTGAAAATTTGATTTTTGTTGGTACCCCGTCCATCGTACCCATCGTTTGTGTTAACACAAAATCAAATCCATCAAATATGGTGTGTTGTACGATTGTTTCAAAGTTCAATAAACTTTGCATGGGTACATATAAAAAATTGCCAAGTCTGTTTTATTAATAATGATGTATGATATAAGTTTATAATTATGTAATGTATAATTCATTACATGTGTGTTATTAGTTTTAATGATTTTGTATTACAAATTATCTTTCAAATTTTAACTAAATATAATTGCCAGTTGTGAATAAGTCGATGCGCGCACTGATGACTTTTTATATTAAAGCAATTGCAATTAAAAATTTTTTATGTGTTATCCAATATTATGGGGTTTCAAAAACTGTAATATTTCGGATAATTTTCATTTAGTTTTTTTTTTTTTACAAAATTTAACTGCTAGTTAATTTTTTTAATCCTAATTTTTAATATAAATTGTTTTGTTTTGCTAATTTTTATATTATTTTCATATGCGCACGCATTCTCTAATTATTATAATATTGATAGAGTGTGTCGATATTATAAATAAATATTATACTGCAAAATCAATGTAAAATCAATATTAATTTTTTTTCTATTTATAAAATATCATCATTGATTTTGCGTTTGTAGAATATTTAAATATTAAATTTTTCAATCCTAAATTTATAATTTATAATTTTTATAAGATGAATTAAGTAATTAAATCATATGAATAAAAAAAAAAAAAAGAAAAAAAAAAAAGTACCGTGAGAGATCTGTAATTTCAATAACAATTTTTAAAGTACACAAAGTACGATTGTGTAAATAGTTGATTTTTAATTGAACAACTAGAAGTTAGTTTTATCGCAAAGACGAAAAAAAAACAGTGTTCTAATTGATTTTTGTTTTTAACTTGTTCAATAAATCAAAAATTAACTTCAAAAATTTCTGTTTTATCAATTGCCTAATATATTGTCTCTTAAATAAAAGATTAATATATTGTTAAAATATTGCTATAGTAGATATCTATGCTGGAATAAGCTGGTCTGTTATTTGATTCAGCTATTCTATTTGGAATTTTCCACAAAATTTCTCCTGATTAAATTAAGTATACTATCTTTTCTTTTCTCCTTTTTCTAGTCTGCAAAATTTAATAGTAAATTTTTCTATATGAGAAATCCAAATCCTTTACATCTACACACAGCAGCAACAATGTATTTTGACCATTAAATTTAATTAAATAATAAATAGTATACTCGTATATTTGTACCTTCATTCATTTATCTATTAAAAACCTATTTACAGACTCTCATAGGTACGAGGTCATTCATTTTGTGAAATTTGTTTAATTAGTAAAAATATCACATTTGAATGGCTTCACACCTGTTTGGGTCATTTACGTCAACATTTAAAAAATTGTGTGACATTTTCTATTTTATTTTTTAATCTAAATTTTAAAAATTAACATTAATTTTAATTTTTACATTACATATTTTTTAATTTAATTTTATATTATTATAAAAACAAATCAATTTTTATATTTATACATGAAAAACGCATCATTTTCAAATAAATTAATTATAATGCGGTAACAAAAAAAAAAAAAAAATAATAAAAAATTAAAATAAAAAAGTAATTTAGACAAAATAATGTCTAAAATACAATTTTCCCTATTTTATTATTGGGTTTTTCTTTTATGAGTAAATTTTCGTGAAAAGTACCTTAATTTCCTTGCTGGATTTTATTTGCTAAAATAAGAGTTAACATTTTTTTACAAGTTCTCAATACTACAATAGCAATTTCAATTATAATTTATTTTTAATATATATTTAATTTTTTTTTTTTATATATAATTAATTGTACTTTAATTATAGTTTTTTTTTTTTTTTTATTGTAAACAAATTCCCTATTTGAATTAATATTTTTTATTTATAAATTTAAAATTTTTGCAAAATATTCAATCATATTTTAGAACGAAGTAAGAAAATAAAAAAAAAATAAATATTTTATTTACAATAAAAATGATCCGTTTAACGCCGAATATTATATTATTTATAAATATTTAAAAATTAAATGTAATATTTAAGATTTATTATAATTTATTAACTTTTTTTTTTTTTTTTTTTTTTTTTCTATTATTAAATCTAATTTTGAATGATGAAATAGACTGAAATTTTCGCAAATACGATATGAAAATGTATAGTCATTCAAATTTAGTAAATAAGTTGAATATTTTAATTTTCCACTTGGTTTATTTTCATAAATTTTTGGTTCGAAAATGTTTTTTTATAATTGAATCTTTATATTAAAGATGTAATTCTAATATTAGAGCTTAAATAGCAAATATTAATTTTCACACTTCATCACTTTGCGGACTTGTAAAAATTTTGTAATTAAGGTACTAATAAATTTATTTATGGGTTAAAAGAAAAAATAAATGTTCTAGAAAATTTTTCACTATTAAAAATCATAAAATATCCATTTGCTTAAAAAAATAAATACAAGATTTTTAATTTAATTAAAAATATTATTTAAAAGAAAATGCATTACAGGAAAAATTGTAATTTTTTTTTTTTTTTTCTAATTGAAAATATTAAAATTCATTGCAAAAACAAAAAATGGAAAAAAATTTAAAAAAGTACAAAAATCCACTTCACTTTTGTGTTGTGTGAAATTTAATAATTTTAAAATAATAAATAAATATAATATTATGTTTCATTTAATGTTTAGTTAAAAATATGTATTTCATAACATTTTAGTGTAATATCAAAATTATATTATTAATTATTTTTAAATATTATTTTCTTTGGTTGTGTTTAGATGATGACTGGTTAATGTTATACTACTGTGTAACAGTAATTAGTAAATCGTACGAATGTAGTCAAAAGAATATTCTTAATTTTAATATTTTTCAAATGAAATTTTAAAAAAACATTATCAAATAATAATACCCGAACGTCATCTAAACACGGGCCCTACAAAATTATATTAAAACAATTTAAATTACATATTTTAAAATAGCTGTAATGCCACCGTCATTCACCTACAAACTACAATTTGTAAATTTTTGTTTCATTTGCGTTTCGACTGGATTCATGTCTTGCTTTAAATTAATATCATGCCTTTTTTTTTCTATTTATTTTTTTATATTGGTTACTCCCATGCGGAGTAATTTACCAACTTGGTTGTAAAAAATGTTTATTAGATGCCATAAGCTCCACTTGGAGTAATATGACTTGCTGCTGTTGCTTTTCATGTAAAAAAAAGAGAATAGACTTATTCAATATATTTAGAATAAATTATATTTAATAAAAATAAAATTAATAAGAAATTAATAATAATTAAATCATATTTACAATGTTAGATTTGAATTTTTAAATTTCAAATTAATATCTTCATTTGTGGCATGCTACAAATCAAGATTCTTACCCACGTAAACCCCGCGAGTTAAATGATGATTTTGTTTTTCCATTTTCCGTTGAAACATTCAAATTGAATCCAGTCGAGACCCCGTCTAAACAACTTATATTATATTGAAAAATTGTATTTATTATTATTTTTTAAATTGATAATATGTAAATGTGATAAAAATTTGAAAAAAAAAATTAAAGAATAAAAAAAACAAAAAACAAAAAACAAATAGAACAAATAATAAATTTGGTTTAACGTAAATTTTGTAGTTTTATTAATAATATTTTGTACTGGAAATATAATGTATGGGTAGAATTTGAAAAACTGAGAATTAAGATAAACGTAAGCTTACGTTATTGGGAATTGCAATATATTGCTGACATCATAAGAAAACGATGATTTCTGAAAGTACATTATTTTGGAACAAATTTAGCTCAGTCACCAGGTTGGTGTGGGTTTTGGTTTTGATTTCGGTGTTAAAAATCTCTAAAAATGCATGATGTTTTATAATGGAATATTAAAACAGGATGAATAGTGCCATACATTACTGGAACGAGTTTTGCAATCAATGCATAATGGGAAGCAATTTAGAATTACATAGAAATATCTTTAACAATTACCTTTTTATAATCCATATTTTCTACGTATGTTGGGTGAACACCACTCCATTGAATTACATGTATTTAACTTTTCTTATGCCTTGTGTTCTATTTCTATTTACTATGCATATTGTGAGCGTACGACGATGCATTTGCCGAAGAGGATCCTCTGAAAAATGAGACAATTTGACATGATTAATCTATGAAGATGAACCCAATTTTTTCGAATATAAAAACGACATGATGAATGATAATTTTATTTTTTGAATTATCAAATTTCTCGCATTTTAATATAATAGGCTCCAACTATAATTATCCATTACGTGCTTACAACATTGAAAAATTTGTAATAACGATTAACGATTGCAAATTTTCGTGCAATTCTATTTTTTTAACAAATATGCGTACAATAATAATACTTCTTACCCAACCAAAAGAATTTTTGAACTTCAGTTTTTAACCTGAGAAAAGTTAAGTGTATATAGTTACAACGAAGTTCCAAAGTGGAAGGGAATGCAAATTAAAGTTATTATTATTATTATTAATTTCGATTCCTGGCAACTGTTGGCCATATCGAGAAAATTGAAATTGAAAAAGTCTGTTGTGAAAGTTTAAATAAAATATGCTTGAAATAAATAAATTGAACATTTTGCTCATTATACGCTAAAATTTCCGCAAGGGAATTATATTTCGGGATAGTCAAACGAGTCAAACGTCAAAATGGTAGATTTGCTATTTGACAGATATATAACGTATAATTTTTATACATATATTTTATATTTCATATTCATATATGTTTGACGGTGTGTGGTGATTGTGAATTTGTTTAGTTAGATGAGTTGTCTTTAATTGCATTTAATAATATTTATCAACATATTTTTGAAAACAGAATTCATCTATGATTTAAGAAATACAATTTATTTATAATTAAAACAGCAACTGGATATATAACTTAACAATTAGGTATATTATTTATATATAAAATTATTTTCCTATTAAAATATTCTATATTATTATGTGTATTGATTGTATTGTTTTGATGAATCAAGTATTTTTTTTTGTTATTCATGTTTGCAAAGTACTGGTACTGTTTTATACTGTACTTTATTCATTTTACTGATAGATAGAACTGAAAGTATAAATACTAGATTCTCGAATCTAGAATATGTATAATTGTATACAATCATTAACTATTCGGTTCAAATAAAATTCTATTTTTAATATACAATTTCAGACGAAGAGAAAAACAAACAACAAAAAAGAAATAAAATTATGTCTGGCTATCCGGGATCAGGAAATAATGATTATTGGGCTGGTGCGCAACATCAGCAGCCAAATCAACAACAACAACCACCACCACAAAATACTTCGAATCCGCATCAACAAAGTTATAATTTTGATATGCCAGATCATTTTGGTCAAGAATTGTAAGTAATTAAGAATTTTTTTTATATCACAGCACACGGCAGCACAAGTGCATATTGCAAAAATTAAATTTTCTTAATTTTACACAGTATTATCTATTTATTCATACATTGGAAGATTGGTTTGGCCATTACCAAAATGGTATATATGTAATATATGTGCGTGTATATATTGTCGTCGTGCGGATAATAAATATTTGATTTTATATAATTATTAATTATTTAAATTTATTAGAAATTTTCAAACGTTCGAATCAAATCAACCGGCAAATGTTACAAATACATCAGCATATGGTGGTAATTTATTTTATGATCCAAATGCAGCTTATACTGGAGATATTTATACACCACCATTAGATAAACCAAATTATGACGGTGGCCCAGCTGAATTTGATGATGAACCACCATTATTAGAAGAACTTGGAATTAACCCTAGCCATATATTACAGAAAGTAAGTACATACATTTTTATTAAAATAATTCATAGTAAATATCTTTATATCTAACTATTAGTAAGAAATAACGAATCGAAACTATATGATAATGTTGTGTTGAGACAATATTAGCTGTATATATATATATATTGCACACCAATTCGATTTTAGATTGAATACTAATCTAAAGTTTTGATGTTCACAATTAAATTATTCGTTGAAACGTTGAAATATAAGATAACAATATTCAAAACAATATAATAAATATGTAATTAATTAAATTCAGTAACTGAAAAAACGATATTTTGTATTCATGTATGCAGAATTTATATACATAATAATAAATAAATGACTTTCCTCAATTTTATAATGTAAAATAGGTCCTGATTTATTTCTAATATCTTTATATATTCGTTCGAATCGATACTTATGTTAATTACATTGATTTTTTAAAAAGTTTTTTCGCAATACACAATACTGAAATATTACTTCAATTGTGTATGGAAGAATTTTTCCAAATACGGTTGGTCACGGTTTTCCCAATGGTCACAGCAGCATTGCCAAGGAGTCCAGAGTAGTTGTATAACATAAATATTAGCATCAGATATCTTAGAAAGTTTTAGAACAACTTAATGAAAGATAAGTTTTAATCTAATAGATCCGTTGAGGCTATAGTAGCACCAAAAACGTTACTATACTTGTCTTTCTAAAAAATTGAATTTAATGTCTGTTATTAAATAAATCATAAAATTAATTATAATTAATACTAACAATAACATTACCACCATAGGAAATAATTTAACACATGTATGTATTCTTTAATAAATTGAAAAAACAGCGCCAAATTATTAACGTTATTATTTAACAGCTATAGTAGTATTTAAGTTAAAGATATTCTCTAATTTTACCGAAGAATATTGACTACACGTGCATATACGTGCTCTGGGTATATGTGGATTTTCGTTTATGTTTATGGTTTAATTTCCTGTACTTTTTGGAAAAAAGCCAGTATCAAAAACCTATTTTTAACATTTTTTTACTACATGTGATCGATCGTTGTCTTAATGGAATATTTTGTAATTTATTGGCTATTGTAAATCGATTAGTTGTTGTTGATAACTAAATTATTAAATTACTGTGAAGAGTTTCATTTGTTTCTTTGTAACTCTAAATTTTTTACCTGTTAATGAATGAATAATTTTTTATATGAATTAAAATTATACTTAAATAATTTATCCGGAAATCACTTGTAAATATTCCAGAATAAATTGATGTACATACTGGGCTTTTGCCCTTATACGCTGGCACTTTGAATTAAAATAATAATGTAAGAATCTTCACTGACTGAACCACATTTTGAATGACTTTGTTTGCAAACAAAATTGCAGAATATGGTGTGAACGCAATCAATACAACAAATTAAACTATTGCCAATGCATCCAGAAAATTATATTTATATTGGTGAGGAGAACATACGGTTTCAACACACGACACTGTTCCACAGCATACAGCTAATGAAATAATCAATTTATTGAGCAGTCAAATTTGGTGACCGACTATTTTCATAAATATTTTACATAAATTGACACCAAAAGTTGAGTTTTTTTTTAAACATTTATGAAACAAACCGTAAACAATTATTATCATACATTAAAAAAACAACAATAAGTACATTCATCGAAAATCGAGTTCATATGCTATAGAACGAAACTGTAGAGATGCAATTTGAACAATTCCGTGTCATTATGTTGAATAAATAAACTCATTGTTGTTCTATTTTATGTTGCAAAGTTCGAACGCAATTAATGGAAAACCTTTTGTATACAAAAAAAAAAAACGCATCCGAATTCATTCAATCCACTAAACTAATGTGATGAACTCTGTACGTAATAAATAAATATAAACTAATGAATTAAAATAAATTAAAATTGTTAAGAGTAACGAAATAATATTAACAACATTTAATTTTATTGTGGTTGTATTGAATTTTGTACAATGTTTACAATCAGTAACAAATGATTCTAATTTCATAAGTATTATTATTATGATTTTATTATAAATTTACTGTGTATACTTTATTGATGCGAAGGGTGTAGCTATAAATTGAACTAGATTTTTCTACTTATTTTTTTCGTATCATCTGTATATAATGTATAACTTTTCCTATATATATTATTTTTGTATTTGCTTATAATCTTTCGTTTTTTTTTTTATTCAACGTAATGTAGTATCACCCTCACACACACACACACACACACAGTCGCTCAACATTTTCTAAAATATTTTATTTTATCATATTATATATACTTTGTTATATCTATTTACTATATATATTTTATTATAGTATATATATGTGCAAGACGACTGAAAATAAGCTTGAAAAAAAAAAGAAAAACTTAGCAATAGCAGTATACGCACACACATACACAGCAATGATGAAGCTTTTTTTAAGTACATCGATAATTTTCTTCTTTTTCCCCATTTAGTTTTTCATCATACGCATACCAGTGTATAGTATTGCTACTCTCATATACTGGCTGCTGCTGGTACAAAACGGTGGCAAACGAACATGAGGACGCAATGAGAAAAATAATAATAATAATAATAATAATAATAATAAAATCGTACATGTGTTGTATCTGTGTATAGTAAACGTACTACATATCAAATACACGTATTCTTGCTATCAATAAAGATAAAAATATAAAATTGATGTCGACGAAAAGATTTGTAGTTTTATATATAGTAATTTATTTCTTTCATAACAAACATTATTTATTTTTTGTTAAGTGTTTGTTGTTGTGCATGGCTGCTTTGTATATTAGATGTGTGTGTGTATGTGTTTCGGTCGTATTTATTTATTATTATTATTGTTTATTTTTCTTTTTTGACTATATGATTATCCCAAATAATAATTAATAATATTAATAAAGTAATGTATTCAAACTATAACTATATATTCAATAGGTCGTTTAGTATAATATAGAAATGGATACATATACTCAGCATGACGATATAACGACGACGACAAATATCACACATAAGAATGTGTATTATATAATATTAAAAAAAAAAATAAATAAAATAATTTTTCCATTTTCTTTTGAACTTAATAAAACTTTTCAAATAAGAGAAATAAATATTCCTTCTGTTTTTTTTTTTTCGTTAATAATTTGAAATGAAATTTAAATTGAATGAAACTTTTCTCTCCACATAGTTGTAAATAATTTGGAATGAGAAATTAGTATACGTAAATCGGTATTAAATGAATGTTACGAGGTTACGAGGTGTTATTATAAAAAAAAAATATGAGGTGGTGAAAACATCGAATTCATGGGATGTGGTGCGGATACGGTTGTATAACTTAGTAATGAGTATTATTGAATTGAATTTGAAAAGTCATTGGGTCTGTTTTGGTCTATTGAATATTATTAGCCGATTGATACTATATCCAATATATTTAATATATATGAAGTTACGTCTATATTCCATATAGTTAGTTATATATATATATATATATTCGAATGTATAATAATGTTAAGAGTGAGAGGAGGCGGAAAAAAAGAAAATAGAAAAAGTTTTTGCCATACGACATGACAAAAAAGTAATAATAAAATTTAAAATTATTTTCAATCTCGGTATATTTTTCTTTATATTTGCCAATGTGTTGTAGGTCGGTCGGTCGGTCGGTATCTATAATCTACTCTTCTAATAATATATATTTTTATACTTTCGTTTTGGTGATGTTTAATCATTATGTTGATAGATATTATATCGAATTTATAATGATTATGTTTAAAAAACCATAGAAAAGTTTAATGCCTATTTTTTTTTTCTAGAAAATTTGCAATGCTGCTTATTTTTATAAACATTTATATTATTATATGACATAATAGTATTATAAATGTGTGAATTTATATAGTTATCTCTGCGGAAGATAAATGAATAAATACAATGGAGTATATATATATTGTATAAAAAACATGAAGGACTGTATGTACTTGTACTTGTATGAATCTTGTATAAATTTAAATACGTAAATTATTGTTAGCGAGGATCTCATTTAAAAAAATTTTTGTTATCACGTTATCTTCATTAAATCGATTTTTAAATTAACGTTTTAGATTTGAATGATGGTTGATCGCATTATTCACATATAGTAAACGAAATTTTAATTATATGTTCATTTTCTATTTTGATTAACAGTGACAAGTGAAGTACCGCCACTATTATGCCTTCATCACGCTTATAAAATGGAATTACAAAGAAATTTCTATCTTTCGATAATTGCACAGCAAATGCTATATGTACAATGGAATTTCTATTCAATGGAATTCCCATTCAATCGTAAGTGCCATTCAAACGAATTTAATTATTTATATTTCAATGTATATACTTTTCTTCCTTATAAACTTATTAAGCAGAATTCCCATTGAATAGCAATTTCTTTATAAATTGTTTTATACTCAAACACGCGCCGGACGTTTTTACCATTTTGAGTTGTTGATGATGATAACTTGATATATATAATATGGAAAAATCTGATAAATTCCTAAAAATTATTTATTGATCTGTAGTTTTTTTTTTTACAATATATGTTTAAATTAAAATAAATAATTATTTACATTTAATAATTAATTCTTTTACTTATATGAATATAGCAAGTTATATTACTCTAAGTGGAGCACACGGCATCTACTATGCATTCATTACAACCAAATTGGTGAATTACTCTGCATGGCCATATAACAATTAATCATCAATTGTATTGCAATTAACGAAAGATATAGATGTTTTCATAATTCTATTCCATTTATATTATATGGATGATTATCCAATAGTTATATGAATATATATATATATCACAATACATTTTGCATATAATAATTATAATATAGATATTTTCAAGTAAATTCATACATATTTGTTTACCATATGCCAACACCAACAACATCATTATTGCAATATAATAATAATTTTATGTTAATATCTGGATACACACATATATCGAATTTAGTATTTATATATACTATAGAAAATGGAACGCAGATAACACGGTCAATGATGTGTACCACCAATATGAAAACAACTATAATTACATAAATGTAATGTGTATAATGTGTTCAAATCAATTAGTTGATATGAAAATTTATGTAAATTGTCATGTTTATATATATCATATATACATAAAGGATACACCATTAGTATATTATAATAAAATAGTATGTACATTGTATATATGACTTTCAGTTAGATTCATCTTTCTGTACACAGATAACAATGTAAAGATGGTGGTACTGAAGTGTAATGTATAAATTTATTTACCATATTGTGATTTTAAAATCAATCCATTAATTTCGGTTTTCGCGATTCATTTGAATTAAGCTCATTAAGCTCATAGTTTAAAATGTTTAATTCTGTTATTTTAAAATAAAATAAAGAAATTCAGATGTGTGAGATTATAAGTATTTTATATTATACAAAAACCATCATATATATAATATATAAAATACATATTCAATAAATTAATATTATACATTTTGTAATAATAAAAATCGTATATAATTCTTATATGATCGATATATATTTTAACATATCAAATTATTCATATACGTATAACAATAACAATAAAATTAAATTGAAAATTAATCAGAAACAAAATCAATTTTATATTAAAATATTAGCGTAATAACACATAATTCTGCGTATATAATAATATAGGCAATAGATTATGATTAGCATATATATGTTACAAATATGTTATATATACACACACAATTACACAGTATTCTACAAAAGTATGTAGTTATTAAAAATTGTTTTTTATTTCTATTAAGGCTTACAGCAAAAATGATTATTATTAAAATGTAAATTTTTTTCAATTTTCAATCAAATTAAATATAATAATGTTGGTAATATATTAAGAAAAACAAAAAATTGGAAGCTATTCGCCTTATAAAGTTAGCTTGGCTAACTGTATATGAAAAGCGATAAGCTACAATAACACATTTTCATTTTAATATGCTATAGATAAAAATCAATAGGCTAACTAATAATTAACTATACTAATTGTATATTAATACAATATATAATATATATTCTCTATAGCATTTTTATGATTTTGTATTATATTTTTATATGTACAAACTAAGAAATGTTAGCGATACACATTGAAATTTTAACATAAACTTATAATATAATATAAAAGTGATTGCGAAGCTTTTAAATATTCGCAATTACGTTACGAAGTTACACACATAGAAATTGGGTTGAAAATGAATTTATATTTATATGATTTTACTATAAAAGATAGATTTAAAAAAATTTTAACAGAATCAATTTACTATATTATTATTATTATTAATGTTATACTACAATGTATTTTAATTGTATCTATATATATTTATATACTTGGATTGTATGTTTATACATATGTTGAAATATCGTTTGCATTAACATCTAACATTAAATATTTAAATTTAAATTTAAAATCTATGTGAAAAGTAAATATAGTTTTGATGGTTACTGTATAATTTGTAATGTAAATCGTTTATTTATATAATACATAATATGTGTCCCAATCAATTTAATGCAAACATGATATTCTATGGTATATATAATAATTTGTATAAATTATATATAGATGTGTGTGAGTATGCCTAGATATACTTACCATTTATATATAATATGTAATCATTCAATGTGTGTATATTTCTGCACACCCATATTTGCCCCTAAAATATCCAATTTCGAACTCAATTTTTGTCACGAAATATTTATCCTTTGTAATAAGTATAGAGTCAGTCCCTCTTCTAAATATATATGTATAGGCAAAATAATATAAAATATATCAATAAATTTTTAATATCAGATTAAAAAAAAAGTGTTTTTTTTTTGTTAAGCAAATATTATTTATTTACTTTATTTTTCCGTTTATTTATTTATTTATTTTTGTTGTTGTCATTTTGCTTTGCTTTTCTTGTGCTACATTATTATACAGCCATACAGATAAGAAAATAAGAAGAAAAAACCTTTTTTATTGGTATTATTATATTATTGTGCCTTATATATATATATGCGTAAACAAACCCTTTCTTACATATATAAAATGTAGTTATGTAAATGTAAAATATCTTCTTAACATAATAAAAATAAATTGTATACCTGGGGTGTTCCAGAAAAACCATATTATAATTATGACGTATCATTTTTAAAAAAGAAAAACGTCCAATCGATAGTTAAAAGTATTACTTTTATATGGAGTGCATCGCCAAAAAACTAACAAATACATATAAAATATATAATTTACGATTCATTTGTTATAACGTTAAAATGGAAATGAATTGAAGCGGTTTACAAACTGACCTGGTGACGTTATTAACTTGAGTTGAAATGCATATCCATCTAACATACCCCATACATATTTAAGAAGAAGTTGATAGCTGATAGATATATTCGATTTCGTATTTCATTTACTGTTATATCGTTCAGTTTTTAGATTCAACAATTCTTTATATAATCAAGCCATATAAATATTTGGGACACTCTGTTCATATGCATAGTCACATATTATATTGTATTATAATGTTATAAGAAATAGTATATGTATGCGTGTATGGATGACGAACGTGTGTATATTTGCACATTCCCAAATAAGAATATAGCCTAACTATTATATAAATATATAAAAGATTAATTTTTATTATTATCAATCTTAATCTATTATTTAAAAATGAAAATCAACTTTTGAAACTAATATAATATTATTATGTAACATTATATAATATATGGGGGGCACCTATATTAGTATTTATACGAATATATGTACAAGGTGTAGCCAATTTACGACTTCTTCTGATGTTTTGAAGTGCTGGCCAGCAAAAGAGTGTTGCATCGATGAAAACAAATGGTAATCGCAGAAGAAGCTATGGCGGCTGAGGTAACAATTCTTAGCCAAGCGTTTTGATCGTATCCTAAACTACGAATTTTTATTTGTGTGACGGTGCATGGTCATGTAGCAAAATAATTTTTACCTTTTACCTTACTGTTTATAACTTTTTAATAAAGTATCTGCTGGCCCATTCTGGTTGTTTTTCGTTTAATGCATTGTTTTAAATTTTGATCATTGTCGTTGTCAATATCAGTATAGTACATTTTTGAGAATATAAGTATATTAACAGTTTCATCAGATTTTTCAGAAGCTCACATAGTACACCACAACCTTTCTGAACCCACCAAACACAAAGCATTCTCTTCTTACCGAATCGATTTGGTTTTGTAGTCGATTTTGCTGCGGTTGACCTGGTGTAACCCATGATTTTTTTCCGTTTAGGATTCTCAAAATAAATCCACTTTTCATTACCCAGTAACAATTCGATGCAAAAAAAAACTTTTTCTTTTTTGTCTGGCAAGCAAACATTCACAGATTGTTTTTCGATTTTCCATTTGTCTTTCAGTCAATTCATGAGGCGCACTCATTTTCCACCCCTTTGGATCTTTCCCATATCTTTTAAACGGTTGGAAATTGTGTTTTTGTGAAACATTTAATATTTCTTCCATTTGTTTTTAATTTTGTGTATCATCTTCGTCCAACAATGCATCTAACAATTCACTGTCTTCAAATTTTTTCGGTAGTGGTCTTCCACCACGTTCTTCAAGTCTCAAATCAAACACATTACCTTTCTATAATCGTTGAAACCAATTTGAAAGAGCATATTTCATATTTCTACACCTGGTATATATAAATATTTATTCAAATTTACTCGTGTATCCTTTTTAAATAAATATGTTTTATAATGTCTTAAATTTTTAATAATTTAAATTATATTTATGACACACATTTTATGTTAAACAATAATATATAAATTTAGTATAGAAATAGAATTTTATTTTAAAGGAGTTTTTGATCTTAAAAATCCAAGTAACAATTTGTCCGCATACTTTTAAAAATGAGGAAAATTTCGGTGGAAACATTCACATATTTTCCATGGAAAATATATATTGGAATTTGTTCATAGATTTTCCACTTAATATAATAGTATTTTATTTCGGTCAATTTAAATCTTATTAGATAGTCATAGGGTAATATTTTCAATATACCTATATCCATGGTATTGTATTCTTAATTTATTTAACCAATTATCCAAGACAGTGGTTCAAATTTTGTATATTTCACTTATCCTACGGATATCATCCTCACTCATTTTTTAATTTATTTTTATAATTTTTAAAACAACCCACAAATCAAATCGATATATTTACGAGCAATATTTTGTACGACTTTTTATGGATTTTATCTGCAGTTATTGTTTCTTGTTTATGTAATCGTTTTATCGGCGCCAAATTTCTACAAAATTATACTATACGAATTTATTAATTTAATCTTACAATTAAATTATTTTTTTAGTTTTATAAGAAAATCTAAATAAAATATACGGATAATTCAAGGACATTTTTTTTTAATAAAAATCCATGGACAAAGTTGCACTGATCATATAAAATCACAGCGAACATCCGCGTAAGAAATGCTCGAATTGAAACTATACGGACTACTAAATATTCTGCGAACATTTTGCGCCGCATCACATTTATGTGTGACTTAAATTTGCTGGTATGATTATCGGCCAGAGTTACGTGTATCTGCCCGTCACACTGCAAATATAAACTATATCAGTTTTGTATGAACATAAATAAATTTAAATAAATTATAGATTTTTTTTAAGAACAATAAAATCTTCACACGAATATTTAATTAAATAAAAAAAAAAATTAATTTTCTATTAAATAATCAGTTAAATAAATAAAATAAATGGATATAATAAAAAAAGCAAACACTTTGCCATCAAAAAATAATAAGTGTGTGTATGCGCATATAATAATCATTTCCATTAAAAATATATGTTTGTTTGTATAGTATGAAAAATAAAACAAATAAAATTCATTGTGAAAATGAAAAATTTCAATTATTTGTACGCGAAGAAAAACGGAGAAAAAAAATAATTCCATAAGAACAAAAAACTTCTCATTTTTTCATAAAATAAAAAAAAAAGACACATAAAAACTTTTCTATATAAAAAAAATAATATAAAATTGCTATATAGAGACATTTGGCATTTGCTGATGATTTCTCTGATTCTCACTATTCTTCATTATTATCCATTTTTTTCTTTGGCAAATAAATAAATAATTTAGTTAATTGATGCAATATACTCCTTGCGAAATAATAAGTATATCAAATTTTTTTATTTATTCTATTATATATAACCACCATAACTACAATATAAATGTGTTTATACAAATATTTATAATATAATATAAGTTGTCAACGGTTGTCCTTTTATATCGTTAACATTATCATCTTATATATATAGTTAAACAATCACAGGGATAAATATAATGATATAATTTCTTTTGAGAATATATAGATATACCAATTTGTTATATATTGTATATATATAGTCCAAGTAAGATCAAACAAATTATTTCGTCCTTGTTATATATATATATACTATTTATATACTATTATATTATATACACGTTATATATATATATAAATATACAATATATAATATTATAATATGTTGTTTTTTTTTTGTTATTTCTACACACACACACACACATACACACCATTATATTCTTTTAAAAGTGAAATATGAAAACGGCAGCTGCTGAATGACGAATAAAAAAAAATATAAATATAAAAGAAAAAACTAAATGAACCCCGTAGTAGAGGTGTGTGTGTGTGTGTTTGTGTATGTACGTATAAGGACATATGTGAATATATATATATATATGGATTTATAACAAGTATATAATATAGTTTAACATGTTTAATATTATATATATAAAAGAAAAACGAAATGAAAAGAAATAACCTTTTCCACAAGAAGTGAAACATTAGCCAAATTTTAAAATACATATGTCCATTATTTTCTTAAATTTCTTGAACCATAAAAAAAAGGAACAAATTATATACGGTTGACTATTTTTTTTTTTTTTTTTGTTTCTTCTCTTATTCAATTTTCAGCATATTAGCACATTATATAAGTTATATAAATCCGATAATATCCATATATCCTATATATGTACATAGTATTTTATATATATATAGATAGGAAAATGGAAACTTTTTATTGAGAAAAACGGGCTAAACTAAATACGAACTATATATTTATTTATTTATTTATTTTATTTTATTTTATTATTTTTTCCTATATGTGTACACTTATAAAATATACTGAAAAGTTTTAATATAATGAATGATATACTTTCTCACTCGCATAGAAATAAAGATACAGAAAGGATATAGTTTAATAATTTTTAATAATAATAAATTTATTTATTTACCTTTTCGCTTTATTTATTATAATAATTTAATATGAATAAATAAATAAATTATTATTATTATTATTATTATTATTAATATTTTGTTTTGAAATGAATGAAAAAAGTTTTCATATATTCAAATAAAATTTCATTTCTTTATAAATATTGTATATTACACTTATATATTATATAGTGGCGAATGGCTGAGAAGTAGCATTCAGTTTTCAATGTTGCTATATTTTTCTTATATTATTATAAATAAATAAATTATGAAAAAAAATTGGGTGTTCACCGAATTAAATTTTCGGGAAAATAGACTTTTATGAATTATCCTCTTTTTTAATTACATGCCAGGATTTCTATTTTTGCTTACAACATAACGTAATTCTAATCAATTTCCAATCTTTTAATAAATGAGATTTTTAAAATCGTATCACTCGTTCATAAGATATGACCGATTTTCCAAATCGATGGCAGAAAAAATTTAAAGAAATGATAACCGAATGGTACAAAAAATGTGTACAGTACTCCATTAATTCATATACAATGACATCAAATTGAAAATCGGTCTGATCTTTTGAATGTGTGTGAATCGATTTTAAAAATCTTTTCTATGAAAGATATGAAATTGATTATAATTTGTAATTATGTATATTTAAAATTGGATATCCGTTAAAAGTATTGCACGTAATACAAAAAGATAATAATTCCATAAAAGTCGATTTTCCGGAATATTTAGTAAGTGGACATTCCAATTTTTTTCTTTCAAATAATGTAGCCTACTTTCAACTTGTCTACAAAAAAAAAATATATATATATAGTGATATTGCTCACTGCTTATATTTCATATATATATATGTAGACTAATCTGTCCGCACTTAAATTAAAAATACTTAATACTACGCACTTAAAATACTAATAAATACTATATAGTAGCCGCCTATAGCTAATACAATTTAATGCAATTAATTTGTGTGTGTGCTATAAGATTATTATATATATTTCTATATAAATGAATAAAATATATTTATAAAAAAAAAATGATAATATACCCAGAAATCATTTTTCACTTATTTTATACTATAAATACTATAGCTTATATACGTCAATACGACGATATATAATTAGCCTTGTTAATAAAATAAAAAAAATGTATCCTGTATAGTCCAAATTTATCGTGTCCCACAGAGGTACAATAATGGAATGATATGAAAAAAAAATTGTTACACCGAAATTATTCCAATGCACATTTGATTTGAATGCAAAGCTTCGATCGATTACAACATGACGCACATTCAAACTGTTATTGATGTTATCCAATTTTTTTTGCAAGCCATTGGGCTGCTATTCACAGATGAGTCAACCAATATTGTTGGATACATACATTTTTATTGACTAGGCGTTATATATTATTGACACGTATTGGGTGGTAGTATATAAAATAAATTGTATGAATTTGTAATACTTATATGATATAAATAAGTGTATATTATAATAAGATTTTGTTAAACCATATATTAAATATCCTTAACGCTATATATAATATTTTAAAAACTATATACTTATATTTATTTTATTTATTTGCATCGCCTTATATGTGTTATTATGTGTTGTTATATATAAAATTACATTATTTCTCTATATATATATATATATTTGTTGCTTTATTGTATTTTATAATACTAAATAAAATAATACTATATAAGAACATCAATTTTTGAAAAATTATAATAAGTACTTTATTATATATATGTATATATTGTATATAAGGAAACTTAATGGTTCTTAACATTGCTTATTTCGTCGGTGTAGTTGATTTGCTGATAAGATATATAAATTTTGTGTATCAACTCCCGTATTACTCGTATAAATGTAACATTTTTATTGTTCAAAATAATATATACTATTCGTAATACATATTTAACTATTGCAAATATAAATAATATAAATGTTAAAAATGTACAAATTATATTTATAATTTTATTTGATAAATTTTATACACGAATTTTATTAAATTTTAACGGACACTCGCACTATATTACATTTTTATGTTGTTCATTTATGTGTGGTTTTCGAAATCTGTCTATACTTATGCTATCGATAAAAATGTGAAACAATGTAATAGGTTTTTAAATGTGTTTTAATGTCTTATAGTATTTTTATATTTTCTTTAAATTCGAATAACCATTATAATTATGCTATTATCTAATCTATATCTATATAGTTTTAGTTGTTATTATAAGTTATATAGTTAATGTTATTTAAATTTTTATCCATTATTTTCATAAATGTTATGTCATCTTTTTTTATCTATAATTAATAATGTATTCTTGACATTATTCCATGTTTAATACTATTTTATAATAGACATATTTGGGTATATTATATATAGCTATACATATTAAACGCTATTTATACTACATATGTACTTAAAAAAAATATATACCTATCTATCTATAATGTGTACTTTATATAGAATATGTCTTTTATATATTTTTCCTTTTTATTTACAATCATCATCAGGATTTCCCATTTGGATACCAAAAAAACCAGTGAAAAAGATATGTCTCTCTTGTTGTAACATAGTATACACAAACACATACATTTGTATATATATGTTACTTAGCATTTATGTTTTGTTTATATATTATATGAAATTTTTTTCCACCATAACTTTCTAGAGTTCATAAAGCGGAAAACACTTTACATTTTTCTATATTTGATATTGTGCATGTAATAGAGCGGTGCACAGTCTGTTACACAGATATATTATAGTGTAGTATAAATGTAAATATTCTTCTATAAATTGCCTAAATATGTACACTTATATATATTTTATATATATTATACAAAATACATAAGTAATATAAAAAAAAAAAATAAAATACAAGACATAAGTAAAAGAATAAAAAAAAAAAAATAAGGAAAAACTTTTCCAGATGTAACAGAGATAAGTGGGCAATAAACGATTCAATTTTTGGCATATATATATATATGCTACAGCACAAAAGAAAAGAAAACCACACACACACACACACACAAATAACAAAAATCGAGTATGGTGCGGAATGGAGAGCAAATGTATTATTATCATTTTTTTGTTTTTTTTTTAACCAAAGAAATTATATAAAAATGGAAAACTATATTTCATTGAAGAAGAAAATTTCATCTAAAATCTCTGGTTTATTAATAAAATAACTATACATTGAATATATATATATATATAACAATTTTCTTCAGTGCATCAAATCCAATAGTGAATAAGAAAAATTGATAGTATCTTAATGCACATAGACTATAAATTAGTATATATACTATTTATATTTATTGGTTTAAAAATTAAGGTTGCTTTTTTATGTGTGATAGAACTTTAAAATTTCAATAATTATTAATATTATATAAAGATATATAAAAATATATAGTATTCAATGCAATTCTGATGGTCTCTATTAATCTATTTGGATTGAATCTATGATAATATATATATATATATGGTTAATATTAAATAAGGGTATATTATCCAAGATTCACTTCAAATACAGTAGATACAACTGAAATTGCATTGGATATTAAACTGAATGATAAATTCACTATTGGAATGATAATTCGACGATAAATATATAGCATTAAATTAAATATATAATTGGGTCGCGTTGATAAAAAATATTTCGATTTACATTACCCATACCCAAAATCATAATATCGCATATTTTCGAAGTTCAAATATTGTATATTGAAATGCATTAGAGATATGTGAAAGGCATCTGTGCAGTGTCTGCACTGTGCACATTGTTATTAATTCGATTCATATAATATAGAATCAAATTTTTTTAATAGTGAAAAATCCCATAAATTATTTGTATTGAAAGTACAATTAATGTTTTCTATTTATTAATATATTCTACTTATTTCAACGATACATTTATTAAATAAAATTTCGAAGCCCTATTAAAGTGTTAAACGTTCCATTTGTTAGTTGTTGTTATGTTTTATTCAAATTTAAAGTTCTAACACAATAAAAACAAAAAAAAACCCGCCCTATTTATATACTTAAAATATTTTCTCTATTATTATATTCCCTTTTGATATACAAATAAAGGATATATGCAACAATATATCCTAAAAATTATATGTAATATATATATATATATATATATGGCATATAGACAACACACAAAATTATCAGTATATACACAAATATACATCAAAATAGATGCTGGTGTGTGTAGGCTATATGATGGAAAGAAATTAAGAAGAAGATGCGAGACTAGAAAAATTCTTAAATATAAATCTAATTTATGTGTTAATCTGAATTGAATTTTCGCTCAGTTATACATTCCATAAAGATGGTTTCCATTGATATAATTTATTACTTGTTGTTGTTGTTGTTGTTGTTGTTGGTGTTTGTTATTATATATTCTTTTTATTATTATGATTATTATTATTATTGTATTGGTTTGATAAATTACAAAGTGTATAACTTTTCTTTTTTTTTTTTTACATGTATTTGTGTATTTGGATATAGTTAATGGTAAATTTTCTTGTTTTAACTTTCCCCGTGTAATATTATATTTAGTTTTTTTTTTTGATAACATTTTTGCTTTTATTTTTACGTATACCATTAAAAAGGAAATTATAAAACCCGAAAAAAAAATGTCTTTATGTATTTACAGTCTCTTTTAATCTATGTTATTTTTCGCCAATATGCAGTCACAATATCCAAGTTTTAATTAATTATATTTTGGTTTTATTTTAGCTTATTATATTTATATCGCTTTAAATATTTTAAATATTGACAAAAAAAAAAGAAATTTTTTTGTTTGTGATTATTTTATAAAATGAAAAATAAATGAATATATATAAAAAGTATAATTCCTTAAATTTTAAATAATAAAAATTTTACAAAGAAAATACTTAAATATTAAAAATTTTTCTAATGCGCAACATTTAATGGATATTCATTTCAATATTTAATTTTATTATACGATTGACTTTTCATTTGGTCAATTTCAATTTCACATTTTTATTTCAAAGTCTTTTAATATTACATTTTACGCATACTTATAAAAAAATTAATGTGTATTATAATTTATTTAAATTTATTATTTACGTAATTGTAACATTTTTGTGTAATTGCAATGTATAATTTATGAAATTATTCGAATTTTATAATTTACATTTATGTTTTATTATATCTAATATCATAAAATGGTAATTGTGTAAGCAAACACTTTTGTAGTTCATTTGAGAAAATACATAAACATCCATCGCACACACAGTCAAACAATTTGTCATTATTATCATCTCATCATATTATTATTATTATTATTTTTATTATTATTATTACATAATTATTATATGATTATTATTATAATTATTATTACCATTTTCTTATTTCTAAAATATCTCATATCTCATATTTATTTTTTTTGCTGTTATCATTAAAAATTTAAAGAAAAATCCAACAGCTCTATGTATAAAATGTTGTACAATTAACAAAATAATACTTCAAAGAAGATGTTCCTATTGAATTTAATGAATGAAGAAAAGTAATTACGAAAATTAAAATTACAAAAAAAAATATATATATTTATATAATATACTTATCTTATATACGAGTACGACTTTATATATTAATATTATTGAGGATATAACACTCAACTATATTATGTAATGTGTTATATAATATATGTATTAAATTTAAAACAAAATATAATTAAATATTTTGATATATATTTTGGCTTTTGTAATTGTTTTTCCAATTTTTTTTCCCCGTCTTTCCACATAAATTATGGTTGTATGATGTTGTTATTAGAGTGGCCTCCTCACTTATTAATCAGAAGATTAGTTTTTCTTTGCATATATAAACCTAAAATTATATTTTATAATAATTAATGATTTGGTTTTATGTTAAAAAAATAAAATATGTATAAAATTATAATTTAAAAAAAATATTTAAACAAAATCCTCCCATGCAGTAAACTTTCCAATTACAATATATAATTTGTGTAATGTAATTGGATATGTTTTTTATTTTTTATCGCGATAAATATAATATGAATAACACAAATTTTAAATTTATTGAGACATAAACATATGTAACTATAGGAATTATATGTATGATTTTATGGAACACAATGTTACTCTGTTTATTTATTATTATTGGAAATTTGTTATTCTCAATTTTTACAACTGAAGGCAAATTTAATGTGTATTTATATTATTTCCACGTGAAAGTGAAAATACTTTTCATTAAGCAAATATAATACGTATAGCTATAGACTCATAAATTAACGAAATATATATCGTGCAATGATGATAGTTGATAAGAACCGGCAAATATTATAGGATGTGAAGATGATGATGATGATAATAATAATAATAATAATAATAATAATAATAATAATGTAGATGTTAACTTAAATGTGAAACACAAATAATAAAATATTTAATAAATAAAGGTCGAACGAACAACACTTCTTTATCTATCGATACATATATCTATTTATATACGAGGTGTAGCTATAAAATAATAAGACTGATGCTGTAGACATGGTAGTATGGCCGTGGCCTGTGTTTGTATAAGTTCTGTTTTACCAACAAAAAAATGAGAGCAATGAATTGTCGTAAAATTTCATATAAAATTTGGAAAACTCGTTATTGTAACTCATATGGCAATTAATATTTATCACAGGTTTTGAGTGGTTTATGCGTTTCCACCAAGAATACGTTGAAAATTTGATCTGACTATTTAATGGCACATTGCTGAAACTGTAGGAATTGATAAATAATGCGTAGGGCAAAATGACATGTCATGAAGAAGCTCACAGAAGAAGCACTGTTATGAACAATGGAAAATTCGCATGGAGTTAAAAATGTTTTACAGCATTAGTCTCGTTATTTTACAGCCACATCTTGTATATTGAAAAAATATATTATACTCCGTTTCCTATTATATAATATTACATAATAAGACATATGTTATACAATATAGATAACAAAACGAATAAAACGATATATGAATTATAACTTAGTTTATGACAATTTTGTTGTTTCTATATATGTTTTTTTTTAGTCACTTGGGACAATTCTTTATCTATACATTTATATTCCATCGTAATATATAATATAGATGTATGACATGTATATTGTATATATATTACACATGTTGTATATAGATATAAAAAAACTTTTACAAAAGATTTGTAATTTTTAATGTTCATATTTGCGGCGCAGCTTCTGATTTATATAATAATTATAGACAAAAAAATTATTTGTAATTTTTTGTGTGTTATCCATATAAATTAAAGTTTATACAATATTGTAAAAGTATAGTGTATTTATAAAATCAAATAGTTTCATTTGGGAATTCTTTAAAAAGAGTGACATGAAATATTATTTCTATTTATTTTTTACACGTATATAATTATGTAAACGAGTATTTTTGTTTTTGATTAATTAATATCTATCACTACATGAAACGGTTGTCTTTACAATTTAGTTAATGACCCACATAATTTATAATTATATGATTGTTTTTCCTCATGACAAAATACTATTACTTATCCAAATTAAACTAATATAGTATAGTTGAACATATTTGCAGGGATTTCTAAGAGATGCATCATATAGTTGATTAGGTTATAATAGTAATAGTTGTGTATAAAAAGTATTGTTTATTCAGTATGTGTCATTATTATATATATGTTATACTTTTTCCTTGGTAAATGCAAATTACTCATTATTTATTGTTTATATGTTTACATCTGTACGAAAAATGTATTCTATCGCAATGCATATAATTCCTAAAATCAAAAGATAAACAAATATAAAATACAAATAATATAAAAATATATACAATAAAAACCAAGAAAAATCTGATACACATGGTTAAAGGTAATTGACCATTAAAATATATCATTATTGAATGGTTTAGTAAATTCGATATATCGAATTGATTATATATAATATGAGATAAACTTTCGGCTACATAAGAAAATCTATAATCTTCAAAGTGTATATATGTATGAGAGTATAAAGTAATAAAATTAGATATTTCGGAAAAGGAAAAAAAAAAAAAAAAAGGAAATACAAGATTGCAAAGCTAAAGAAGAGAAAAAAAAACTATTTATATGAAAAGTATAGGCGGCTTTTGTTGGCTTGTTGGCCGATGATACATGTACGTACACAAACAGAACAAAAATATAAAAAAATATAAACAGAAGGAAAGAAAAAAAAAAAGTCTTTAAAAGATAAAGACGAGAGGAAAAGTTCAAATAAAATCAAGTAAATTTTGGTATAGGTTATTTTTACGGATGATTTTGTTATATAGAAACCAATTGAATTGTTGGTCGAAAGATAATAAGATTTTATGTTTATTTGTTTAACTGAAAAATTGATTTCTTTTTTTTTTGTTACCTTATTTTTTGTTTTTGTATTTGCCTAAGTTTTCTTCATACTTTATTTATTTGTTGTTATTTCTTATTCAAAAAAGATAAATTGATTTGGATACTAAAATATAAAAGAAAAAAAAACTTTTATTATCAAATTTGAAACTTGTCTTCTATTGTGTTCATATATAGGAATACTTTATATAATTGTTTTGTATTCATGCGTATTGATAGGAGTAAATTTAAATAATATTCTACACTGCAAGCGATTTATGAAAACAAACATTGCGAAAAATCAGATTTTTAATCTTAAAGTAATGCAAATTATTCTATAAACAATTTATGCAAATAGTCTGAAAAACAAATAAGTTCTAATTTTAATATAAAAACTATGTTATGTCAATAATTGTCAAAATTGATCGATCCCAATAATGAACGATAACGTTAAATGGTGGGCGGGTAAGACGAAAACAAAATATGATGATGATGATGATTTTGATCAAAAAGTGATCAGAAAAATCGCTGTAAAACTTGCTGGGATTTGAATTCGTTATTTATCGGTCGATACAAAAAAATAATGCATATTTATATAGTAACCGTCAATTTATTAGTAGGTGAAATATTCGTTAATTTTTTTTTTCAAAATAATTACTAAGAAATATAAACTATTTTCAGTTTTAGTAAACATTTAGATTAAAAACCACACAATTGTTAATTATTTATATTATTTAGTTCACAATATATATGTAATAATGTTGAATTTAATTTGATATAGACATTATCCGTGTTAAATCCATTTCGTACAACTGAACAATCGATTTTACAAGATACAGATATGGCTGGTCCACTTGTTTTTTGTTTAGCATTAGGTGGATTTTTATTATTGGTAATTAACTGCAATTATAATTTTAGTTTTCGTTTTTCATTTTTCTTATATTAATGATTATAAAAATCCTGTTTTTTTATTTCAATTTTTCTTGTTTAACCACAGAGTGGAAAAGTTACATTTTCATATATTTATGGTATTGGTGTTATGGGCTGTATAGCATTTTATGGTTTATTATCATTGATGGCAACCCAAGGTACTGTAACATTAGGCGCTGTTATATCAGTTTTAGGATATTGTATATTACCAATGGTTGTTTTATCTGGTATTAATGTTTTAATAACAATTCAGTAAGTGTTTATTTTTATTTTTTTTTTAATAATTAAAATCAAAAAGTAAACAATAAGTAAGTAAGTAAAATATAAATTAATTCAAATTAAATAAATATATCTACGTATAGAGGAACTTTGGGAACAATATTTGCTGGTATTTGTATATTATGGTGTGCCATGTCAGCTTCAAAATTATTTGTAACAGCCTATTCAATGGATCATCAACAAATTTTAATAGCATATCCATGTGCTCTTTTATATGGCGTTTTTGCATTAATTACAATATTTTAAATATATTCCTAATATTATTTTGTTATACATATTATTATTTATTAATTATAAAATGAATAGATAGAAAAAAGTGTTCAATCATTTTTTTGATTAAAAAGACCACATAAATATAGGAATGGGTATGATGTATTTTAATGTTGAGCCCACACATTTGGATTCAATTCAATGAATGAAGTGCAGCGTGAGCTATACGATAGAGGATGCAAAAATTTCAAATGATATACCATCTACTCCAGAGGATTTTCCACTTTTTAGTGTTCAAATTATATCCAGGTGGTCAATGCAGGTAGTAAGTATTTATTTAAAATCAACGTGTGCTTTATAATCTCTGTAGAATTAATTATTTTCAATTTTTTTTCGCGATGTTTTTCGTTTTTTTTATTATAATTATTTTGTTGATGCGTCAACAATTTTAACTTTTCTATGTGCTCATGAAAATACAATTGAATAAATATATTTGTTTTTACCATATATATATTTATATGTTTTTGGTAAATTAATTGTTGTCTTGAAATGGCATAAACTGTCGTAACCATAACCTTTAAGTAATAGAATACTGCATAAACTGCATAAATTCAAAGCCACACTGCAATGGTTATGCATTTCAGCATAAACCAGCACAGTTAATTATATTTTTTGCGAGTTTTGTTTTATGACGTTTATGGTTGCATCGGCCTCGCTGGTTTGCCCTTGCACTCAATAGTCAATTGTCATACCATCGAGCGCAGAAGTCAAAATTGTGGTTTTTTGTTTGTCCGTCTGCGATTTTTCGTCTGCATTAAAAAGTTAAAATCGAACAATGGATTATGGGATAGTAATAAAATTAAAAATTATTTAATTATTAAAAAGTACGTAATTTTCTGTTTTATAATAATACTTATTCGTTTTATCAATGATTTTTATTTCAATTAAATAATAATAATAATAATTAATTAAAAAAGTGTTCGCGTGTGCAAAAAAAAAAAAAACTAAATAAAAAATGCAATAGAGAATTTTTCTTTCTTTTTTGCGGCCCAACGCCATTTGTAAATTGTAGTAGCTGTTCAATAATTATATGATTTTTCCTTATAATTTTATTGCATTTTTTAATTAGTTTTATTATATTTATTTGGTATTTATTAAAAGTTTAGATTTAGATTATCTTATTATTGAATAAAAGAAGATTATGGGAAGCAATTATTATTTTTTTTTTTTTTGCTATGCGTATGATAAGAAGAAATACCATAATGCGTATGTGTGCGTGTGTCCACTATATATGGAAACCATACAAACATACTTTATAGATGGTATTCTATATATTCTAATAATAAAATAATCCATTGTTTTAACTTGTGTCGGTCGTGTCGGTTTCAATTTATATGTAAATACATAGACATAATCGGGTTGTAGAGATAATTGACTGAAGTATTTCTGTGTAGGTAAGTGTTTTTTTTTTGTTAATTTTATTTTTTAATATTATTTTTTATTAATATATTTACAAAAAGTATTAAAATTTTTAAACATGCGATTTCATTCTACATTCAATTTTATATGCATACAATGAAAAGAGTAAAACGAAGGTAGTGGGTCATATGATTTTCTATGAAATATATATATATCAATACGTATATATATTTATAGAACCTGTATGGTTTTGTTTAATGAATTATTACCATATATAGTATAGAGTTACTAGATATATAGAACAGCAACACTATAACAGTTTGAAACAGCTGATTGAGGAATTTTTTTTTTCATAAGTGTTTTTTTTTCCATAATCAATTGACTCAATTTTATGTCACCGAGAACTTTGTTGCTTCTCTATATAACTAATAACTATAGTTATTACATGTACATATATTATTACATTTATACCTCATACACATATATTTTTTCCACTGGAGTGTGGGAAACAGACGAATTCTATTATATTTATTTAACTTATAAAATGATTATTATGAATTATGATAAATTTGATTCAAAAATGAAAAAAAATATAAGGAAACTTATCCACCATCTACAACGTATACAATAAACGAGTCGTTGCTTGATAATGACGACGCCACTGTATACACACGTAGATAAATATGCATATTACTATATTTATATTTTAAGTAACACCACACCACATAAGTAGAAAAAGATTATGATGAAAGCGAAAAATCCCAAATAATTCAAAAGTATATTTGAATTTATTGACCTTTTTTCCTTTCTATTTTTTTTTTTTTTTTTTTTTGAATACCTACAGTACTGTCTTTATATAAACATATATGTGTGTGCTTCTATAGACAACGATAAAAATCTTTTATATGGTCGTCTTATATTTTTTTTCATACGTAGTATTTGAAATATGTACGTAGTACTACACGTATACAAAAATATGTATGATACATATGTATTTACATTGTACACACACAATACAATACATTTAATATAACTAAATATACACATAGGATATAAAAATATATTTGAACGAAAAGAGTTTGTTTACACATATATGCAGACCCCATAATATCCATAAAAGGATAATAAAAATAAGGATAAGAGAACATACAAAAAAAAAAAAAAAAAAACACACACATATCGAGAAGAAGGAGGAGAACTACTATGTTCCGAAAGAAGCAAGCACATCGAATACAAAAAAAAAAAAATACAAAATAAATACATAAAATAAAACAGAGCTTTTTGGGGAAGATATGTCACAAACTTGTGATTTTAAGGAAATTTATTGGCACGTGTGTGGTATGATATTTTATATTTGTTTTTCTCATATTTGCTTTCTGCGTGTACCAAAGAATTGGCAAATCAACAGCAAAAAATAAAAAGAAAAAAAAAGGAAATAAAAGATTTTTTTCAGATTTAAATAAATTCCAATTTTTTTCTTTTTTTTTGGTTAAGGTAATTTATCTGTGAAAATTGCTTTTTTTTTTTTTCTGTATGACTCCTCTGTATGGAAATATTTCAATCGAAAAAAAATGGAATATTTTATTTTATTCATGTGGTCTGTGTGATGTAGACGAAAAAAAAATGAAATATTTTTGAATTGAATTTTTTCGTGCAGATAAATGCAAAAAAGAAATAGATTGTATGTTGTCCTTTTTTTTATTTATTTATTTATTTTTGTTATTGTTGCAGATAAATAAATAATAATAATTATATTTTCATAAATGATATAAATTGTTTTATAATATAGCTGTGTGCTCATTCAAGTAAGATCATACACTCTATTTCAAAACAAATATAAATAATGTAATTGTTCTAAAGATGTATACATTGTTTTAAAATTCTATAATTAATGAACGTTAGGAACGTATTTCATAGGATTGTTCATGTACGATGTACGATAAACACTATACAGAAAATAATTGTGTTAATGTAAATATGTAAAATTAGTTAATAGAAAATTTTTCGACGTTATGAACTTTAGCAAAGCGCACCTCTGTTGCAAAAGCACGCTTTATTTTTTGAAATAGGTACACTCGTACATTTTATAGCTGTTACATATATTCGGTCGGTTAAATTATTTCACAATTTTTTTTAAATACCATAAGATTGGCACACTGAACACAATTTGTAGGCCCCCCGTTGTTAATGTGGTAAACGTTCCACAATGAATTGTTAAAGTTAAATTATACTGGAACAAAAAATAAAATTATTAAATTGTTATAACGAAACAGTTTGTGTTTTATTTAACTGTAAAATTTTATAACGTCAAAGCGAACACCTCCCTCTATCCGTGATATCCTCTGTGTTATAAATAAGATAATAGTAAAAATCAAATTCGTATAATTTTAATATTCATTCAAATCGTAATTATTTAAATAAAATTAATTGAATTAATTTTAATAATTTAATTGATTATATAATTATTTTAAACGGTGCTACAGTTACCAGCGAATTTTTCTTTTAACTTTATTATAATAGAACAAATATCATTTTAAATTCAAAAATATTTTGTGTTGGTTTAATTTTAATGGTTTTTTTTTTGTATCAAATTGTTGTGTTATTCTTGTTGTTTTCTTTTTATTCATAGTCTCTACATATAAATGCTAGTATAATACACATATACATATGTATATTTATACTTGAATTAAATTAGTTTATTTATTTATATATTATTACACCATTGACATTATAATTATGAGAAAACACCAACAATGTCAACGTCAAAATTATTGTATTTATGTTTTAGCATGTACACTATATATACAAGTATATAGCAAAAATATATATATATATTTATTATATTATGTAAATGAATATATATATATAATTTTGTTATGTAAATATATATAAATATAGACAGTTAACTTAATTTATGCACTGTTGCTTTCAAAAATTTTCATAAGAATAAAATTTAATAAAATGGCAACGGAATTTTAATGTTCAGAAAATTTTTCGTGGAACAATAAAGCTACTAATTTATGATTTAATTAAGGGTGTTTAGTTAAGGATTTGCTCATCATTTAATTGACTGGTTCTTATGAATGCAAATTTTTGGTGTAATATAAAATTGTGTGCTCTTGCTTCTTGTGTGTATTTATTTATATATACATTCACACACACATAAAATATATATATAGATTGTAATATTTATGAAATTTTAAATTCAGATTAATAGAAAGAGCTACGTTGTTTGTTGGTGGAAAAAAAGAAAAAAGAAAAGGGGTGAACATTGTAATGTTGTAAAATTGTAAACCATTTAGAAGAATTTGTAAAGAAAAAAAAAATTTTTATTAATGCTGTATGAAGAAGTTTATACAATAAATGATGAAAATATGTAAAATAAGGAAAGAAAAAATGAAAAGCATATTTACATTATAAAAAATAATTAAAAAGTTTTCTTTTATTTCTTGAATTGGTTGATTTTTCATTAATATTTTTATAATTATTATACCACACAACAGCATGCCCACCATGTTATTGTATACTTCATTCACGATCAACCCTCCTATTATTGCAATTTTAATCATTTGTATAAATACATACTACTTATTTATATATAAAAAATGTATCATACTTATAACTAATCTCGTGCATTGCCTTAAATAAAATTTCCAAAAAAAATTTTCATTCATTTCATACATTCTACTTTTGTAAATTAAAAATTGTATAATAACTTTTCTCTAAATTTTTAAATTGAAAAAATTGACAACAGATTTTACAAATTAAATTTTTTAATTGAAACATAAGTTAAATTTAAATACTTAAGTCAATTTATATTAATGTGTAATTGTAAACATATTCGTATACACACACACACACACACAGTACCATCTAAATTGTTATATGAACTAAATATTTCATTTGTTGTGTAATACTATCTGCATGTAAATTTATATTAGAATTAAATTTTGAACTCAAATTTATTATTTATTTATAAAATTTATATGGAAATTTAAATTGTATATAAAAATTGTATATTTTGTGTACTAAACAATCGAGAAATTTTTTTTCTAAATTCAATAATTTTTATTATTCAATATTTTTGTTATTGGTTTTTTGTTGTTTTGTATATTTTTTTGTCCGCGTTGTTATGTGACGGCAAAGTTTATACAAAATAGAAGAAGCACTTGTAATTTTTTTTTAATTGAAATCAATAAATTTGTTATACAATGTTTGTGCAAAAATATACATACAATTTATATAATACGTATAAATAAGTATTTATACATGAAAAAATGAACATAATAATAATAATAATAATAATAATGTAAATCTAACATCTAACACACATTTTAATGCATACACTATATTTGGAAGTATGTACATTTTTATAATTTATTCGTAATCATTTTGCAGGAAGTTTCAAATGACATAAAATATTGTGAAATAATGTAAAATGAAAAGATAGTATCTGAAACTTTCAATGTTTTCGAAAGGATAATGAGAATACATTAATTATGCAATGAATTCGCTCGGGGTACAACGATTTTAACACATAATTGTGTATAGATATAATTTAACAAATTAAGTCAATATTTTTCGATCTTTCAATAAACTGTTGTAAATTTCTTTATGATTTCTACATATAAAATTCATTAATTTCTATTAATGCTGTCACTAATTCTTTTTTCAATAGAAAATAGCACTCAAATCCACCACAAATCAATGTGATGAAAAATAAAAATTCCAATCAAATACTCTATTTTGTTTACAAATATATACATTTATGAAATAATATCATCATATTAAAATTGCATATTTATATATATATGTAACAATACAAATAAATAGATAAAACTTCAACCGCACACAGTTTCACACATATATCACCTAAAATAAAATATTTCATTATGCCATTTTTCCATTTCAATGAAAATCTAATTGAAATGAAAAATAATTTATTGAAATGTTTACCTGATTTACATAAACACAAATTATGTCGCATATTTGCCCTTTTTGAAATTCAAACAAATCGGATTTATATTTAAAATATGGGTTGTTGTTGTTGATATTTTTTTTTTTTTTTCCAATTTCCATATTTTGTACATTGAAATAAAGTTAGGCAAAAGGTATATGTTTAATACAGAACTAAAAAAAACATAATAAATAAATATAAAAATGAAAAATTTTATGAGATAATGGTAGGTTGTGAGTTCAGTAGGCGGCGGACGGGATGTACCATATATACACACAGTTTAATAAAATGCAAACGATTTTATTTTTTTACCAAATTAGTTTCAAAGAAATGAATAGGGTAAAATTAAAATCAATCCATTTCAATTATATTATATGTATAGCAATTCAATTTTTTGTTGAAACAATTCAATATTTTATATCCGTTCTTAATTTATGAGAAGAGTGTGCGTCATGCTGCTATATATAGGAGACAAGAATATTGTATAATTTTAATCTGTATACAATTAATTAACTAAATATAATTTTTAAATTAAAACAATGTAAACGGAAATAGTTTAGGTTGTATTATATATATAAAGTTAATTAAATGATAATTTACATTATATTTATGCATATACGCGATATCCTGGCTGTGTGAAAATAAATATAGTATTAGTTCAATAATTGTACAATTTACCCTACATAAATATTTAAAATCAAATATTTTTCACACTCAGTTCCTCCCCAGAACAAAATGTTTTCAGAATATTTTTTTTTTTTTTTTGGAATTATTACACATATAAACTTTTATATGACCAATATATTTAACCTTAAAATATAGAAAAAAAAAAAAAAGATAATAATTGAAATAAAGCAAAAGGTATAGATTTACGACGACAAATAATATTTCTATTTTATTTGAAATGTATGAAGGTGGACTAGAATATGAATACCATTGCGTGGGTATTATATACAAAAATGAATATAAAATAAATAAAATATTGTGTGTATAGAGAAATATGAAATCATTAAATTTTTATGCCTATATATGATTTTGAATATAAAATAAATACAATTAATTTGTTGTATATATATTCATATTGTATAATAATAATGCGGGCTTGAGTATATATAATAATATATATGAAGTTGACCTTTTCAGTATACATACCCTCCTCCTACATACATAAATTTATATTGTCAACTTTTATTTAATTGCATATATAATAACGCGATATGGACGAACGAATATTCTTGTATGTATACAATAAGAATGGGAAATATGTATATATACTAAAAATATTTTTAATGTGGAAATACTTAACACAATATGGTCCATAAAATTTATTAAAGATATTCAAGAAGCTGTATATAATATATATGGTATGCAGAGATAGGTAAAGTTTAAGTGCAAGTATAAAAATACATATATTAAAAATTAAATAAATAAATTATAAAAAAAGTCATATGATAAACTTTATAATTTATCTATATTTATATCAGTTACTGAATTACATATTTGTATACTCTACCGATATATAATATATATATCCCGATCGTCGCATCGCATACAATATATTTTCTATAAAAATAATATTAAATCAGTATGTACAAAATTTATACTATAATATTCAAATATTTTATCATTACAATATGTTATATCATTATAATATGTACATGACAACAAATAATATAAATCACATGTGATATATTTTATATAAATATTACAAATTTTGTATAATAATGTTTTCTATAACAAAACCGAACAAACACAATATCTTCATTTTACATTAACATTAAACCATGTACAAATTTATTTTCGAAAAATCCTATACCAAAAAGTAACCAAATGATAGAAATGAAGAAATCCAATTTTTATTTTCCTTGTATAATATTGCACATTATCGTTATACTCGTACAAATACTCATATATAAAATATTAACATAGTCGAAAATGATATAAATATGTAATAATATTATAATAATATATTGTTTATATACATATAATATTACAAAAATAATATAGCGAGACATCTTTGCCGCCGAAGAATATTATACACAGACACAAAATATATAAACGAATTCGAAGAGATAACGAAGGATAAAAGAAATATAGATTCAAATATCTTCTGTCCAAATATCCAATTTTCTATTTGATATATTATCTTTTCCCAATTTTCACACAGTTATTTTCTTCACTCAATCCATAAAAAAAAAACAAAAAAAAGGAAAAAAAAACAAGACTGAAAAAAACAAAACCTATACATAAAACGAAGAAAATTTAAAACTGATTTATTTGAAATTGGATAAGGGACAAAGTATTGGTTTTCCATTGTTTATGTTTTAACTTTTACATACATCGGTACAACAACAATAATAATAATAATAATAATAATAGCGCAGAAAATTATGAAATTTAAATAAATTGTTTTAATATAGATACCATATTTTTACATATATGGGATATAGTAATAGTATAGTATATAGGGGAAGTAACAAATACAATATAGAGGGAGACCGTGACTGTATTATTCGGTATGTCTAGAAATAAATTGAGCTATGGGTTGTGGCTGCAGTGATTAAAAATTACTACACTCTATAAATTATCACCGTTACAACTCTAGTAACACTATCCGTAGTTTGTCCGCAAAATATTCGCATTATATGTAGTAGTCCGTAGTTTCAATCCGAGGAAATATCTATGGATTTCTTACGGATGTCCGCAGCAGTTTTATGTGATGAGTGCAACCTTGTCCATAGATTTTTATAAAAAATGTCCTTGGATTATCCATATATTTCCGATGATAATTTCTACCGATTCTCCTTAGAAGTATTTCTCGTTGCTATTATTCCACATAGAATATGCATAGAATTTATATTCACATTTCTTGTGAGCAGATCTACGGATTTTGACAAAAATATCTTTGGATCTTCCATGTATTTTGGGAAGTAATACCGGTGAATAGTCCGTATTAGCAGAATAAATTTTCTTATGACGATAATGTCAAATTGCGTTTTGATTCAGTTTTTTACCGATAGACCAGAAGTTCTATGAGCACGGAATGAAGATGCTGAACAATGGCAAAAATTCATTAATTGTGCGTTTTTTTTTGTAATAAACAACCGCTGATAAAATCCATAAAAAGTCTTACAAAATTCTTCGGAAATATATCAATTTGAGTTGCTGGTTATTTTAAAAATTATGAAAATAAATTACGAAGAGTGAGGATTATATCTATAGATAAGCGAAATATACAATATTTGAACCACTGTCTTGAATAATTGATAAAATAAATTATGAATACAATACCGTGCGGATATATGTTGGACATATTACCCAGACAATCCAAAGATTTCAATTGATCTAAATAAAATACTATTTTATTAAGTGGAAAATCTACGGACATTCTTTGAACAAATTCAAATATATTTTTTCCATGGAAAATATGCGGGTGTTTTCCACGAAAATTTTCCTCATTTTTCAAAGTACGAACAAATGGTTACTATGGAACGGTCACATTTTGTGCTACTAAATGTTCCAGTGAAGAATAATTGGCATGTCACTCTTTGTGTAAATGTTAGGCTTATGCGGAATGTATGAATGACACCATTGCTATCATAATGGACGCGGAAACGAAATGATCCTGATTTTATTTCGAAAAGCTTTAAGTACTAACTCGCTTGAAATTTCCCCCAAATTAATAAATCATCATTATATTAATTAAATGGGCAACCCATATATTTATAATATAATTAACAATGGTATCGCCATCAAGATGTGGATTTATGTTCGAACCATAAACATATCTTAATAAATGAATAAAAAATGTTATTAAGTTTGTTAATAAATATATTTAAAATAAATATGGATAGCAATCAATTCACAGTATAATATGATGGCACCAAGTCAATATTTTATTAGTAATAAGGTCAAGATTTACCGCAGAAGAACTATATAGGCTATAAGTGTTTAACATTAATTAAATATGGGACGATGTATTGAAATTAATTTTATATATATAACAATAATTACCTATGACCTAGACTCATTAATTTGTAAGCCACTTTGCGATGCCCATTTCAAGATATATGTTACAATAAATTTTATAATTATAAAACTTAGTGAATTACACTAATAATTTATTTGGTGTAAATATATATATAATAAAATATATTTTTTTTATAAATAATCGGAAAATATAAAATATGTAATATGTAATGAATATGGTTTTTTTCTTTTCTCAAAACACACAAATTATATATAGCTTTTATAATTACGATGATTTCAACATTAAATCCATCAATAATACACATATATAATAATACCAAATAATAAATATTTATAATACAAAATATAAAAATATATCGAATTATTATTTGGTAAAAATTAAATAATTCACCATAATTACTTAACTTTATTTATATAATAAACATTATTATTATTATACTTGTTTTATTCAATATCTCTATATATATGGTATACTAATCTGCCAAACAGTTTATTATCGCAAAATTTACTAAATATAAGTACTCCTCCCTCGCATATACACAATAAATAAAATCTTTAACTGTGAAATTCATTACTATAGAATATCTATATATATATATGATATATATTACTTTATCATATATAGTTATTGTTATTCTTAAATATTTCCAATTGAATATTTATGTATCTATAGTATGTATTGTGTATATGGTATATAGGTATATAAATGGAAAATAAATATAGAAATAACTAGAAACGATTTTAACAATATACAATATAAATATAAATGCAGAGTGTATATATACTTACCAAGTTACCAGCAAAAAAAAAATAAGAAAAAAAGGGGTAATAACATTTAATCCGATTCCTTCATACTCAATAATTCCAATCCATTTATTTTCAACCCCTTTATGCTTCACCAAAATATGTAAGTCAGTATATATACAACAATATTCACAACAATACAAAAATAATAATATACAATACAAAATACATATAAATAAATATCTATATATTTATACTTGTAGAAGAAAACTTTCATAACATCGCAGAAAGTCACATAACAATTCAATATATATATAAATAACAACATGTATATAATATATGCATAAACATATATATACTGTAAAAAGGAAAGAAGTAAGTTGGTTATTTTTCTGTTTGTATATATATATATATATATGCTCATGTAATATGAAGTAAAGAGAAATTCTACTGAATAATTTTTCCATATAGTATACGTGGAAAATCATATATACATTTATTATATATAAAATATAATACTATCTATACTTGGATGAACGTATACAAATAAATACACATACCTTCTACAATACAATATATATATACAATTTATATATTTGTTATAAACCATACACACAATTTCGATTTTTTCGCATTGGAATGAGTTTTTAAAGCGCTCAAAATGGAATTCTAATAAACCGTGTTTTTGAAAAACATAAAACATTATTACCATATATATATCCGTATTCATATATACACAAATAACTTTATATATATATATATACCAAACAATATTCTACATTCTATATATAACATATTATATGTATATCATGTGTATATATGTCCATGTACTAGAACTGTGAACTAATTTTGAGGGATTTACAATAGATGGTGAAAGTTATGGTATATCACATCGAACACTTGCAGAACGTTTAAATGCTTCAAAGGCAAGAGAAAATTTGATGCCATACGAATTGAAGCCGGAAAGATGTTGAATGGCTATTTTTCACGTATGTTAAAATGTAAAAAAAGGAAGGGTTTTTTTTTGCATTGTATCGTCACTATGGTGATGAAAAATACGATAACTCGAAGGGTAAAAAATCATAGGGTTTGCCTGGTCATGCACCAGCTTGGTGTTGTGTACTATTAGCTGATTTCACGGAACGGAACAAAATTGATAAGTTTCAGCCGTGCATTAAAAAAAAATCGTTGTGTGACTAATTTGCGTTTCCATTTATAGAAAGATACGACGAATCGAAACGATTGGTGGATAGCATACTATTTTTCATAATAAAGTTTTGAATTTACAAACAAAACCCTCAAAATTAATTCAGTCCCTTGTATTTATATAATATAGAATTGCAGATGACAAAAACTACCATTTGAATGCGAATCGCCTCATGAGAGTGGGTGGTATTTTCGTGTTGAACATATATATTTTTATTTGTATATATATTGTACATCATATGTGTGTATTATTGTGTATAAAGGTTTGTGTACGGATGATGGGATTATTATAGTTAATGTATTGTTCCTGTTATTTTGTATATGTATATTTATATTTTTTTTTTGATATAATCCCATTGTTTCGAGACTATAAATTGTTGCGTTTTTATTATTGTATTTTTACGATTTATGAAAGTTTTTTTTTCTATTATACATATATCATATCTATGTATCTATGTATGTTTTGTACGTAGAGATGTACACAATATGTTTAAATTAAAATAAATGTAAATATTTATAATTATTGACAAATCAGATTATAATTATATAATATTAAAATATGTTTTATATATAGTTGTTATTATTCTATAATAATATATTTATATTTATTATAAATTAGACACAGACAGAGTTTTTTTAATAAAATATAAATTTTTATTATTAATAATATAAGTTAAATTAAATAAATTAGTTTAAATACAGTTTAATTGGTCAAATATAATATATATGATAATTTACAAATAAATTGAATTGCTATATATATTTTTGAAATATTTGTATATTTTCAAACATATGAAATTTGAGGCCAATTTTTTGTTTGAAAATAATTTCCCAAATTGTAAAAAATGTTTGCAACATAAGTAAGATACAAAAAATAAATAAACTTACCACACAACATTAAATTCATCTTATTCTTATGTACCATATATATGTTGGAATCCCATATGTGTAATGCTATGAATATTATATATTTGTATATGGGTTTTTCGAAATATTAATAATTTAAATAGAATTATAAAAGTAGATTGTACATTGTATAAATATATGTATAAAATGTTAACCAATGATATCATAATACAGGAAAACCATTTAAAATATTTGTTATATAACCTGGTGATAATTAATTAATCATAATGTTTTATAATGTCCATTTAAGAAGACAAACATATGTTATTATATTTATAAATTTAATCTATCTTATTTATAATGATAATAATAATAATAATAATTACATTTTAAATATTTACAACACAATCTTATACATATATGAAAAATATATATATGCATTTATAATACGTTATTAACTTATTATCGTACATTTTTACGTTCACTGAAATACGCATATATAATTCAAAATATATAATTTTATAAATATATAAATTGTGTGTTTTATCCATCCTTTGTAAAAAATGGGATTTTGTAAATCATTATCAATTATAATCATATTGTACATAGATGAACAATTTTATGTATATAATAATATACACATATTTCTAATATATTCTCACAAATTCATATTGTTTATTTATAAAAATAATAATTAAAATTTCTTATTTATATGCTACATAATATTCTGTATTCTGTATATGGCAAATAAAAATAATTTTCTGCATCAGGATAAGAAAAAATACCTATTTCCGAAATACTGTGAAATTAACTCCCCATATACGTATAAAATTATATCATCAATATGTTGTATAAAACATTAATTTTCTCTCTTATCGCATCCATCTATATCTGATTGATATATGTACTGTATCACTTTTAAAATAACCTACCACCCTCTATGTCTCTCATACCCTTCTGCACCCCACATAACATATATATTTTTTAATTTTTCTATTACATATATTACGTATATATGTAATATTTACGACGCTCGCTAAACCATCATTTCGAAAAAAATATATATACAATACACCTACTTTCTCATTCATTGATTATTCTATACACGATTATTGAATTTTGAACTTTAAATCAAGCATTCAAGAAAATCAATCACAGTCATTGAACTAGAAACTGTTATGTTACTTTTGATAACCGCGCACCGCATATATATATTTTTTTTATTACATATCAGTATATATATATATATGCGACTGAATGATATGCCTTTTAAAGGAAATGTATAATGTAGTCGAGGTTAATAGCTTGTAATTTTTGTTATACTTTGTATTTTTATATATTATTATTTTGGTTATTTATATGAAAATGTATTATATTTATGTATAAAATGAAATAAGAAAAAAATACAAATGTAATGTCGAAGCTGATATCATATATATATATATATGCATATGTCATATGTCAAGGAAATAGAAGTAAAGTATATAGAATTGAAAGGAAATACATATTACAATTGTGTGTAACATTCTGCGTTTTATTCAAAATTAGTATAGAATACATTTGTTCTATATTTACGAATTTTTTCTATATATTTATACGTATAAAATTTACAAATTGAATAATGTGAATAATTCAATTTAAATAATATTGTTTTTTAATTATAAAAACTAGGATCTTTAAATTTTAATGGTAATTTATGCATTGACTCTTGAATGAATCAACTTAAAAAATTTTATATAAATGTCTGTTAGACGAATAAATGAAACGAATGTAATATCATGTATATCAACTTAAATGTATCTATAGTTTTTTTTCTAGCTCAGTCAATTTAATTTGATCACTGATATCACATTTTTTTCTGAATATAAATTCATAATATACTTATAAAAGTCCCCGCATTATAAATACTGCTTTATATAACTTGTGTGAGTATTCAGTATATGTAATAAATATGCATTGCAATAATATTTACTATATCATCATATATATGGTATATTCATGTGTTATCAACCATATTTTTATACTATTCTGCACAATAGTATAATTTAAGATATATATATATATATGTTATATAATTTCATAAATAAAAAAACAATAAAACCGAAAATAATGTTACACATCATTAAATATAATCATAATATATTATAACAAAACGATCAAACTAAATATTACTTTATATATGCAATTTATATAGGGTTTCTTATTAAAATAGAATATAACAATGCTTTTTATAAAAAAAATCTTAACTATACATGATCCATAATCAGCACTTTCATATATATACACACACACACACACACTCATATATATATATTTATAATATATAGGACAAAATTGTTGTATACGTAAAAATAAAAACAATTTGGTGAATCATGACTCAATTTCCACTTGCTATTTATATTTAAATCTTAACAATAAATCATTTTTATTTACTTCTCGTACCACTTTTTATATATGTTACGTACATACGATATATATATATTTAAAATATAATACTATATATTGGTCCTATATATATATCTATAGAAACACGTGTATAAAAATAAATACAGTTTTGAGCACTGTCTAGTTATTCACACAACTACATTATACATATCATATTATATGAGTTCATTATACATTCAGTGTAAAACCATACAAATTTCCTTTAAATTGTCTGACCTTTTGCTCTTATAAAACGACCGCGCGTTCGAATAACATATAGAAAAACATAGATGCTAACTGGAATGAATTGTTACATCTATAATAGCCTATATATATATAAGATGACTGTATTAAATACAAAAAAAAAAAACCCTTTTTCTTTCTTTCGGTTATTTATTAACCAAAAATTCTTTTATAGGTTATTAAGTTTATTGTAAATTTACCATATATATATATAGCTACTATGTACATTTATAGTTATATATGTGCAAACATATAGCGTATTTATACATTATTTTGTTATTGATGTTTTCGTTTTTTTTTGCTTAGTGTTTCTTGGGGCCAAACGTTATACAATGAGCATCTGCTTTACTTCCTTCTATACCCCATATATCTATGACTATATAATATATATATTTCTAGTTTTTCATTAAAGTTTAAAAATTAATGAGAGTTAGTTATACATAAAATGTGCTGTTGAGTTGAATTTAATATATATTGTTAGTTAGCGTATATATGGTATATGTAACATTTGGTCAATATTATACATATTTGTTGAAATGAAACTTTTTATTTTATTTCTCGATGTATTTATTTATGTGCGAAAATATCAATTTAAGATTTTCTCCTCTGTTATTCAAGATATACACCATATACCTATATTATAATATGGTATACTATAAAATATACATGTACAATGGAAAAAGTTTTTGTAATATGAAATAAAATAGAATGGAAATTGTTATATGATTAGATTGGTTTTTTTCTTTTACATATATTGTACTACATGTAAAAGTGGTAATATTTGTACGAAAAATTATCCATTGATTTAAATGGTAAATTATTAATTTCTATTATTTTTAAATAAAAGCTTATTAAGAATATAGCCGATTAATCCTATATTTTTATATACTTTTTAAATATACGTGTACATATACATCAGTACGGTGATAATAAGGCTTAACTTTATTGTTAATTTCGTTTTTTAATTAACTCCCCTTATGTGGTAATGATGCAAACATTTTCTGTGCCAAATTTATTCATTTTTGTCATTATTTTATAAATATGTTAATGAAATAAAATCCATATTTTTATAAATATATTTATTGAATTTAAAATATTTTAGTTTTATGTTCTGAAAACGCCGGCACACACAGTTGCATTAAAATTAAATAGTCTCCACATTGCATGTTTCTTTGAAATTAAATCGTAAGGCAAAAGCGATTAATATATATTATATTTATACAATAAATACGTTAAAACTTTAATATACAAAATAAGTTCACACTTTTTAACTTTTATAATATTATAAACAGTAATTTCTTATTCTATATGAATATAATATTCGAATTTAAAAGAGAATCGTATTTTCAAATAGAATGACTTTATCTATATGAATATTTATATTTCATAATATACAATAAATATTTTGAGAATTTTTACATAAACTTTATAAAATCGATGACCGATAGATTTTAAATTTTGATTAAAGTGCAGAAATAGTATACATATAACATTATCAAATTGAATAGAAGTTGAACCAATTTTATTTTTCATACACATACACCTACATAATAAATATTATATATATTTCATAAGCTTATATATATATAATAAGTATATATAATAACTAAATATATATATATATATAATCCTATCTATGTAATATATATGGATGGATGCATTTTTTGTATATATATACAATATATATATACTTTATACTACAGTTTACATGTTTCAGCAAAATATATATTGTCGACAATAAATATTTGTATAGACTTTATTATTACTCAATTTGATGTACTACTCGTCGTACTAATAGTCAATCTATAATATATTTATATGTGAAAATAATTTTTGTATATAAATTGTCGTTCTATTATATTATAAATATTACATTTGGTTAAAGAAAATCTATATAATACGTGTTTGTTGGCATATAAATAATCTATGTAATTTACTTACTTTTGTTTATTATTTAATTTTAAAATTTTTTTTTATATATTCCAATATACCAATACCATACATTACATTATGTTTTAATATTTGGATTTATAAATACTTAAAAATTCATTTGATGCAAAAAAACATCAACCATTTATTTATATATTGTAGAACAAAAAGTCCTAATATATCAATAGATCCTTATATTGTATATGGAATATGATATATATATTTATTTATTCATTTATTCTAATCGCAATACATAATTGAAGGGATATCAATATACCCAATTTTCATACATTTTTATAAAATCCATTACAAAAAATTTAATCATTTTTATATCATCCATATTAGATATATATTATTATTAATAAAATGTAATTATATATTTAAGAAAGGAAATAATTCGAAATTGAAAATTAATTCACTTTAGCAGAGAGCAAGAAAAAAAAAAATAAAAAATTGTAATTTGTCAACTTATTATAAATCCATTTTTCAATTAAATTATCTGATTAAAATTGATCGTATATGTATCAATATATAATATTTTATTATATATATAGATTTTGTTATGTACATATATTATATTATATATAAATATATATATATATATATGTTAGGGCTACTGGAAATAGTTCAATACTACACAGTACTAAGTATTAATACCATTATTTCATTTTGTAATGCCTTGATATATATTATATAACAATTTTTATAATAAGAAATTTTAAAGTTAAACATTATATGAAACGATTTAATTATATGGTAATTGGTATAAGCTTTGTTATATAAAATTTGACTATAACCAATTCAATATAATCGTAATTAAAACGTAATAATTACCTATTATTATATAGTAGCATATTGTATTTACAATTAGTTGAAGGTAAAATTCAATCAGTATCATAATGATAAAAATGCATTTGGTATCTGGTGACCCTAAAATAAAATTGTAGGTTAAACTCACATATAAAGAAAAAAATTCTTCTGTATATATATGTATAAGACTTGTAAAAATCTGTAGCTATATAATATATATATATATGGATTGTGTATTTAATATAATTATAAAAGCTATAAAATCTCATTTTCTATCTGTATATGATGGTATATAACAATTTTTCATTATATATTTTATTTATACATATCTATATATATATATATAATCTGTTGAAGATGTTTTACTATTATTAAAAAAAATTCATATATATATATATATAGGAAATAAAATCTCTATTTATATATTATTTATATACATTCAGATATGAATGAATGCATTCTGTATATGTGCAGTTATATATAATAATTATATAGTATTTTTGTATATATATATATTATATAATATATATAAATGATTTTTAAATTGAAAATATATACAGATATATATCTATTGTTATATGTAATATATGTTATATGTAATCATATATAATATTTGTTGTAGACGAAAGGGACTTAGGGTCACATGTTCGACATAATGTAGCTAATAAGTAGGATACTAATTACAAAAATGATGAACTTGTTATCGGCAAATTTACTTGTTATAACTCATAGTTTCGATACATTTAGCAAATTTTCGACATTTTAACTATAAAAATTTTTAAATTTGAAACTAATTTTTTATTGAAACCGAAATTTTTTAGTTTTTAATATAACAAAATAAAATAATAAAGAAATATTTAAATCCATTTTTAAAATCACACATATTTTACTTTATAATTACAAAATTAACTAGACTATATACGTAAGCCGCTATATAATTTAGAATTTGCTTGATTTGAAAATGGTACATCGATCATGCGTCCCTTATAGATTCCTATTTTAATATTAATGTTTAATTCACAATATATTGTATATATAATATATTTTTTGAAAAAATATAGATAAATATATATAGAAATATAATAAAATATATATAGAAATATAATAAAAAAAATATATATATATAGAGATGGACTCACATTCTTGTATTTAATTCGTAAAATAATAGACATTAAGTGTTATTGATTTCTTCTCTGTATTATATATTTATATACTTTTTCATTTCCCATAAAATTCTCTATATAATATAATCCAACATTAAATTCCTTACAATAACAAAAAAGAAAACTTCTTTCAGATAAAGAATTTTTAATATACTTATATAAAGATATTATATATATACACATATGATATAGATATATTAACTTATCGCATATTTATATAATACATATACATATTACACTATGTACTTACTGTAAGGTTTTCAATTCCTTTATTAGAAACATTTTTCATTGAACTTTTATTTTTAATCTAAATAATGATTTATTTATTTACACAAAAGGTTTATTAATTTAAAAGTAAATAATAATGGGGATTTTGAATTGAAAAAGTTTATAAATTTAAGTATAACATTTATCTACAATAATAATAATAATAATAATAGAATATAATATAATTTACAAATTATTTCCAAATTATACTTACGAAACGAATATATATAACAATGGTAAACTTGATCGTACCAATAAACCAAAAAAAACATAAAAAATTAAATTATTTATTTATAATTAAATTTTCTTAAAATTATTATGCAGAAAAATATATTATTGATGGGTATGTCCTTATATGATATAGATCTTATATCTACTATATCTAATATCAAATGTTTGGAAGAATTATAGGAATACACATATAATGTTCATCTAATATTAATATATAATTAAATATATATTTAAAATTGATATGTAAATTGACAAACTTAACTTGATATCAAACATAATTATATCTTTTTTTTACCATCTTCTTAATAGAAATATTAAGTTACTAATTAATTGTTATATATAATATAACATTGTCTACGTTCCGTTTTTAGCTATAATAAGTTTAATAGTTATAACTAAAGTATATATTTTTATTTTATTTCAATCTAATTATACCTTTAAAATGCACCTGCGTTTTCTTTTCAATCCTTTATTTTTTTACTCTTATAATTATCAATAAATTACGTGTGGCAATAAAAAACAAACAAAACAGCGAAAAAGATAAACCAAACAATATACAATGACTAAATTAACTTCTTTTTTTACAATAATATATATATATTTACAAATACACAAACAATATATTACGAATAAAAAGGGTAAATGGTTTAGTGCTGCAGTAGAAATAAAGGATATACAGGAAAAAAAAAAATCTTTTTATTTTCCATTTCATTATCTCATTATTTTTCCTTATTCTGTTATTTATTTATTGTTTCATTTCGGTGTGTGGATATATAACAAAATTTTAAATAAAAAAAAAGAAGAAGAAACAAACGATGATATGAATTGATAATATTTTTATATTAACCCTTTAACATTCGTTAGTATTTTTATTTTTTTCGTGACATGGGAAGATATGGTGTGGTTTGGCTTTATATTTGAATTAAAAATTTTTCTTTTCTGATACGTATACGTATAAAATTAAGTATGGGTTAACTAAAAGTATATAAAATAAAATAACAAACGAGAAAATTGTAATTCTTATTATTTTATAAAATACTTAAAAGTATTCATCACAACCTTATTTTTTTTGTTATTTTGCTTTCATTATTACTCTATCGTCCTTAATACCTCAGCATCGCCGCATTTTTTATATATTGTATATATCTTACTTATATTAGATTGGTTTGTATGTGTATTCGTTTTAGTGTACATGATGGTATGAAATGTGAAAGCACCTATATCTGTCCCATTAAGCGATTGGATATACAAAACTTGAACTATACAATTTTAATAGCAAGTTTTTTTAAAAATGAAAATACATTTAAAAAATTAAATTCAATTGAAAAATGCACATAAATTTATGTGTACATTTCGCTAAAAAATTTAAGAAATAATTTATTTTAATGTTGTTATAGATGTTTTCATAAATGTAAAAAATGCTGCTTTTTAAATAATTAAATTTAGTCACTTTAAAATGTAAAAAAAAAACTATTTATTATAAAAATTATACTTTTTTTTGGCTAAAAACACATAAAAATGAAAGTCAATTTATATTTTGGTAATCAAAATAAATTTAATATACGACTTGTAAAATATACATTGTAAAATTAATAAGAGTATAACTAAACAAAAATATTATATTACATCTGAATCAAAAAGTAGAAAGGACTATTCCGTGCGTATTGATAATAGGATTAAGAAATTGTAAAATAAATTAAATTGTTGTGATTTAGCGAGCTGCATTATTTTTATTTGTATTATATTCATTATTTATAATTGTTTATCGTAATTGAGAGTACAAATACCTTTGCTAATTTTTTTTTACAAACATTTCTGCATAAAACATTAAACCTTTGCAAGAAGATACAATATTTCTTTAAAAAAAAAACGTATTTGCTGTAATATAAATAAAAATTACTGCACTGTGACAAAAATAATAAAATATAATTTTGTTAATTAAAATGTTATTAATTAATAATAAACAATTAAAGTTGTGAAATTTAAATTTGGACAATAAAAGATAAAATGTTACGTTTTTGTAGAAATAAACAATATATAATTTTTGGTAGAAATAGCAAATGGGTTTGTTGAAATAGGTGCATTGACGTCATTTTTTTTTATACATTTTTATTGTTGTGATTATTATAATTTTATATAATTCAAAAACTGTTATCCCCCAATTAAGTGTTCAACAAGTAATTCATTTATGTCATCGCAATTCTTTTGGGATTTGTGTGTCACCAGACCTATAATACAATTTTTTTTTTATTGGAAAAGATTATTTATTTTTCTTGTTCATCGTAAACAATTTACCTCAAATGCTTACAATATATATGAATGACTGACTGACTGACTGACTGACATTGTAAATTTCTGTATATTTAAATCTTTTTGGAAAAATTAATTTACCATAAAATATTATTATAATTGAACATTATAAATATCTAATTACTTTTGGATTACATTATGGTATATTATGTATAACCTTTAACTATATATTAAATATTAATTTTTGTGTTACTAAGTAGTTGAGAGATGTCGTTATGTATTAATTTTTTATTTGTTATTTGTTAGATATTTATTAATATTTAGATTTTCGAAATCTATGATCGGAATCTTAAATGTTTTAATGCAATTTTATATTATTTACATTATTTATTTGAACTTGAACTTGAAAATTATTCAGAAATATTATTGTATATTAAAATAATGTTTGCGAATTGATTAAGCAGAAATACTTGGAAGCATTATTTATATTTATATAATGGAAATTATTCATTCGCTTAATCATTTATTAAATTATTTACTTTTTACATTTTTATACTATATGATATTCTTATTATACGATAAAATTTCAATTTATATATGTTCACACATGTATCCTATCGTATTTATAATAGTAACATTTTTAAACAGTTTGTTTAATTAAATAATTTTAGTTTTGCATAAATTAGTTTAAAAAACTTTTTACCATTAGTTTTATTCTATTGTAATATTATATATATTCACCATAATATTTGGTATATAGAAAAATGAATAATTGCTTATTGTGTTTTATATTTTTTGTATATTAGAAAATATTTATATGGTGGAAACAGTTTTTCTTTTGTTAATGCGGTAATATTTATGATAAATTAATTAATTTATGTTATAAATTTATTCTGTCATAAATATTTTTTCATATATATATATAAAAATTAAATTTTAATTTAACTATTGTTTTTAATGGGTGGTGAAGAAAATGTTGCCGTTTAATTTATTTAAATTATTTAAAAATAAGCCATAATGGTTATTAACAACAAGCTATATTACTGATTGTATATGTCTATATATATTAGAAGAGATCACCATCGGAACAAAAAATATATATTTTTTATGCTAGGATTGTATATAAGTGTAGATAGTTAGTAAGTTATCATAAATTTGCCTAAAATTAAATCCGTAAAGGATTAAGAAAAGCTATTCTATAATGTTGATGTAATTATTTTGTCTCACCTTATACCCAATTTTATGAAAATATTAATTTTATAATATGAACTATATTGACATAATGTTAATGTTACTATTATATATATTCTTAATGTATAAATATTGTATTATATAATTTTCTATGTATCTTATCTACATCTATATAGATCTGTATCTATATACAAATACGTATAATAAAGCGTATATTTTTACCCCTTTTTTTATAATAATTTTAATATAATTTTTCTTTATGAAAATTTAAAACCATTACCAACATTACCATTATTAAAACATTTCATCATCGCATCTTCAAAAATTATTCCATATTTATACAAGTTTATTATTACGCACTCAAGATTCTCTCACTTCATATTAAAACGTCTTATATAAATATATATATACAGATAGATAAAGTATGTCTATATAGATAGATACACGTATACGCGCATATCTATACAATATATATATTGTTATAATAAAATATACTTCATTAAATATTTCATGCTGTTATTGTATTAATCAGTTTGCGTTTAATATATATTATATACATGTAATATATAATAGAATAAGATTGTAATACGTATATAAATATAATATGGAGAGGTTTAATAAAGGTTGATGATATAATATTATATTACTATACGTTAGATTATTATATTGTATAACATTTTTTCTATGTATGTGTTTGTTTATATATTAAATAAAAAGAATATTGTTATTATTTTTAATATATAACTTTTGTGATAAAAATAATTAAGAAATCGCTTTATATTTCATTATATTTAAATTATTTATTATTATTATTATATATATTATTTTATTTTTCTAAACAATCGTTCATTCATTATGAGTCTTTAATATCTAATACAATATATCGGTAATTTGGTATATATATATATATATAGAATTATAATAATTATGTAAATAATATATAATAAATGAAAAATCAATCATCAATAGTTGTAAGTTAAAATGAAAAACATTGCATTAAGCAAGGAGTAAAGAGAAAAAATAAGCTAGCTTTATTAGGGCGATATAAGTTTACGTTATATGGTACCATTAAATTTATTCTATCTTGATTTGGGTGCCGTGCTTTATATACATATATATATATATATATAGTCTTCAATAATAACACCCTGTACAGTTTTTACGCTTTACTAATATTCCCCTAAAATGTTATAATATAAAAAATAAATTGAATTCCGAGATTTTATATCAAAAATATAATATGATTTTCCTATGCTATTTTTTTTTTTTTTTTAAATATTAAATAAATTTTATTTATTAAAAATTCATATATTGAAATATTCCCACATCTCTTTTAGTTTTTCCATTTTCCATTTTTTTTTTTCTTTTTAATGTTAATATTTTGTTGTTGTTGTTGTTGTTGTTACATTTTTTCATATAATATACAAATAATACGACACATATATAAATAATAGCATGCGTTAAATATGTAAAATATATAAGAGGTGTACGACACCTGTAGCGCCGAGTAACCGACGAGTAACAATATGTATTATTATAAAATATTCTGATATAAAATTTAGGTATTAATTAAATAAAATCACATAATTTGTAGAATCATATTGTTTAACAAATATTTTAATCTTAATATTATATTTGTTTTTCGATTTAATGAGAAAGTGTCAAATGCTATTTTGTGTTGTGGATCATTTTTAGGGATATACTGCGAATGCTCTGCCCCATATATATTTTATTCTAGTTCGGTTACTTGGATTGCATGTGTCGTACACCTTATACCTAATACACTGTATATAATCATATAATATATACTCAAATATACATAATACAGTGTGTCCCTCAAAAATCAAACCAACCTATAACCTCCTAAAAATATGGTATTACGCCAAAGTAATGTTAGAAAACACCACTCCCAATTTTTATGGTCTGGTTTAATTTTCGTATAACAAACTATTTATATATATGTATATGTAATAGTCCAATAGTATAATAGTATATGTAGTTGCTGATGTAACGCACATTCGGTATTTAAAACGAAGCGTTTTCAGCGCACAGTACATATAGAAAAAAGAAAAATGAAAGGATTTTTTTTTTTTTTCACTTCTTTGTAACATCCCCTTGTATCTATTTCATTTAAAGGATGCTTTTGGGATTTCATTTTAAGAGAAAATATGAAAAAGATAAGCAAACCAAAAAAAAAACAACAACTACTACTGTGCAAAAAAAAATTTAATATATATAAATATAGTATATGTAACGTATATATATATATATAATGTACACATGATGATATAACAAAAAAGGATATACTGTATATAATATATTTATATACATGAACACATAAGAAAGCTGCGCTTATATATATATACACAAGAAAGATAAACAAATATATGTATATAAAGGGTGTCAAAAAAAATTCACCCGTGGAATTGAATTTTGTGTCATTTGTGCGGTAAAGTGGTGTTGGATTCAAAAAATTCACGGGTAAATGTTGAAAAACAAATGTAAATGCAACTGTTTGATGCGGATTTTGGGCTGCAGGTATCATCGAACCATTTTTTTTCGAAGATGCAGCTGGTCGCAAGCAGTAACAGTGAATGGTGCTCGCTATGGCGACAATATAATTAAATTTTTTGTGTTTAAATTGCAATATATGGATGTGAACAACATGTGGTTTCAACGAGACGGTACCAAATGCCATATAGATGCCCGAGAAACAATTCCATTACTGTATGAGCCATTTGATGGTCGTGTAATTTCCCATTTTAATGATCATCTTCTTGCACGAATTTTGGGGCACCCTTTATATAAGCAAAAAGAAAAATCGGAATATGTTTTGTGTCAAGTTCATAATAGGATAAGTTTATTTATTACTTTTTGAAGTGGAAAAGAGTTACTGATTTAGATGAAGAAAAACAAAAAAAAAAGCAAAAAAAAAAAACAAAAAACAAATAGAAAAGATTTTTTAGTTTGTTATATATGTGTGTGTGTGTGCGTGCATACATGTGAATATAAATATAAAAGATTACTAGCTATTATATTTAAATATATTATATCTATGTTAGGAAAAAACTGAAATTATATAATAATGGTACATGTAGCATATTTCATTTACGAATATTTATCATTTCACTTAAAAATATAACAATTTATAATTTTTCTTTTCATATATAATTAAAAAAGATTAATATATATTATAAATAACACTCAATGGCACAGTGGGTAGCGTTCAATTTTCGTGGATCGTAGAGTTAAATGCTAGAATTTTATATATGTGAACATTTTTTTTTTTGTCTATTTACGTTGGACGTCATTCAAAGATTAACGATGTATGTCTGCTGTGGTAACGATCATCACTTAATACCATATACACTGTTATTTACCAACTTGTCTGTAATTGATGTAGATGCCATCATATGTACTTCATTTGGTGGAATATGAATTGAAAATGATGTTGTTGAATGTATATACATAAATTACATAATATAACAATATAGTTTTATTAATTTTGCTTTTATTCATATTAACTTTATTATATTGTATATGTATTATGATTATTATTATCTCCTTTCGAGTAAATGCACGCGTGTTTTACTCAATCAGTTTTTTTTTTTTTTAATTTCTATCTCAAATATACATATTGTCTAAAGAAATATTTCTATAATACATATCTACAATATATGATTGTTTTAATTACGAGATATTTTAGTCTAATTAAAATTACTTTGATGTTTAATTTTATATTTCTCTATATATTTTTACCTTTCTTAAATTTATTCTTTTTATAAATGCTAATGAGTAAAATATAAAATATTTATTTATTATTTTCCACTGAGGCACCACTGAGTGTTTCTACTAATATCTATATAATATATATATATATATATATAATATAAGCCCTTGAACCAATAAGAGTTTAGATGTTTTAAAGTAACATACATCTATAATTCGTATATTACATAAATAACCATATAGTTTTATATTCATATTTATACATTTATTAATCAGAAACAAATTTTAAGATATTCAAAACCGTAAGCATTCATTAACAACATTTTCTTTTCATAAAACATATATACTTGAATTTTTTTTTATTTTCAATTACTAATATTATTTGCGTTTGGCTTTTTTATTTACCTCTTTTTTGCAGCAGCAAAAATAAAATTCACTAAAATTTATGAATTAAAATTAATACATATATAGTTATAATCACAGTAATTACTTAAAATACCAGAACTTCCCAAATACCCAGATTATAGAAACATTCTATATATATTAGAATTTGGAAAAGAAGGTTCAATCTTTCTTACTCATATAAGACTATGGTATATTGGCTGTGAAGTATAAAATTTGCATGGACAAAAGTGTTAAGAAAAAATTATTGTTCTCCGTGGATATTTATTATTTTAACATATAATACTTTTTCTCAGCTAATAATTAGTATATATATTTCTGTAATGGTTCACATTAATATATATCATATTACATTATATATTATTAAAATCTATATATGTATTATATAGTTTCTATAAGGATATGCTTTGCAGTGGTGACCAAAGCAATTTAAATAATATCTCTATATATAGTTTATATACACTATTCACCGCACTAACAATTATATACTTTATTCTATTATATATAAATAAATAAAAACCTATATTTGTCTAAAGGAATACATGTGCTATATGCACACACACACACACACACACATAACAAATGTAACTAATAGTCCATCAAATAAAACATTGAATGAATAAATTTATATATATATTTATATAGAGAAAAACATCATCACACAGTTGGAAACAATTTACGATATCTTGTTATTTTTGATAAATGTATTGTATAAACACATATTATACATATATTTCAGTTACTCTAACTATACATATGATATAATTATATATATAGTTATATGATATATTTAGTATATACTCCAACAATATATATATTATATATTGTCTACTATTCCATTGTATGCATAAATAGTTATCACAAAATATGTATCTCTATATATTATGTGTAACATATACAGTATACATTTATATCTCTATATTGTAGATAGATATTTAAATATATATTGTATATGAACTCATATAGATATAAAAATATGTAGATTTTAGATAGATATAATACAATAATATATTGCTTTACTACCTATATATATAATATACGAATATAGGATGTGCATGCAAATCGGATGTATATAAATCTAAAGCTAAATGAATAGGTACGGACTTCTATATACAAACCCTATATACAAAATAATATAACATATAATATATATATATATAGATATGTATATATTGTATTATTGTATTTTATATATATATAGATATATGTGAATAATATACTCTTTTTCTATATTTTTTCGTCGTGTTATAGAGCAATTCACAAATTTACGAAAAATAAAAAACATTATAACCAATGGATTTTTAGATACATATGTTATATGCAATATTATTTAGATCTATATAAAATACCTTCATTGTAAATAAAATATCTATATATAAAATTTATAACATACATTTGTATCTATACAATATATATATATAGATAGTTTTATATACAGAGAAAATCCATAGTAAAAATTGTATAAATATTCATTAACGCTAATTGCTTCGGTGAGCTGAATTTAGTCATAAATTTTTCAAAAATTACCATAAATTTACCAACGTATACATTATATACATAGCTATTTTTATTTTCTTTGTACTTTATATCAATTGTGTATTGTAACAATATTCCAAAACCTATATATATATATATAATGAATGTACCTGATGTGTAATATAAAGTAAAAACAATTTATTACAAAATATTTATTTATTTTATGTGTACGTATATATATATATATAATTCATTATCAATTACACCTCTAAACGTTTATAAATTTTGTTATAATAAACATTTTCTTTGGAGAATTCCATCACCATATATATATATATAGCAATTTTATATTATGTATAACTACTATAAATACATATATGCTTAATTTACACACTATATAGTACAGATTAAAATTATATACTTTAATTAGAAAACTTCTTTGTTATACAATAGATCTGGACCGATTTTTTTTCCCCAGACCAACACATTCACACTGATATTATTTGATGATTTATTAACAAATTTAACAAATTTATTTACTATAACTTGTTTATACTTTCACACAATTCACAATTCAACACCTAACCATGGCATTTGATAAACAATCTTACAATTTCAATTACATGTTACATTGAGTGTGGCGCAATAATGATAATATATATATATTGATATATTTTCACTTTTCTTTATATTTATACTTTATTATGAGGATGACTTATGAAATAAAATAAAATAAAATTTTTTTACAACAAATAATAATAATAATAATATATGAAGTAAATATAAAAAAATACATTACAAAAGAATATTAATTTTTGCATTTTATAAATATATTTTTACGTGTTCACCTATTGTAAATATATATATAACAAAAAATTGTATATTGTTTGCGTATATATATATATATAGTATTTAAGGTATATATGCATCATTTCAAGCCAAAGTAAATTGAAATACATATATAAAATATATAATTTATTGATGTAAAAAAAACAAGCTAAAATCTCAACTATACATTTATTATATTATTTTTATGTTCCATCTATTGTAATTTTTGCAAGGATATAAGTATATATATATATATATATATGGGCTGTGTGAGGTACAACAATAAGAAGCATTAATATTCGCATTTAGTATATATATATATATATTGTATATATAAGTAACAGCAAAGTAAAGTATTATATAAATAACTTACAATATAAATAATAATTGAAGTTTTATTGATAGACTGACATTTTGATTGATATATTGATAAATTGATTGAATATATTAATAGATATTTTATAATATAATAAATATTTTGAATAGACATACGATTTGATACTTTGTATAATAAATATATATATATATATATATATTACATAGGGTAAGGTTGGATATGATGACAAGCAATCGACATTTTTGGTTGAAGTGTTAGCCAAAAAATATTTTATTTTACAAAATATTAATTGTTTCTTATTGATGTAATCATTGGCTACATATTTCTCATGGTTAACATGGTTTATTCGATTAAATTTAAATTTAATTCAAGTCGTCGCCTAAACGATTATATATTTACATATAACACCCAACTGATGTCTGTACGCTGACAAATGTTATTTTAGTTTATTTAAAAATATATTATAAGATTAAATTAAATTTTGGGTGCTTCCTCCTTGGGTATTTCCACCAACACCACAAAATTTTTTTGAATTTAATATTTTGTCTTTTGTTGTTATCTAATATTTACATAAAAATAAAAAAATAATAATTAAATAATTAAAATCATACATAAAAAACCTACCAATCATAATACCCAATCTTACCCTATATTATTTACACTTTTAGTTATAGTCAAATAATGTGAGTATACATTTTTAATTACTTTATTCACGAAATGAAAATTAAAAACTAAATAATATCACGTTTAGCCATTAAGCCACTTATTTTATAAAATTATATATTGATTTCAATTGACATTTGTGATATTTTGAAACTTATATTTTCTACACTATATACATTCATTCCATTAGTCATACAATTTAACTGAAAAATTGAATGAATATATTAATTATTAATATATGTTAAATGACCAAAATGGATATGTGTTTACTGTGTGATTGTGATAGATATGATTTTTCAAGAAATGGAAAATAATTAAGATTAATAAACACATCATTTATGTACAATATATAAGACCGATATCACTGTGGATACAATAATGTCATCGTTTTTCTGAAATTGCATTGAATACATATAACAAACATTGCAGCCAAAATATTGCACCGATTTTAATGGTTTTGGATTGAGTTTTATGGAAAATTATTTAAAACATTATACGTACCCAAATTATCTATTTATATATATTTTGTAATAATTTATGACTAAAATGATTGCATTTTTAAAATAAGTATAATATAGTTTCGAATTCTATGGAATTCAGCTATAGAGTTTTACCAAATATAAAGTACACAATTCATTCATTCAAAATTATATGCAAATGTCCCTATTGTTTGTATATTTATTAATATTTGAATGTGTTGTTTTGTCGTATGTTACCGTATATATATAAAATTATAATGTATATATAGGCATAGAAGTATATATGAAATAAATAAATATATTAGTTAAATGTGTATTCCCGCACAAAAACCCACAGGATATAAATATATTAAATTTTTGAAACTGCATATAACATTTTAAATAATATATTCAATATATAAAATACAAAATGTTTTTTTGTATTTTGTTTTTCTACATATGTATATATTAAATATTTTACACATATATTTATAAATACAAACAACACATACACACACACACACATGAAAATATATTAATTTATATACAGAGAATTCTATATACGGAAAATTTTAATTTTCTCTTGATTAAGAGGCGACATTTTCTATGAGAATGTGTTAATTAAATTTTAAATCGAAAGTTTATGGCGACAAATTTTACATTTACAGTGTTGTTGATTAAGGTAAACAAAGTATCTATATATATATATATATGTTTGTTTATTTTGTATATATATATATATATACGAGCTTATATACATTAACATTTACATTGTATATTTCCAAAACCGAATGTATACTTAGGAGTATATATATATATACATACAATATATTATATAATTTATACTTGGTAGTGACTTTATATATAAAATTGTAGCAATATAATTTATAATATATATATATATATATATATATATATACTATGTATTTGTTGTATTATATATATATATATGTTATGTACATATAATATAAATTATACATATAGTCAGTACTGTTATATACAATACAAAGTAATATACTATATATACAATTATAGTATATAGGTGTGTATATAATATATATATATATGGAAAATAAAAAGTATAGAATCAAGTATTTGTTCATTTTATAAACTTTTCCGTTAACTATATTGTTCGCTTATATTTTGATCCGATTTTTATGATGTTATAAATTCGCAGTCAGTAAATTTGATTAAAATAAAAATGAGCAAAAATATAGTATACATTTTTTTGTATATATGTACCACCCCATAAACACATATACCCCGATACAGATTAAACAGATAAAAAAATAAATAAACTGTGTTTCAATAATATTTGTTGTTGTTTAATATAAATAAATTTATATATGAATTGCATATACTTGTGTAAATTATTCACAGATAAATTGAAGGTTTATTTGTTTTATATATATAAATGTATGTACATAATCCGTATGTATATTGGGAGTACAAATATGATCCCGTATTTTCATTATTTATGTCCTTATATAGTGCTACTGCATTCATTCGCTTGCGTATTGTAATGCATCTATATGTTAAGTTAAATCACTTGAATACAAATTCGAAATTTAGTATATATGAGATTTATTATATTTAATTTTTATTTATTGTGTGTTTTGGAAAGTTTTATTTTATTATTTTATTGTCAAGTCAATTTGGGCAGAAATGAATTGTTTGCTTGTCGTAATTTAGTTGAACATTTTCCATAAAATATAAAAATTGCTAAAAATGGTTTAAACAGTAACGCAATAATAATTTTGATATGTGGAATAATAATATAAAAGTTTTAGGTATCTGCTGAAACCGAATGAGATCTTCACGACTGATCGTTAGCAAGAACAATTAATCGAATTGAGAGGAAACTATATTTGTACACCTAATACAGATCCATATATATATATATATATATGTATTATATTTAAATATGTACAATATAAATGGGGATGATGAACTCGCGTATTAACGTAATTAGTTTTATTATGTTGAAAATTTGTAATTACAAATTGTATTTTAATTTTAAACTCCATATATGTATTGTATATATATATATTGAAATGCACATACCATATATAAAGTAATACACTCTATCGTATTTATTCAATTCTATATATGTTGTTTGAAACTGGTATATATGTTCATATATATGTACAAATAAAATATAATATTATGCAATATATACGTATTTAGATGATGCCATACACATATTCTGTATACAATGATATTACATACAAAAAATTAATATAATTGCGGCAAACATAAAAGTGAACAAATACACGTTATGTGTCTGTGACAATATCATAATAATATGAATTGTAAAAATTTCACTATTTGAAATTAAAATCGACTTTACCAAACTGTTAACACGTAAACTTTTAAAGACTATAGATATTATTTGACAATTTTTTATACATTCAAATGCAATACACTATTCAACTCGTTAATTTTTTTCTGTATATATGTATTGTATATATTGTATAAAATATCCATGATAATTAAATGATATATATTTAAAAGATTAATCATATAATTCACATTTCTTCTAAATTGTATTTTCTTCAAAATATGTAAACCAATAAAAATTGAGATAAATATTTTTTTTTAACTTTTTAATATACTTTATTATTATTAAAATAAACTTTTATATACCCGCATTTTAACTATATTATTTAAAAATATGTGATATTTTAATTATTAAATTATACTGTGGAATAGATGGGAAAACATCTTTGGTATATATCTACATATATTGTAGATTCCGTTCTTAAAAGTTCTTTTGAAAATTTAATTATATAATCTAAAACTTTTGTAAATTTATCAACAAAAAAAAAAATTAATTATATATATTCTGCCATTTTTTTGTGTTTATATATTAAAATTTAATATTAAATTATCTATTTTAAATATCAATGCACATTGGTATACGTCAGAAATTTTGAAGCTATTATATTTATATAAGAAAAATTATGTTCGATCAAGTACAAGACGAAGAAAACATATACATATATTGTATATATATAGAAACAGAAAAGAAAATATTTATTTGCAAGTAATATAAACTAAAGAGACTCACATTTTCATGTTGCTGTTGAATATAAAATAACGAATTGAATAAAGCCCACACAACACAGCAACATAAATAAAATACGCAATTTTTAGGCTTTTATGTATACAGATATATAATACATGGCCCTTTTAAATTGAATTTAAAATGTGGTTAATGTTATATATTCGTATATATAAATTTCTTTTGTATTTTATGTGTATACATAAAAATAATGGAAAAATACAGAGTGAAAAAAAAAGTTTATAACAATCGGCCACACACAATCTAATCACCGTTTAAAATAGCCTCGAGGGACATATCTTTACTTCCGCACACAAAAGTGTTTAAACGCAGAAATACAACGAAAAACATTGTTAACACATATTATATATAAACCTCTATGTACATAAAGTAAATAAACGTAAGATTTAACTATATATATTATGACGAAGCGTATTTAAAATAACATATAGAATATATCCATCTTATATAGTGTTTAGTTTATAGTGAACTGTAATGTTATAATGTTGATGTGTATATATCAATTTTTGTAATTTAAATTATAACGACGTATGGTTATTCTTATTATAAATAAATCCATAGTAATTGCTTTGCGAATATCTGATTTTTATAAATGTAGAATTTCCTATTTTGTTGACGATTCGTCACTGTATACACATTTTTATTTATATTATATTTTATTTATAAATAATATATATAGCCTGAAGGAATGTTTAAGGTAAAAAAAAAATTGAAAATTAAAGCTATATACACAAATATATTTTCATATATTTATTTTCGATTCGTATACTATTTATCAAAGTGTAAATATAATAATAGAATTTTTTTTATCACTATTTTTGGTCAATATTATTATTTCACACATATAAAATGGCATATGAATTAAATTCGAAATGCCGTTTAATGTTGAATTCAATTTATATTGGCCATCAGCACTGCGCTGTGTTGTAATTAATTAAACCATTGTATATTAATAATAATTTTTATAATATATACATTTAGTTATTTTTCCTATCAAAACCTAATTTTAATATAAAATTTCGAATATTTGAAGTTTACTTACATATTTACTTATGTGTATATTATAAACGATATGAAACATGTGTCTCGCAAAACATTGTAAATATTATTTAATATAATATATTGGAAAAATAATAATAATATTTAAAAAAAATAAAAAAATAGTTAAAAAGAATCATCAAAACTTACAATTTATTTTCTCTACATTCACTCTATATATATATATAGAGACACTTTATAAGTATATATATCATAATAACTCGTATATGTATTAATAATATGTTACATATACGTGTATTCTTATGGATATAAAATAAATAACGAAAACATTCAATTCAACCAAAAGATTTGTCATTTTGAAACAAATTGCTATGACAGCACACATTCGTTTTATACTATACGTAATTAATGTGTCCCGAGTTTATTTTCAAATATATCTCAATTTTTCTTAAAGACGTATTTATTATTTTATATTTTATTATTATATGTTTATGGTATAAGAGAAAAAAAATTAATAATAAATATATTGTTGAATAAATTTTATGCATTAGTTTATATTTTGAGTTGATAATATATTTAAAAAAATAGACATTTAAATTTATGTTAATTTATTATTATAAGAAATATATGTACGTGTAAATACAATATGAAAGTTTTCCGAAAATTGTGTCCTATAATTTAATAGTAAAATAATAGTAATATATAGTTTACAATATTATATCCATCAAAATATAATACTATATAAGACCTTTTTCTGCACTGTATACCTAAATTCCTATTGCAGATGCAGTGTAGTATAGCAATGAATACATTACATTATTGTTATATAATTAACTAAAGTATACACAGGTGTTTTTATATTTCATATAACAAAATGTATATTTATTTATACATTTATTCACACCTATACAAAAGAGATATTTAGTACATAAAATAATAAATACATCAAATATATAAACAATATATATATAAATATTTATATAAAATATATGCATAACATAATTAATATATAATGAAGATTTATAATGTATATAAAGGAACAGCCGGTTTGTTTATGCATATAATTCAAAATTAAATATTTAGAAATCATATGTCCAACTTTACATATATGGCACAAAATTTTATATATGTATACGTATTTTATAACGAGCGACAATTTATGTGTTTATATTTATATGTGTCGGATAGAAGAAGGATTTGTTCATCCGTGTGGTTGCCTGGATCTATATAATAATATAATTTCATAATTTCAATTAATTAATAATGTGTGTGGGTGTATTCGCCTATATATATATATATGGTGCTATATTATAGTAACAAATTTTTAATGATCAACGACATAAAGAACTGCATTTTATGTTGTATATAAATATATATTATATATGTAGCATCATATATATATATATATATGCTGTACTGGTACGTAACATAAAGTATATAAAAACAAAAACTAAATTATTCATGAAATGTAAATTGTTCAAAAAATTATTCATCACAAAATACAATTCATAAAATTTTTAAGTGATTATTAAATTAATATTTGACATACATTTAAATATTTGTATTCTATTTGCTATTTTTCTCATGTGAAATATTTTAACATATACATGAAATGATAAAATAACTATTTGCATATTTTATATGTACATTTATTAATATATTATAATAATTTATTTAATATAATTAATTTACGTTATACAGACATTATTTAATTAAAACAAATTTTTTCGAATAGATTATTCAATATATATATATATACATTTTTGGAAACAAACATATGTATAGAAGACAAATTATTCTTCAACATTTTTTTAATATACACATATACATTCAAATATACCATATATGATATATAAACATAAAAGTATATAATGTACTTTTTCGAAATTTTATGTATTATATACAATTGTAATATAGTGCATTTATTTGAATGCGTTCAGTGTATAGTGAATTCGAAAAATAAACCACATAATTCATATATTTTTACTATTTAATGGTTAACATTTTTCGGCTATGGCTATAAATAATTTTATTTGCTGGTGATATCAATTAAATGAACGCACATGTGTTAATTCTTAAATCTCATTGAATATTCGATTATTCTAATGAAAAACTTACGACTAGACGATTATCCTAAACTTAAATATTTAATTAATTAATCTGTTGCAATTATTTATATATTATTTGTTATTACATTTAATATTTATGTGTGAATAAAGTGTAAACTATAATACAATGAAAATATTAATTAAAATAGTATACTATATTTTAAACATATTTAACGACTACGAGTATCGATTATAATATTTAAAAATAACAGTGTTACAAACTTATTGCTGATTGCATTGCTATATATATATATAATATCAATTTAATTTTAAACATAATATATAATTTATTTATATGTGTATAGACATAAATATTTTAATATCAATTATATACACAACAAATATATACAACCTACACTAACACTAAACTATAATATAATAATATATAGTTGAATAGGATATATCAAATTTTATAGACACATTATTGATATATATACAAGGTACAAGTTATAATACATAGTTACAAGACAATTTAAGTGCATATGCATATGTATATAATAAAATATAATTAATGTAGTTAAATCGATAAATTAATGTAAAGTATGATTACATATATAGTTTAATAATAATAATAATAATAATAATAATAATAATAATAATATATACTTATATTGTTATTATTATTATATACAATATATATTATTAACAATTTAATTATACAAGGTAATATTGTGTAATTAATATTGTTACATGCTACCGTATATATAACATATACGAAAATATTCTTTTAAATTAAATTATATATATATACACATAATACAACTATGTCAAATAATTGTATATAGTTTGTAATAAATATTTGTATATAAAAACCATGTATATATATATACCAGGGATAGGAGTATGAAATGAGCCTTTTTTAAAGGAAGAAAAACACATTATTTAGAATAGAAAAATCAAAAATATTTTATTCAAAATAACTTCCATCGCTTTCTACACATTTTAACCACCTTTCAGGCAATTTTCGTATACCACGTCGAAAAAATGGTGTTGCTTTGGACGAAAACCATTCAGATAGCCAATTTTCAACTTCTTCAGATGTTTTGAAGTGCTGTTCTTTCAAAGCATGTCCCATCGATGAAAACAAATGGTAGTCCGAAGGAGCCAAGTCTGGTGAATAACGCGGGTGTGGTAACAGCTCCCATCCAAGCGACTTTATCGTATCCTGAACTGGTTTTGCTTTGTGTGCTGGTGCATTATCATGTTGCAAAATTACCTTAACAGATTTTTTCTTTCTTTCTGTCCATTCTGGTCGGTTATCTAATAATGCATGGTTCAAATCGATTATTTGTTGTTGGTAGCAAACCGTATTAACAGTTTCACCAGGTTTCAGAAGTTCATGATACACCACACCTTCCTGATCCCACCAAACACAAAGCATTCTCTTCTTACCGAATCGTTTTGGTTTTGCAGTCGATGTTGCTGCTTTACCTGGTGTAATCCATGATTTTTTGCGTTTAGGATTCTCAAAATATATCTACTTTTCATCACCAGTCACGATTCGATGCAAAAAAGACTTCCTTTTGTATTGTTGAAGGTGCAATTCACAAATGGTTTTTCGATTTTCTTGTTGCCTTTCAGTCAATTCATGTGGAACCCATTTTCCACACTTTTGAATTTTTCCCATTGCTTTTAAACGATTAGAAATTGTTTTTTGATCTACATTTAAGGCTTCTGCAAGTTGTTTTTGAGTTTGTGTATCATCTTCGTCCAACAATGCTTGCAATTCACTGTCTTCAAACTTTATTGGTGGTCTTCCACGTTCTTCATTTCTCAAATCAAAATCAATTTGTCTCTAAATTGTTGAAACCATCTTTTGCATGTTGCTAATGATAGAGCATGATCACCAAAAGCTTCTACAAGCATTCGTTGAGATTCAGCTGCGTTTTTCTTTAAATGATAACAAAAAACTAATGATACCCGCAAATCGTTTGTTGAAGGCACAAAATTAGACATTTTTAACACGATAAAATGTTATGTTGTTGTATTACAAATGGAATTTACCACACTGAATGTTGTTCACAGATGTCAAAACATCGCATTAAGTCTCTTTTACAATTACTAATATAAGTACAGCCATTTATTGGCAGCGACTCACTTCATACTCCTATGCCTGGTATATATTCGATAAATAATTAATAATTATGTTATAATATAATAAAATAATATATGGAGGTTACAAATAATTAAATTTAATGAAAATTTTAATGTATTCAATTAAATTCAATAATTAATTATTGATATATATTATTCACTTATTTATTGCATAAACGCATATTAAAATAAATTCAAAATTTCTTTATAAAAGTGTTTTATGTAATTAACGCCAAATATTATAATATTTATATATATATTATTAAAGTGTGTACGGCATAACATGTATGATGCGTGTCTATTTATCATCCATTTTCAATTATAAAAAGTTTTGTGAACTAATCATCAAAGAAAATCATCACCCTTTTTTTCAATAATTCAATAACAAATAATTAAGTCTATATAAAGAGACATATATATATTTATAACAATATTTAATCACTTTCCTTTCAAATTTGTTAAAATATTTTCCGTTTTTCTTTTCTTTTGAAAGTAATATATATATATAAATTTTCCTTCCAGATTATAAACAATATATATTTTGTTTTTGTACCGAAAACTTAAAATTTGCTATATATAAACATATTAAATATATATAAATATATAAGTATAAATTATATATATAATAAATATATAAACATGTACATTACATTTACAATAAAATCAGTATCTCGCTCCCTCTCCTCTATCTATTTCCATCCAGACTTTTGATGTTCCTTCCATTAAGAAAATATTTTATAATTCAAGTTTTATTAATAAAATTACATTTTCTAAAAAATTCTTTTAAAAGATTTTTGACATTAAACCATTTCGTTATATATATTGTATATGTATTATGTACGAAGTATTATAATATATGTTACAAAGTTACAAGTAAAATAATTTGATTTATTTATACATTTATTCTGCTTGTTTCCATATACATATTATATTATTTATATTATTTGTTATAGTATATTATTATATTCATATTCATCCGAACCCATATACACATACACAAATTTGTATATATGTTATAAGATAATATGTTTTATACTTAATATTGGTATACATTATATTCATATATATATATAGATAAAACATAAAATAGATTATTTAATGTGGTATTATATCAAAAATAGGTTCTAATTTTTATATAATTATAATTATTTAAAATCGAATATTCACAATTATTTATTTCTTATATATAATGAACATTATCATTATAATTTTAATTAATGTTAGTTGTCACTTCCATTCCATCGGAGAAATATTTTAATATTTATATTAATAAAATTATAGTCAAATACAGAAAAAATGTTCCATATACATTTTGTATATGTTACGACAACGTCGTCTCCGCTCATAACATTCGCATTACTTAAGAATAGATTTATATATAAATAAATAAATTTATATATGAATATGTAAAAAAATGGAAAAAAAACAGAAAAAAAAAAAACAAATCCCATTAAAAAATAAAAGTTTTTGAACTTCTTCAATATGTAATAATATATATGTACAAATAACAATAAGTATAAGACATTTATTGTATTCCATCCAAGTGTACTTTATTTTACATAAAACAAGATCTACATATAATTCTATTTAAGGCCTGTGTGTACATTATACATATCCACACACACATATATATTATATTATATAAAATATATACATTTAACTAAATATAGATATATTATTTCACATATAAGAAATATCTTTATACATATATAAATATATATATATATTATCAACGCAGAGAACAATGATCTGCATACCAATTAGCAACCATATATATACATCTTATTCTAAAAGTTCTGCAATTTAAGGAGATTAAGCGTTCGTATATACATATTTATATATATATATATATATATTGTATATAACATTCATAATACACATTATATATTGTACAATATACGTATATTTCTTTATATACATTTATTTCGGCTCGTATATATACGGCATGGAAATATTTATAACAAAAGGTTCATTCCTTTAAAAAAGTCTATTTACGAAATTAATTTTATTATTCACTCAACAGTTGAAATTAATATTATTGTGTTCCTTGAAATAATATTTATAATTATTTTTTGTTGCTATGTAATAAGTAGAAGTATCTGTTTATATGTATGTTGATCGATTGATAAGTATGTAGCCTAATCACATAAATGGAGCGTTAGTCTATATGTATATAAATAAAATATACTTGATTTTAATATTATATAATAATTAAATTATTAATCGATGTGTAAAATTGTATGTTTTTGTTGTCAATACCATATTTATATATATATATACAATAATTGTAAATTAGCCAATAGAAATCTTTAAAGAGTTGGTTCTGATAAGATTTAAGAATTATTTTACACATTTGACACATTTACTTACATTTTGAGGTTTTTAAATTAAATTAAATTAATATTATTGTTGCGATTGCTATATAATTTTTAACTATAAACCGCCTTCACATGTATGATTTATAATATTTTGAATATATTTATAAGTTATATAACTTTAACTTTTGACTATATTAATATTATTGTAATTTTTAGCTTATCCAACGCTAAGATTAATGACACATTCATAGCTATTATCTGTATTATAATAATAATAATAATCAAATACATAATATAAAATGTTATTAAAAAGTTTAGTAATATAGATGTGTTTTTTTTACAACTTTATGATAATGAAAATTTCCAGAGTTTTCAATCATTTGTTTTCTTATGTACTTTAAAATAAATTTTTGTATTTTGAATTAAAAGACTGCTTCTCTGTACACAAAATTAAATAACTCGATATCTTCATAAATACAATATATTGTATATATATGACATTATATTATGATGAATGTAATATAAAGTTAAGTAATAAAATTAGAGTAGTATTATCTATGACTTTATTTATTTATTTTACTAATATTATAATATAAATAATATATATATATATTTTATTTACTATTTAAAATATTATTTAATATAATAAAAATACTCTCGTAAATATATAAAATAAAATACATATCGAATATAATTTATCATTTTCTTTATTATATAAAATCTGTTATTTTTTATCACATTTTTATTTTATCTTTATTATTATTTATTGGATATATTTATAATTTTTGTAACATTGCTGTTGGGTAAGCAAAAGAAACCAATGAATAATTGAAGGAATATTGGAGTGAAATCTATACGTATATTATATACATAGATATAGGTATTTTATGTTTCTGTATATGATATACATATTATCATGTATAGACTTCGTTTCATTAAACATTGTGGAAAAGGATAAATAAACAAATTTTTCATCGGTTTTTATATTAAAAATAAATAGAAAAACAAAAGCAAAGAAAATGAAAGGAAAAATAAAATATTTTCTTTTGTAAATCGTCTATAGTATTATATTGTTTATATACTATTTATATATATATATATATATATATATATATATATATATATAGTGTTACTGTTGCATCCTAATCCACTTTAACTTCCCAAGAGAAATATCAGAGAAAATAAATACAAAAAAAAAAGAAAAAAAAATTGTAGCCCGACGCAAAATTGTTGTAACTAATAACACAAGGCATGATACAAGAAATATAAGATTAAAGCAACTAAAAGTTTTATTTATGACACTTTTTGAACAAGTGTCTTGAGGTTACGGGAATATATTGCCCTAAAGTGTTAGAAATGTTTTTGTTTGATTTATTTGATTGTACTTATATATATTATATTATATAGATATATTATTATTGTTTGTATATATATAGTTATAATATTGTAAGATATTGAGACACATCATATATATATGCATATGAAGAAAATAAACCAAAGAAAAAATATGCTTGTAACACCTGTCACTTAAATTTGCCAGACAAAAATTTAGCTTATAAATTAATGTAATATATGTAATAAATATACTAAAACAGTTTGGTAACACTAAACTAAAGCATATATGCGTACAATGTTCACGACACTATATTTATAATAATATTAAATATAAATAAATTTTATCTTATGATACATGATTTATTATAGTATGGTGCAGCTACAAAAAGAAAATTTTATTAAAATGAAATCTATAATATAATTTAATTTTTTTATTTTCTATAAATCTGTTATAGTCTGCAAATAACAATATACAAATATATTTTCATATAATTTTAGTTATTTCATCATCATATAAATTGTTTTTTTTTTTTAATAGTTTCTTTGACCAAATAACAAGATCGACTAAACCCAAACAAATCGCAAAAATAAAATTATAAATTATTCTATAAATAATAAATTTGTATCGTTGATTATCACACTAAAAGTTTTGTATTTAATAACATTTTACATTATTTGTGTATTTATCACAATGTTCATCCTATTTTTCACAAATCATGTGCGTATATTATCATTCGGCATTCGGCATTTAAACATTCTGTTATAAGGGATTACAATTAAAATATAACATAATCTGATATAATATTGTATAACTTTAACTCGTTGAATGGGTTGCGATAACTTTTTTGGTGACTGTGTTTTTTAACATCTTTTTTCTTATATACATTTTTATTTTTCTAATGAATTTAAAAGAAAAATAAAAGTTATACATCTTCTTTAATTTCAAAGACTATATAATACACACAGTAATAATTTTTTTAACAAAATTAAATATTAGTTACACAGATTTGTTGTATAAATTTCAATTTATATTAAAACTCTTTACATTATATATATATATATAATATTATTAACAGTTTTACATACTGCATTGCAATGTAATTGTTTTATATGTTCTTGTATAATAAATAACTTTGAACAAAGTTCAATACAAAACTTTTTCCTTTTTTTTTTTCATTTTTTTATTTCTTTTATTTTTAATATGTCAACAATAATTAGAAGTGGTTTTACATAAATAAATAACTAATTGAAAGGTATACACTACTGTATTCATTAAATAGTAGAGTATTTATAATATTAAATTGAAAATAGTATGTAAAAAGTCATATGTACATAAAATGATTGAAATTACAAAGTTTACTTAAAACTACAATTATTATTTAAATTTATATTTTTAACTTTATATACCTCTCAAAAATATAAAATTTTACAAAAATAAACGTTATATAAAATTCACTTTATTTCTTACTATGTATAGCATTGTGCAATAAAGGTTTCTTTTTCTGTTAGTTTTTTATTATTATTTTTCAGTATTCTCTGATAGAACTTTAGCACATAAAAGAATAAATTTACCATATAATTTAAATTTTAAATAATCTACAAATGAGAATTATTTATAAAAATTTATATCAAAGAAATTATTATTTTTATTTTCTATATATATAAAAAATATCAAAAATAAGTTATAATTATTTAATTTATTACACCATAAATATAGTATGGGGTTGTTAAGAATAAAGAATATTTACATTTTATAAAAACCTTTATATATATTTACAAAGAAGTATAGAATATTTTATAATTTTCATTTCTTAATATACTATATTTTTGTCATATTAAATTATCAGAAACTTATTAATAAAAAAAAATAAAAATCAAAAAATAATGTTTATGATGAAATTATTAAATAAAATCATAAAATATTCAATAACTTAAATATTTAATTTTTCTTTCAACTTATATATATTTAGTTTATGAGAAATTATATGGTGCATTAAAATTGTAAATGTTTTAATTTTAAATTGAATAAATTTTAAGTTAGTTTGAAAGTATAATTATATAAATAATAAATCTTCAATGACGAAAACTTGTTATTTTTTTTTTTCCATTTGATAAATTACTATTTATGTGCTTTTTATTGTTTACACGCTTAAATCAAGTAATGTATTTCAATTTAATTAAACCTAATTTCAACAAACATATACATTATTTTATTATGTGAAAATCAAGTACAAACAGAAACAATAGTATCTATATATAAATATAGAAATATGAATATTATATTACAAGACTCTATATATACGTATTTTCAGTCTAGACCTACCCATCTTTAAAGTTAATCAAATAACCATATTTATTTTCATTATTATTATACATAATTTATTAACTAAATAATATTGTTAGTAGTAATACAACGAATAATATTATACGTAAAGTTTTTCAACTTAAATTGAATTTCTTCATGAATTTCAAATATTTTAATAAAAAATGAAAATAACAATGCACATAATATAAAAAATAAAATTCGGCATAGCTTAGCTTAGTTAGCAAATTGAAAAATAAAAATCAAGTATTTGTAAATATTAAAATATCTATAATTATATGTATTTGGAAAATTATTATTATTATTATTATTATTCTACGATTATACGAGTAATATATAAAATATTGTTTAATGTATAATATTCATAAATTTTCTATATATTATTTTATTATTAAATACGCGTCAATAGGAAAAGATTGCCATGCAAATTTATTTGTGGATTCAAGTAATTACATTTTGTATTTTAAGGAATAAACAATTATATAGACATTCTTTTATTTTAACTTACAATTGAAAAAAAAAAACCTATGTTGTGGTCCAACAATTTTTTTTTATTATCTCGTAATGCACCCCAAACCATAAATTTCCAAAGTTATAATATAAATATATAATTTTAAATCTATATAATTTGCATTGTTTGTATATATATATATATTGTCTACATTTAACTGCATCCTATATTATTTGGATAAGAGAATTAATTTAAAAATAATAAATTTAACTTTGCCATTGATCAAGAACTTATAAATTTACATTTATAATTTTATAAATATATATATATAACAATTTGTGACTATGCAGCCTCATCAAAATCATCATCATCATATACACCTTCTGTTCGAAAAACATATGGTTTAAGAAAAAATTCAAATGATTATTATAAATATTCTACCTAAACTGAAATACATCTATTTCATAATGTTCAACAAGTGCATCATCAATTGACTTATCTATGTCATTGATTGAAATGTTTTTGAGTATAGTGGCGATAGTCTATTGTTTTCATTTGATGCAAATCAATTTACTTTTCACATGTATAGCTAAATTGTGTTAATAAGGCAAATGTAAAAGCCATTTAACTTTTATGGAAAAAAAATTACTGATAATTGTCACAGCAGATGCGAAAGTTCGATCATTTTGTTTATTTTTCGGCCAGCGGGTGTAGAAATAAAATAAAATTATTTTCTATAAGATTATACAAATTTACTTTTAAATAATTTTAAATTTATACTCGTAAATACCATTTTTTTTTTTTTTTTTTTTATCTACAACACTAAATATAAGTTATAAATGTAAATACCTCGTACGTATATTAAATACTATGTGTTGATAGAAATAAATTTCCATTAAATAAATAATATAAATAAATAACAATAAATACATATATTGTATATAATAATAGTAATATAAAAACTTAAAAATATTCTTTAATTTATTTATTCATGTATGAGAATTTCTCTTGAAATTACAGTATAGACATCGATTTAGTTTGAAACAATTAAAATGGACATATTATATTAGTGGTACACCTTAAGAGTGAATATTTTTCTATAATCATAGATCATGCATTTTATTCAATGAATTATAGATACATATAGACAAATTAATACAAATGTTTACAGTAACATAAGCATTATTATCGGAAGTTTATACTGTAATTAATTTTATGTACTTTCAAATATATAAGTTAATCATACAACTTCATCAAAATAATATGCAAAACAATATAAATAAAAGTTTATAAGTTTTAAAATTTGATTTTTCTTTATATATGTTTAACTAATATTTTTCTTTATAAATAGTTTATAATTTATTTTTAAGTCTATATACATATAGTCCTTCGTATTTATATATATATATACAATATTTATCCTTTTAGAAATGCATATGCAGGAGAAAGAATATGATAAATGTTCGTATAAATATAATTATAATATAGCTAATAAATTTTAATTTTTTTATATTACATATATTATAAGTTTTAGGTGAATGTTAAGAAAAATTTACCTTACACTTTATTTCACAATTTTATATTTTACATCATCATTGAATAATTGATATTTCATTTCAAAAGTTTTGTTGTAAAATTATTCTACAGAAATTGAAACGAATAAAGTAAATCTATACCAAAATAACACTCTCTATATCCATCCACTATTATTTTTGTTATACCGGTGTTCAAATTTCATATACGTATATATTTATGTTAATATAATATATAAGAAAATTTAAAATGTATTTGCATATGATTATAAGAACGAACTATGGATATATGTAATTTAATTTTCTACATATACAATATATAAACTGATTATAGAATTTTGTATTTGTATTATCAATTTTGTATTTAACTTTTACATAAAATATTTATGTTTATGTAAATTTTATAACATTTTTCTGTGATTTTTATCACACTATATATAATTTTATATATAGATAACATACACATATATTAAAAAACGGAAAAATATATATGAATAAACATACACAATATCAATAAAATAACAATTATGTATATGTATTCGTTGTATATATTTAGTAAGTCATTGTGATTTAAAAGATATGTATATTTACATACTATATAATTTTGCTATATTATAACTTATTCCGGTTCATTTAATGTATATAGATAAAAATTTCGATACAAACTCATATGGATATAAGTTTATGATCAAAACGTGTCTAATATAACTTGAGAGTATACCACCACATCCACGTAAAAGCATATATCAGGAGTTGTATATCAATCTCAAGAATATGTATACGGTAATTTCATATTAAAAAATTTGTACTGTAAGAAAAGAGTGAGCACAAACCCAAATGCACAAGGATCTCTTTGTCACTTTACCCATTTATATATACAATTACATTTATGCAAATATGTATATATTCATTAGGTAATAAATTATCTATATCTAAAAGCTGTTCACTTCAATTGTAACCAAAATTACAATAACGCATTTAAATACTAAATAAATGATATTTTTAACTATAAATTTTAAAAACTTGAATACTTATTCAAATTTTCTATATAAATTCTATATATAAATAATATATATATTTTATATAAAATATATATTACATATTTCTATCATTATATATTAAATACATTAATATATAAAAAGTAAATTTCTATATATCAATTTATATAGAAAAATAAATTTTAAACTTAGTGTGTAAAAATACTCATAAATATACCCGTCCCCGTTACTATGTGCATATTTCATATTCATATATTCACATATTACACAATATATATAGAGTCGTATTTTTTATATTCATATGTGAATACATATCAATATTTTATATAACACACATATCCCAGTGGGACCGGTATGTATTATAACATCAATGATTGTCTACTTACTTCTAGTCAACACCACTCCATTCTTGCAATACTTTCTACATAACTTTTGTACAGAAATGTCATTGGTGGTATGTACTTCTTCTTCAGATGAGTTGTTCATGGTTTTGGAATGGATTAATTTTTCATGTGCACAGAATAAGTGTATTTTTCATGGAATCGGATTCGGTGAGTTTTTCTTGGATAAGTCTTTTTGAAGAATTTCATTGGAATTAAATGATCTGAACAAGTGATAATCTGATGAAGCAATATATGGTTAATAAACGCGGTGTGAGAACTTAACGTTCACAAAAAAATTTTCAGCATAAAACCGACATCGATACAAGCGATCGAACTTTCCCAATTATAAGTAATTTTGAAAAATTATAATTTTTAAAATTATTCATAATTAAATTATCATTAATAAAAAAAAACAAATTTTAACCTAAATACAATTACTGTTCACTTTTACAAAAATGTGTTAATGAATTAATTATATAAGGTTAGTGCGATAGTATAGTATTTAACAATATATACACATGGGTTCGAAATGGGTGCATTTTTCATGTGTACAGAACAAAATCGAACAAATTCGCTGGTGAATTTATTTATGAATTATTAGAACTATTTATAAATTCACAGGTAAATTTACCGATAAAAATTCTTTGGTAAATATTTTGATGAGTTCATTGGTGAAAATTAATTCATGAAATTGGAAATACTTATAATTTATGTATGTATTCATTGAATAAATTGAAACTACATACAAAAACCCACTGGGATATTACATGTACCAATAACTATTATACTTTTACCTATATCCATATATATATATATATATTTATATAATAATGTACAAATACATTATATTGAATGCACTGTTTACATATTCTGAGCACGCCAATTGATTCTTTAAAATGTTAAACAGGTTGTGATAAGATTAGAGAAAGGAAGGAAAGACAATCAATCACAGGCACTATATATATATATATATATACCATGAGTTATAATACACCATTATTATTTATATAACTATGGAAATATGGTATGTATATTACATGTGTGTGTATATGGTTGGTGGTATCTATAATATTCTTATATATTATATATAGTATTATATTGTTGCCCTTTAATATATAAACTGCATATTACTGTATTCCTTATGTATAAATATAAGTATATAAATTGATTCTTGGTTAAGAAAATAGATTTTTTATTTTGAGACACGTTTCAGTATGTATGAAAAAAATTTTTTTTTTTATTCGTAAATAGATTTCTTTCGTAGTGATATTTTATTTTATATATTGGTTTTTTTTCCGGAAAAATCTCTTGTCTTATAGTATATATTTATAGATATTTACACATATAAATTGAAGTTTACATAATTACATATAAATACAAATTCATTAATAATTAAATTTATTTACATATTATCACATAATTTAAATTTTGTATTTGCATATTCAAACATGAGTATGTCTAACATTAATTGTATATATATATATTTATTTTATATGTAATAATATAAATGTGTTATAATTTTCTATTTAAAATTCTACTGTCGTATATATCAATATATATGAAATTAATGCAATTATTGAGATCGTTTAAACCAATTTACTATTTATATAAAGATATAATTCAAAATTTACATATGCATAGACACATACCATTATATATTATGCTAAATTTTCTATATATATATATATATCTATATATATTTATCTACAATATATTAAAATGTATGTCAATATATAATAAGTTATATATTTTGCACTTTGAATGTTAAATTTTGTTTAATTGTTCCTAAATATGGTATATATAATAGGAAAGAATAGAATACCTTTCAAAAATCTTATATAAATTTATTATTTTATAATTATATAATAGTTTTAAATGTTTTCAATTTATAATTTAATTAATGTGTTAAATTAAATTGAATATATATATATATATATTGTACTATTGGCATATACAAATAGAGTTTATAATCTATTAAGTTTTTCAAATCATTGTATTTGAATTATCTAAATTTTCTAATAATAATATATATTGTAATAATTCATATCTCTTCTTTTTTTTTTCTGATCCCCTGTAGATTAAACCTATAGATGTAATGAATTATAATTATTACAAAAACAAATAACAATAAGAGTAAACTTTTGTTTCCATCAAACAAACTCTTCATAATCAAGCACCATTAACATTTTATGTATGTCTATATAGCGTCTATATATATGGTAGTGCAAACATTTATATGAAAATGAAAACCCAAAAACCAAATAACTTATAATACTTAATTTTCTTCTTTTATTATTATATAAAATATAATGTATACATTTTATTCTTTCAACTTATTTATTGCTTAAGAGAATAAAATAAAATAAAAAAAAAATAGAAAAAACAAAACGATATCAGGAAAATATTGTGAAAACATTTAAACCACATCTCGTTAGTATGCGGCTCATATAAATATATATACAATATATGTATAAGATATTGATGATATCGATATTCTCTCACTTATATATAACGATAAAGTTTTTCTTTATATAATTTTCTTATGTGTAGTATTCACTTTTGTTGTTGTTGTTGTTGTTGTTGTTGTTGTTATTATTGTTTGTATTTCCTTGTTTTTATTCTTGTGGTTCATTATATATATTTTCACACACACGCGATCAATGAGTAATTTTGTATTCCAGAAGGTAAATAAAAACAATTCTAAACATATATACATATTCTTATATATTGTATATTATATATAGAGGTGATATATGTTCATATATATATATAATATAATTATTTAGGTGTTTAGTGTTATTCGAAAAAGGAAAAAGTGATATGCGGTATTATATTGTAATAAGAAGGAGATATAATGAAAACAATATATATATATATGTAAAATATAAGAATGAAAAAGTTTTCATACTAAATCATTATTTACTAAACAATATTCTGCTTTATGCTTTGCATAAACAATATAGGTTTTAGAAAATAATAATATAATGTCTTATATGTATACATGTATACATTTGAGAAATTTATTCTTCAATGATATAATATATATATACAATATATTGCTTTAAGTTTGGATAAGTTACACATAAATAACCGATACGTATATATTTGATACATAAAACTTCAATTCATAATACATATTAAGTAATTTTTTGTTACTAAATAAATTGAACTAATAAAACTAATTAAATATCTGATGTAACCAAATAATGTATCGATGTGAGTTTATAATAATTTAAAAAATGTTGACCGTCTGCAGAATTGCATATATATAAATTATTATTAATTTTACTCTGAGAACAATGCCTACTGTAATATATACTGCTGCCATACACATATTTGAGATTTGCTTCTGTATCAACGACTAATAAAAATTGGAAATTTTGCTCATATTTTTTGCAATGTAAAATTTTATAATTATCTTGTGTGAACAATTATATAAATTACAAAAATTTTTAAACAATTTACTTTTGTCATATCAAGCGAATATATGTGTAATATGTATTCTTTTAAATATCCATTGACACTGTGATTATATAAGAATCATTTAATAGATTGAGTAGATTCTTCTATATAGATTTCATAGTTTAAAATTTAATATACCTAATATTTTATTATCGGAATATATATATAATTGTTGTTTTATGTAACATTAAAAATATATAATATTTTTTCGTAATAATATTTTCAGTCCTGTCATATAACAACTTTCATATAAATAAAAATAAACATATTATATATATATATATATATTTATATACTAACCGTATAACGTATATACATACAATAACATATATCACATATACCATCGAATAGGATCCATAAAATTCTTATCTAAAACTTTGATTTATAAGTTTTTTCAAATTTTGAAAGAAATATATTGCTTAAGGGTGGTTTATTGATGTATGAGAAAAAATTATTTGTTTGTGTAATTTTCTATACAGGTATATAATATTATTATTTTATATGTCATGCGGATGTTAATAATTTTATATTATAATATATTCATAAAAATTGTACCAGTATTAACCTCTATTATATATAGGTAGAAAAAAATTATTTTCTTCAATATATATATATCCAGAAAATTTATATGAAACCCTTAAAAAAATGGTATATAGAAAATTAATTTTCTGGAAAAATATATTCAAGTTTTATAAAATTATATATATCTACATATTAATATTAATTCACATAAAATACTATAAAATGTATGTATATAACCATTATTCTAATTTTATAGTTTAATTTTTTTTTTCAAATTCTTATTTAAAATGTCGATATCAGGAATATATATTTTAAGTTTTATTGACAGTTTTTTTTGAAATGCAAAATAATTTCTCTTATGGCATTGTTTTACAAAACATATTATAATGTGTAAAATTTGAAAACTGTTTAACTTTCTGTATACTATTGAAGGATAATGATACTCATATTTTTAATCTATACGCGTATATTAAATTTAAAATATTTCAGATACATATACGCACAGATAAAGTTGTATTCATAATATTTTCAATATATATAAATATATATTTATCTGTAAAACATATGAATTGTGTATTGTATATACGCGTGCTGTCTTATACCATATGATGTATATATGATAGAAAAATAGAATATTTGTTATAAGTAAACGTCACAACAAAACAACGAAAAATATAAAACATGAAGAAAAACTTTGAAATGCGTTCTTAATATTTTAGGGCTATATAACCTCAATAATTTTTTTTTTATATTTATATATGAGCATGTTTTTGGGTAAATTATATAAAAAAAACTTTATATATCATATATATATATATATATGTATAGGTATAGTATTTACAAAATTTTCTAAAATGGACTAGGTATAAAAAGAAACCACCATACGGCTAGAAAAATGTTTTTATATCAGATTCAAAAACTTTTAAAACTTTTACTGATAAATCTTTTTATTTCGTATATATATATATGGTATATTAATATGTATAAATAAAATGGATATATATATATATACCTTAAATATAATATTTTATTTTTTTTTCCGTACTCAACTGTATACATACATCAATATTTCTTAAGGAAAACGTGAGAAGTTTGCCTGTTTTTTTTTCGCCCTTATAATTTAACATCAACAACATATAAAATATATTCTCATATGAAAATAGATTTTTAATTTATTTTATTTTTATTTTTTTCATTATTTATTGTTGTTATTTATTGTGTTGGACATTTTTTCAAAAATTTTAACACAGCCTTTTTTGTTTGATGTATGTATAACATTATATGTGTGACAAATATGTACAAATAATATAAATTTAATAATATTTTATTTTATTGTATTGTTTATTATATACATGGGTGTATTTTATCGACGTTATCCTTCTAATGTACAATGTTATCAGGTTATGTATATAAATTTATAACATAAACAATGCAGATAATAATTCAATTTTAATTGAAATCTCATATACAATTACGAGAAAAACAAAAATAATACCAAAACCCACACTCAATTTAAATAGTTGATTAAAAAGAAAAATCGAAATATTAATAATCAAATGGCAATGTAAATAATTATTTTTTTAACTGAAAAATACTGATTTCCATGTTTTTTTTAAATAAATTTTACCAAATAAATTATATTATGTTAATTTTAAAATTAATTAATTTTTGATTTTGTTTTTTTAACCTATAGAATGAATGTGTGTCGGGGTTCGATTTCGTTATTTGTGAAATGAAATTGTATATATATGCGCAGAATATTGATTCATTTGTTATCGTCTCTGCTATATTCCGATTGTGGCTGGTATCCAGAAAGGTTAATATCGGTGAGTAAACTATTTTTTTTTTATTATATTTTAATTGTTATATATTGCTTTATTCTAATATATGGTATACACCTACAATAAGACAATATAAAATTGTTTATGGAATGTATAACGATATTCATGCATAATATATAGGAAAAAAAATTGGGCTTAGTGTATAAATAACCACTGTAAATATTATCATTGTATCGCGTACATTGAAAGAATTGAAAATAAATTTACTTAATATTCATTGAAGAAAATTTTACGATATCATATCGTTAATAATTATCTTTAGCATCATAATGATATGTCGTTTTCCTATAAAGTTAACAAAATAAATGACAATGTACATTCATGTGGAAATTAAACCATATAATATTTAACATATGTGAATGTTTTGTATTATATATTGTAATATTATATAATGTTTTCGTTATCTTTGAATATTATAAGTAATATACATATACCACACAACATATGTGTTCTATATTTTTACATTGGGTTGGTAACTATTTCATTGCACATTTTATGTTTACATATTCGGAGAGTTTAATTTTTTGTTTGTACTAAAAATGTTATTCAATAAAATATTTAAGGCAATCGGTTGTGTATTTTTTGTCCTTTTTTTAGTTCCAAAAATGAAGAATACATCGTCAGTTCAGAGAAAGTTATGGGCTGGTGGTGGTTTTTTGCTAAATTTCGTTTTGATGATTTCTCCCTAAGATATGAACAACGTTCAGATCGTTCAATTCAAAGTTAATATGTCATTCTATCTAAAAATTATGTTAAACTTGCATTAAATAAAGTGCAATTTATTAGTTGTCAACCGAATATCTGAAATAAATGAAATGAAATTAGTTTTTATGAATACATTTAGGAATACGGAATATGAATTTGTACAGGTGAATATGTTAAAACATTATATTATAAACAATTGCGTCTTTTTTGTTTTTTTTTGTTGTTTTGTAATTCTATAATAATATTTAATTGTTTTTATTATGAATTTGTTAATCAATTAAAAATAATTGTCTATTCAAAATGTTAGAGTTTTAAATTTAAACATAAAATGTTATGAACTATATTTTTCCATATAATTGTATAAGTTTATATATTTCTATATATAGTTATTTGTCCATGTATTTATTATGCCATTCAGGACATTTAAGCCAGTAAATTACGTTAAAAAAATATATATATATTTTCTATTTAAAAAAAAATTATTCCTATTTGAGCACCGCATTAGAGATGATTATAGATTATTCATAAAAATTAACACAAAAAGTATTGATGTACAATAATAAATATTTTATTTTTAAAAAAAATATACATATCCTTTACCCATAAATACTTGTTTAATATATATATTTATAAAAAATTGGTTAAAATATTTATATATATTATTTTTATAAATTTTATTTATAAAAATGTGTAATTTTATATTGAAGATATATATAAGTATTTTGTAGACGTATAAAATTCTTTATCAATTCCCTTATAAAAACTTTTATTTATTTTTTTCATTTTTTTTCTCTATATCCCAAGAAAATTTTTAAAGTTTTTGCACTTTTTTTTTTGTTTCGTCTTTTCTTGCGCTTTTTTTTTTTTCTATTTCTTTATTTTTTACAAAAGCTAAATTTTATTCTTTGAGTATGGATAAATGTTTAAATATATATATTTTTTTAGAATTTACAATAAATTTTAAATAAAATGTGATCAAAGTTTTCCATATATCGTTGTACAATTATATTCAAATATACAAAAATTATATATATATTTGTATGCATTTAGATATTTTACTGCTGCTATACGTGCATATAGTTATAAATATAATTTAGCATTTCAAATAGGTAAATGGTAATATTGTATCATAGTGCAACACTAATATACATATGTTGAAAATATAAACTACGCTATAACGATAGAGCGTCTATTTATTTTATTTTAAATATAGAATTTGGACTGTTTTTTGCATTGCCGGCATTATAAAGATACAAAATAATTTGGACAGAAAAATTTGAAAGGTTATAGAAAATATTAAATTAAAAATTTTATATTAATTTTATAATGGTGTAGAGAAAATAACATATAATTATAAACATGTTTCGATCTGTGATGTGGGGGGTACGATCCAAATCGAAAAAATTAACAAAAGTTTAAATTATATAATACAACCCTGATGTTTTGCAATATTTTGCTTATAGTTTTTGAAAAAAAAAGTATTCGCAAAAGTAGTATTATAAGATTTATAGAGTGTTATAAATTTACTTAATGTTTACCACACACACACACACATAAACATACAATATATTATTGGAAATATATATAATATTTATATAGGTGAGGTGTGTGTATGTATAATATGCATTAAATAAAGTAGAATATTTGTTTTGTCGTTGTATAATTTCTAAATAAGATTTTCTTAAACTAATCCCATAAATCTAAATAAAATATGTAACACATAGAAAAAAAAGTATAGCTAATATATAGTTATTTTCTCGGAAATTATTTAATTTATCGGTTAAATTAACTTTGGAAATTCTTATCACATAATTTTTAGAGGTGCTATGCAATCGATTGTATATTATATAAAATGTTTATATATAAACACAATTACATAGTACATTCACATATATACCACACAATATACATATAATACGAAAATCTATATTTATGAATCTTATTCAGAACTACTTTCTGATTGAAATTTAATTTTAAAATACTCGTAATTTATTAATTTACAATTATTGTGCTTTTTATCCTATAAATATATATATATAAATGGATGATGTGTGATAAAACATATAGATGATTAAAAAGTATTTATGAATTAAATATAGTACATAGGATAGATAGATACTGTGAGATTTATGTATCTTTAAAAATTTTCATATGAAAATTAAATTTTTAGTATTTAAATTTTCCTGTGAAAATTGTATATATCATATATTGTTATTGCTCGATGATCGTTTATAAAAATACGTCTACTTGATATTTATACATACAACTGGATTATTAATACTACTATATGGAATTTAGTTAAATGTCAATATATGAATAAATAAACACAAAAGAGTATATTTTAACATTTTAATGTGAAATGTATAATTTAAAAATTTTATACTCACATCATTTTTTTTTCTCGCTATATTAACATATTCTATTATAAACATATATATTTATATAAAAATTAAATATTTCAATTTCTGTCACTTTTCTCACACGGATGTATGAATTTATATATTTCCATTGTATTATATTATATATATATATATATATACAAGTTATGTAGGAGTACGGTACATATCATTTATTTACAATAAATATGAAAATATGCAAATAATATGTTATACATATATAAAATATATTAATATATTATATATTATATAAGTTTATCTAAATTATATACATAAAATATAACATTTTACACTTGAACTATTTTACAAAATATGCATTTTAGGTACACATCTACACATGTCTAGTTTTGTAAAACATCATAAATATGAAATGGTACACAAAACAGTACACATCTGACTGTATATACAAATATTAGAATATTTTTTACGTACATATATATATATGTACAAAGTATATGCACGAACACGTACTTTCATAAACATATGTACTTTTACCTTATATCTTTTATAATATGATTTTTACATAAGAATATAACAAGGTAAACGTTATACATTGCATTTTATGTAATGTTTTTCTTTTTTTAAATGGCACAAGCATGAGCCAACAAATTTAATCTTCTTGCAGACACTCATCATATCCATAGTGTATTTTGCGTCAACAACAATATATATATTTTAGTTTAGATTTACAGAAATATGTAAATGTAAGATACAATATGCATCATTATTGTACAATATCCATGCATTCGAATATAATTTAAATTGAAATTTCTAAATATATGGTATATTGTGCTGTTTCCTGTAAAGTTCTTTTAACACTTGTATCACAATATGATGCAGTTGATAGCATTCATGCTAATCGATTGTGAAGCATCTGATTCAACTGAAACTTTTACACTTTTATACTTAATTAATTTATGAGGCATTCATATGATCTCTGGAGGAGCTAAATAACAAAAAAAATCTTTAGTATTTCTCATAGTAAATCTTCGATGTGATTATTTTCTTCAATTACATGATTTGATTTACAAAATGTCTGTAATAATAATAAATCTTGTATTATTTTCTATTTTTGTAATATGCTCTATATTTGGCATTAATCTATTCATATAAACAGAGTATAAAACTTATGTGTATAAAGATGTAAATGTACAGTATAATGTCTTTTTAAATTATTAAAATTTAATGGCAAAACCAAAAACTCTATATTTTGTATAAACTTATTGAAATGTGAAAAACGTTGTCCAATTAAAGATTATTATAAATACTGTAGATCAAATAAAATATTTCTACAAAAAAATAAATCAATAAAATATGCAAAGTTTAATTTAATTGAAATGGAAAATTGATGTTATATTTATGTATTTTATAAAGATACAACTATAAATATATTGTATATTACAAATTGAATAAAAAAATAAAAATTACTCTTTTGGGGAATACGAAAAAATATTTATTTTTTTTAACAATTTTCGTCGATAAAAATGCCATCTGTCAAACAGTTGTTTTCTTTCATCGTTCATTCATTTCAATTTAAATTCACTTTTATTATTATTATTATTATTATTATTATTATAATATTCATTGCATACACGACGTTCGACAAAGTATTGGTATTACATAAGCCATGTATACCTATACATAAATTATATAAGAAAAAAAAGAATACGTGTTTTCATTTGGGAATTATAGTTTTTGTATCTGATAGCATTTTATTTTTACAAAAATTTTATACCTCCTTAAATTTGATTCTTACTTTATTCATTGATTTTGATTTGTTTTGCTATATATATATATATATATATCACTCGTATATATTGATTATATATTATACATTTTTTATATTTCCAAAATCAATCAATAATCTTATTGAATATAATTTTTGTATATATACGATTTGGATAAACAATAAAATTATTTCCATATAATATAATAAAAAGGGATTATTAATGTACAGTTCATTTTGTGGATTTTTCTTTATATTTTCAAATCAATCATAGAAGATTCATTAGAACAATATTATGGAATTGGTAAAATTAATCCAATGTTATTAAGTTAACAATTAGATATTAAATTTCTTTTTCAATTTTTAAAATATTTGGACACATATCTATAAAACTAAACTATATATATTGTAGATACATTATAAATAACACATATACATATATATATATGTACAATACAATACAGCGGTGTATAAAAGCTTTTTATTTTCAATAATAATTCAATAAAACTAATAATAATTTTCATTATTTCTTTTATCCTTTTAGTATATATCGTAAATTATATTGTAGCCGTGTAAATATATGTATTTATTTCTATGTGTTATATATACAGTAAAACTGGTTAAGGTGATGTTGTCCACTTCTTAAAAATTATCACATGAATTTACATATATATAGTTTTGTAATTATTATTCATTCAATTATTATCTAAAATTTTAAGATTTCTATAAATTAATAGACTTAAATTTTTGTTAACGAAAATGTATATGAAATCTTATTTATTAATGTTTATTGAGCACCTACACCGCAATAGATCTTTTTAATTCAGTGCTTTCGGTACCACAAACTCAATCCTAATCTTAATATTGAACACATGCTGTATAGTTGGTGTGGTGGTGCTGGTCACCATATACACATATTTTACTGTATATTTAATAAAACCTTTCTTTATGGATATATATATATATATATATATTTAGTTTACATTCTATTATTATAATCACATATAAATAAATGTATATAATAAAATATGTATATAATTTAAACATACATATATATATATATATATAAATATAATATGATATATATCTTACTTTTACACTTAAGAAAATTACACATTGTAAAAGTGCTCTTTTCTAAATTGAATCTGAAGAGGTAAATTCACTTAGTTTTTGTCACAAGAATATAACATTACATATATATAAAATATATATAATGATAATACATATATAGCGTATACCTGGAATTTGATTTAAATGAATTTTGAAGAAAAAGCCAACAGCAGAAGATGGAACAAACAATATCGTAGCCCTTTTTTTTCATTCATTTGAAGTATTATACATACAATATTTTCCTTTTATGCTCTATATACATTCTATTTATATATATATAAATATATTTCTATCTTCATCTTATGTTTAACTTTTCTTTTTTGGGTTTTTTATTTAACCTTCATGCGATGTAGCTTTTATACCGGTTTGTTTGAATCTGTATATATATATATATATTGTATATGGTATATATACCGACATAAAAAGAATATGAAACATTAAATTAATTTTTTCATTAGAAATTTTATATTTTATTTTATATATATATATATAAAATTAATTGACAGAGACATAAAAGTAATTAAAATATTAATTGAATAATTAAAAATTTTATTAAATTTAATTTTTCCGAAAAATTTTAAGAAAATTTTTAAAATAAACTACACATAATAATTATAATGTGATGATTGTATGTTGATACATTATATAATACAATACCATATATATATATACCATACGTATTGTGATGGATGAACGAACGGAAGCGGTGTGTGTCTGTGTGTGCGTGTGTATGGGAAATGTGCGTTTATAATAAAAATTTCTTAAATGTGTTAATAACATTAATACGAAATTAATTTGATAAAAATTTTGAAAATATAATTTTATAATATAATATAATTTTTAGAATAAATGTAATTTTCACGAAAGTTTTTAATTATTTAATATATTAAAATTAATGATATTTCATCATTTATGCACAATCTGTTAATTTTCTTATATTAATACGTATGTATTTATGTATATATGGAATACATGAAATGAATATATAATAATATGTAATAGAATAATATATATTTTATTCAAAAACTTTATACATATCCAAGAATATAATTTTTAAAGTAAATAAAATATTTGAATTTTTAATGAATTGGAGTAAAAATTATTTTTATATTAGTTATTTTAAATTTATGTTATATATAATATAATAAATAATAATTATATTTATATAATAAATAAATATAATGCAAAATATATGTGCAAATCTCTGATTTTATAATAAATAAATATTTACACAATTTTTAATCTATATATTATTCAAATTTAAAAAAATAAATTCAAAAATATAGAAAAGAATTGAATAAATAAATAAAAAAAATATATAGAATTTAATTAAAATTAACCACTCATCCTTCACATATACGTACTATGTATCTATACACTTCTGGCCTTATAATTAAACCACGAATCAAAATATATTTTGTATATTAATTGTAATTGTATATTAATTAATTGTATTTTAGTGTACAACATAATTTTAATGGCATAATATTTATTAATTATTTGTCTCCATACACGTCTATCCCAAAAATTGCTGAAGTTTAGCGTATATGATTCTTTTTTCTAAATATTTTCTTTCAATGTCCTTCTAATTGTTCGTGCTGCTAATTCAATTCCATCCATTTTTCCTCTTAATTGTGTAAAATTAAGTTTTTCAACAAATTTTGAAATATTTAAATTTTTTCTTTGAAATTATTCCATATTTTATTACGTTCAATTGGATTTGCTTTTTTTTTTACTTTTCCCCACATATTGTAAGTAATTTATTAGAAAAATAATATTTTTAAAATCGTTCACTATTATCACCAATAAATATAAAATATTTTTTTAACAAATTTTAACCTAAATACAATTATTGTTTACTTTAATTACAATATAATGCCACTGCGATATTATACTGTTTGAAATTAAAATTAATTATCCTTATCTTTATAGTAAAATACTGTATATATTGTGGTATACAACATTTCAAGTTAAAAGGGATATTTTAGGTGCATTGTGAATAACAGAAAATGGTAAATAAAACATTTACATGCGTATAATGGCTTAATGAATAGACCAAAAGTGTTTGTCTATTTTTTTTCGAAAATATTTTGAAAATATATGTGCATAAATAATTTGTAATTTGTGTATGCTATACAACAACAATTAAACGCATTTTCTCGTATATATATAAAATAAAAATGTATAAATACAAACAAAATGGAATTAATGAAAAATGGAAATAAAAAACCAACACCAATTTTTTTTGTATACAGTGGAAGGATTTACAAATAATCTATATACCGGCAAATACACACAGGCACACAAACTTAAAATTAAACAAGCTTCAATTTTTAAATAAAAATATTTATTTATTTGAAAAAAAAACCAAAATTAGTGTGTATATGTATACAATAAAAGGCAACACAACACAACGAGATATATACAATTTATATACAATTTATATATATATATATAAAATTGAATGAAATAATAATACCAGAAATAAAAACAGAAAAAAATATATATATCTATAAAATAAAATAAAAAGGATATTTGCGTAAAACAAATTTACCTCTCAATATATTGTATTATATAGAGAAAAGTCATTACGTTTGATTTGATTCAACTATTATTTGAAATCGATATTTTGCAATATAATACTAAAAATATATATATATATATTATTTTTTTCACCTACATGTACTTATATAAACAGTACACAATATTTATATATATATATTTATTTAAATATAGTACAATAAATGCAGAACGCTTAAAGCTGAAAGCTTAAACTCTATACTTATACTGTTTTTGTTTTAGTCAACCTTATATATTGTACATAAGTTGTTTTATAGTATTTTTTATTATTATTGTTATAACTTTTTTTTCTATCTTTACATATTGTTTGTATGTTGATTACTCCGGTTTCTTCTCAATTTCTGGTACATATTCAATGTGAGTGTACATATTTGTTTTCTATGTTTTTTTTTTTCTATATTTATAATAATATTCTTGTTGGTATATATATATAGAGAGAAAAATCATTATACAATAACAAATATATATATGAAATGAAATGAGAAATAACAAAAGTTTTTAAATGAACTGCTGCAGTTTTGATTTCAATATTGTTATCATTGTTTTGTAGTTATATTTGTTTTTTTTTTGTTAAACATTATAATATAAATAAAATAATACTTGTTAGTATTTTATATAGAATAGGGTTAGCCACACACATGTTCTCTTACTTTTAATATAACATGAACAAAATACATTCATGTATAAATTAATTTTATACAATTAATTTCATATTTAATTAAATATAACTTTAAAATTCAAATCAATATATGCATATTTTTTTTTTTTTTAAATTAAATATCTTTATCTATATACCAACAATATTATAGTTCATATATAAAATATATGCCGGTTAAAAGATGTGTCAACCCTTTTTCATAACAAACATTTATTTTAAATATATTATTAAACTTTATTGAAGCGAAAAAGCAATTTCTATGTAGTGGAATTAAATGGAAATTTAGTTAAACAAATACATATTTGCATAAATACAATTTCATTATTTCACTATATATATTCACTGTATTTTGATATATATATAGTCACCGTATAAATGGTTCTTTCTTTTTAGGATTTTAATTTTTTTTACTCAATTTTGCAATAATATTAGTATGCATATAATAAATAGAATTTAATTTAAATTTTCCAGTTATTTAAATAGAGTAGTATATAAAGTATATACAACTTTGATTTTGATATCCAAATATTCAATAGTCACGAAATTTGTTAATAATATTTTAAAAATTATTCTATTTTGTAACTATATTGTACATAGTTATATTTTAATTACAAATGTAATTTCGTCTCGAAATTGTTTGTCTGAACTATTGGTATATATGGTACATACATACAAAGAGCACACTGTCTTTATGGAATTTTTTTCTAAAGGTATACTTATTCCAAGTAACCATTCAAAAACATGAGTCCAAATTGTGCTATTTCCTCATTCATGATAATATAGTACAAGCTGGATATACCTATATTCTTCAAAGACACTATGAACACAATGTACCCATGAAAATAGATAAATGTTTGACATTAAAACATTAAAACTATTACTTATGACGATTATATTCCATTATGCATAACTATTATATTCAATTAAATTTTACGAAAACTGAGAATATAGAGTCGAATTCGTTAATAAGGAATATTAATAATTACATCGTCTTTTAATTTCAATATTTTTTTTATATTTTTTTTTTATCTATTTTACTATCTATATTGATTATTATCACAATAAAATATAATTAAATAAAATATTCTTCACTTGTATAAATATATATATATATATATATTATTTCTTAATCATAATTAAATATAATACATACGTGCCAATTATTATCCGACACACAAAATTGTTATATATACAATATAAAAATTGTTAATTTTATATAAGAACGAAATATTTTTGATTCAATGTTAATTTATCTCTCAAATACTGTATAATGTAAATAGATAATTTTATTAAAAAAATACTTAAATATAATTTTATTAATTAGGAATAACAAGATTATGACTAAATATAGATCCGTAAGAGTATAAGCTTTTGTTTTGGAAAATAATTATATATTTGATGAAAGTATTTTTTTCTCGATATAATTAATAAATAATATTAATTATCCTTGTATTAATTTTAGATTACATTCACTTCAATTTAATATTTACAATATTTTATATAGTTTGTTTATATATATTTAAAATTATTCGTACTGCTTCAACAAAATTCTGTTTTTGTATATGGCGTTTAGTTTATCACAGCAAGATTAAGACACTATATACTATTTTTATTGAAAATTAATTATACTTATGAAAATATTAATATTACTATAAATTTAAATGTTATTCGTTTTACTTAATAAGAAAATGTTATTAAAATTTTTTAATCATATATCTTTGTCATTTTTTCCATAATAAATGATATGAATTGCATAGAAAAAATAATAAGACAATGAGAAATTAAATTATTCCATCATTTATGTATGAATTTATTTCTCTATATACACCTAGAATTATTATACGAATTGGCATTATTAAATATTGGTACATTCATATGAAACTGTTACAACAACATCGAAAAGTTATATATATATACTTTTAATACTACTGGTATGATGCTAGTGCTATATCATATGAATACCATATATTTTATGCTTTGCTTTTCTTTTATTTTTTTTTGTCTATTGGTTGTTGCTATTTTTCTACAATTTTCTTGTTGTTGTAAAAATATAGTATATTGTTTTTCCATGATACTAAACTATATACTAATGTATATATATAGCCTGTCTGAATATTGTATCATATAGAACCAGACAAAAAAAAAAAAACGGAAAGTAAAATAAACAGAATCATAAAATTTTATTTGATATGTTATTTTTTTTTTTCATCGCTATATATGTTTTGTTATAATTTGGTATATCGATAATAGTGGCGATGGGTTTGATGCTATATATACTTATATATACATAAAATGAATATAATGTTAACACGTACCGAATACTCAATTAATATATAGAACAATATACAATATATATATATATATGTACATATTGGAAAAGTTATCTGCCTGATGAAACTGAAAATATTGTGTATTACTCCAGGGGCTTTGAGATTATATGCCCATTTTTAATATGACGTTATCAGAATATTTCTCTAGAGGGTTATCAAGAATCCATCGCGTATTGTGTGTACATATTCGCATATACATTTATAAATATGTTTTTTTATTTGTTTATAAATATTATTTTGTACATAAAATATGTACGAGTATATTATAATATATAACAATATATATATGCATATTATATTATTATATATATATATATTGTATAAATTAGTTGGATTAAATGAATTTTATCTATTTTATAGAGATTTGCAATTTCTTAATAATATTTTGTTTATATATTTATATATATTATATACGATATATAAGTAAACAATTATATTATAATGTATAATTAGATCACGATGTTTGTGGAGTTTTAGGATATGTCTTCCTTGAACCTTTTATACAATATTTCGTATCATACATATATATGTAACTGTAATTAAAATATTAAAACGAAATTTATATAATATGTTATAATTATAAATTATTTATTCTTATTATATTTTAATATGTAAAATTTAACATTTGTAATCTCACTTGAAATCAGCTATATGCTCTAATATCATCTATTATTTGTACACATATTTGTTTATATATTGTATATATATATACTTAAATTTGTGTATATAATGCGCAATATATACGATCTATATATGTAACACATATATACATATTTTTTGTTGAATTATTTTTTGCAATTAGAACAAAACCAAATATAATAGAAAAAAAAAATAGAAAAAAAAAATCTAAATAAATACTAAACAAAAACTATATAATAATAGCAAAAAAACATTTTCTAGATATATGAGATGAATATAACTATTAACCATATATGTATGTATTCAGATAAATATAACAAAACCACTCGACACACCACCTATTCTTTCTTTTTCTGCATATTATTATACACATAATATATTGTATTTTTGTATAACATCACATCACCATCACCATATTGTATATATATATATATATGTGCAATATATTATATACCACCGCACACCGTTTATACACATTATATTGTGAATCACAAAACATTTACAATATATATATATATACATAAAATAAAATTCCAGCATATTCCATATATGGGAAAAAAAATTATAATCCCTTTATATATACTCTATATAAACACTATATATTTCTAAATACATATACAGTATATTTTCCCAACTATATATGACAATGACAATTTACATATTGATTACAGGTACATGATTATGCTGCCATGAAATATAAATATTATTGTCTACAATTTGGATTTGATAAAAATAGATTTATATTAATTTAATTTAATTTATGTTAGTTGTATAAAAATACATCCTTGTTGTAACCTTTCTTCTATTTCTATTTCCTATACAACACACTTTGGTTTAAAGAAATCGACAATCAATGATGATAACTGATTATTATACAATGAAGTTAATACTTTTTAAAATGTATTAATTTAAAATTTGAATTAAATTCAACAAAAATTATATACAAATAAGTTTACACTTAAATAAGATCACACTGTATTCACTATAAATAACAATGTATGAATACATAGATATATATAATAGATAATATATATAAATATAGTTATACGAAAATGTTTTAGAAAAGGGCTGGTATTTATATTCTGTTACGTAAATTATACATAAAATAAATATATAATACAATAGTCATGGATTGTTTTTGTATATTATTATTATTATTATTATTATTATTATTATTATACATTTGCTTCCATAAATATATATATAAATATACACAAATAATGTATAACATGAGCACACAGAAAAATTTTGAATCTACACTCAATTGAATATATAATATAATATAAATATGTATACAAATATTGCTTACGTTTTAGATAATTATAATTTACGAAAATTTTAATAATATGTTACTTTAAAATTTTTCCAAATCCATATATTAATATTTTATTACTAAAACTAATTGATGATTTATACGTATAAATTTGGGAATAGTCTATATATTATTGGAAAAACATGCGAAATCAAATACAGTTTGTATTGGTAAATACAAACTATAATATGGTAAAATCCTTTGCTCTGTTAAATTTTATATAGAAATTGATTAACCACACAAAACAGAAAATTGTAAAAAAATAAAAAAATTTGATAGATCATAGAAATAAATTTTCTAGTTAAGTCTAACAAACAATCACTTATATTTTAAATTTTACGCATTTATTATATACATGACTTTTTTTATACCAAATATATATTTTCAAATTTCATAAAAACATTTATGCTATAGTTAATAATTTTGTGTGAGTGTATTATTTAGCTAAAATTTATAAATATATATGAATGCTATATATATATTGTTATGTATGTTCATATACACTCGTATATATATATGTAGTTAGACTTAGAAGACTATAACGATGTTACAAAAAGTGTACCATTTCTCATTTAGCAAATAAATAGATGGGATGAACAGGAAATTTGTTTTGTTGGAAACTAAATTAGAAGAAGATTGATGAGTGTGATATTTTAACATCATAAAGAAAAGTCGTTTTTATTTTTTTTTTATTTATTTATTTGGTAAATATACTGTATATCTATCTACTATATCTATCTATCTATCTATCTATCTATCTATCTATCTATTTATCTATGTGTAACAATAATAATAAAGAATAGTCAAAATTTCTCATTTTATTCACATCACACTTATATACTTATATACATGCGCATATGTATTTGTTATGTATTGTAAATATAAATTTAACATTTATACATTTCGTTAACATAATACAAATTTTAATATATACTAATTCATAAAAAGAGTTATATTTTTATAATAATAATAATAATAATATGTATTGTATTAATAATATAATATAATAATATATATGGAAATATTTTATTTTAAAGCAAATCAGCATTAATAAAATTATTTATTAATAAACACATAATAATTACAAATTATTTTTATAGTCTGGCTTTATTAAATACATTACAAGTAAAATATTTATTTTTATTCTTTTTTTATATATATATATTACACAGAATAATGCTTAATTTCTCGCTTTATTATACCTATATATGTAAAAATAAAATATATTTCATAAAAACGTTTTAATTATCCAATTACCATAAGTTTACACCATAATTTTACTATGTAACAAAATACAAACTTCCTTTGTGGTGGTTATATGTATATATTTTTTATTACATATAATATATGGTATATATATTATATTTATGATATATATGAATATATACAATATATTTTGGTATGTTATGTTGTGGGTATATAATATTTTTATTTTATTATTTGTATATAAAAATTGATTATAACTCATGGGGTTGATTATACCACCCTTAGTTTATTAAACATATTATATACAATTATATAATATATATGCTATATATACTTTTTATGATAAATTTATTGCGGCGATAAAACCAATCTTTTTTAATATCCTTATTTATTCACTTTTTATATATATATATAGGTATACTATATACATATATGCGACAAGCCTATATAGTAGTATATATATATGTTATATATATATATAGACGAATAAATATACTGTGTGTGTTTGAATATGTATAATATATATATATGTTATATATATCCTCTAAAATATATGTATTATATAATATATATGATGGAATAAAATTTCTGAAAAATTCAACTTTGGTCTATCGCATATATATATATATATACAAGGATTTATGTATTATTTATATATTAATATATATATATACAACATATATGTCGATAGTAAAAGAAATGAAGCTACATATACTGAAAAACAGACATATACATAACATAAACGATATGTATACCTATATATATATAAAATGAATAGTCATACTTATATATTTTTAGTTGGTGTAAGATAGTCAAGTTTAATAAATAAAATTATAACATACAGTGATATTATAGTGGCAAAAATAATAACATTAAAATAGTTATGAAATAGAAATAGATATAACAATTTGTTATCTTATCAATCAAAAAAGACTTTCTATAAATTTTATTACCTTATAACCACCGCTTCATATACTTAGGTGCATTCAAAATGCATTGAAGAAGTGGAAATTCGATATAGTGGTTCTGTAAAAGATTAATGTATATATATATAATTTTTTATAAAATTATTTATACAATTATGTTTAAAATTAGTTTATGGCTGCCATAATTATATATTAATTGTAAACCAAAAAAAAATTGTTAAGTAATTATTTAATTATATTATAAATTGAATTTTAATTTTTTTGTATGACAATATAATAGTACATATTTGTGTATAATTTAACTAATACAATACATTATACCAATATATATTATATATACAATACAAATAAAACAATATTACAATATATATAGATTATACTGAACTCGAGTATATATACAATTTACCATTAACTAAAATATAAGCAATTTCCAAACTCTAATTTATTACTTAATTAGGAAAGCTATGATAAATCAATTTACTTTATTTTCTATATTATTATAAACATATATATATTTAGAGCAATATTATATAATTTATATGTACAAATACAAAATTTATGTACATACGACAAGAATAACTTTCTAAATATATGCAAAAAGCTTTGTTGAAAAGTTTAATATATTTATAGTAGCATCACATATTATAAATTTTCTATTTCATATATACATTATTATATGTGTATATATAATTATATTATTGAATTGTATATATATATCGCAGTAACGTTATTTTAAATTTATAATTACAAGTATAATTCTGTGTGACTGAAAAATTTTTAATTTCAATTGCAACTACTTTATATTATTTAAAAAGAATAAAACATATATAAATAAATATTATATAAACATTTAATTAAGGTTATTTAATAAATTTAAATCCGACGGCGTCACTGTTTAAAATTTTATTATATATGTATATATTTTTGTATGTAAACAAGTATATATATATACTACCCTAGTAACACTGTCCGTAGTTTGTCCGCAAAATTTCCGCATTATATGTAGTAGTCTGTAGTTTCAATCCGAGGAAATATCTATGGATTTCTTACGGATGTCCGCTATAATTTTACATGACCAGCGCAGCCCTGTCCATGGATTTTTATAAAAAATATCCTTGGATTATCCGTATATTTCCCGATGATAATTTCTACGGATTTTCCTTAGATTTATTTCTAGTTGTCGATATTCCACAGAATATCCGTAGAATCTATATATTAATATTTTTTATGAGCAGATCCACGTATGTTGACAAAAATACGTCATGGGACAGGTTGTAACAAAATTTAATGTAATAAATAAATACGTAAGAAATAAATAAATACTAAGATATTTATATTTTCTTATGCAAAAAATTATTTAATTGTAAAATTGTAAAACTATTGCAATGAATAATTGGTGAAATAAATTATGAATACAAAACCACGGATATTGGTTGGAAATATTACCCTGACCATCCAAAGATTTCAATTGACCTAAATAAAATACTATATTATATTAAGTGGAAAATCTATGGGCATTCTTTGGATAAATTTCAATATATTTTTTCCATACAACATATGTGGATTTTTTCCACGGAAATTTTCCTCATTTTTCAAAGTACGGACAAATTGTTACTAGGGTATACATAACATATATATTAAATTTAAAAGTATATTGTACATACATTTATTTATATAATACCATTATATTATAGAATTTTCTGCTTTCAAATAATAATACCATGTATAGCCAGCCAATTTGCCATAATTGAATAATAATTGATCTTCTAAAAATACATACAATTATTTATATGCTTTTTGTTGAAATAAATAACTATATACATATACATAAAGTATATACTCTATATGAATAAGCAACTCAATTGATTTTCCATGCAGAGTAAGTTTTTCTTTATTTATAATATACCCATTTAAATATATAATATAATTTTGAAAAATTTCATACATTCAACAAATAAATAGAATATCCACATTTTCTGGAGTATTGGATTTTATATTCCGTATTTTTTAAATTTTATGAATAATTACATATATATAGAAACAATATGATTTAATATGTCGTAACCTAAATTTCGGATATAGGAAAGAAGATTTAATATTTATTTATGAATTAAAAGAAAATTTTATAAATAGACTGTAATTGAAATTAATATGTTTATACATTTCTATTATATGTTGTAGTAATATAAAATTTGTGTACTAATTGTAAGTTTATGATCGTTATGTCCCATTTACTTTATATACTAATTCATATAAATCTTCAATTTTCAAATTGTTATTTACAAATTTAACGAATATTAGTGTCTAACCAATTAATATAAGTTTTAATTGTAAAAATTTATTAAGTTTTTTTCCATTAATGGAAATTGTCTTGTATATTTTCATTCAATTATATGGTGAATTTTTAAATTATCATACAACAACTTTGTAATGAATTTCCTTTTAATTGAAATATTTCCATGTGCGTCTAAAATTAGAAATTTTATATTTAGATTTTACAACTACTATATATATTGTACAATATACGAAATGTAAATTTACGAAAATATATCTATATGCCAAAAAAATATTTAAATTAAATTATGAGTTTAATTGTATTTTGTATTGACATGACGTCGACTACATATATATTTATATAATAATTATATATATAAATATAATGTTGTATAATTATATGTCTGTGTACATATGAACGTATATTATAAATGAATGTTGTATATCTCCACATAAAAGAAATAATTCAATAATGAGCTTGTTAATTTAATTAGGTTATTTCATAAATGAAATTTCATATATATATTTTTTTTATTTTTCAAAAATGAATATGTAGATGATTTTAGAGTATATCTATATATTTATATATATTAACATCAAAGCAATTTCTTATTTAATATATAAGTTAATCATATGCATATGATACATGATTGTCTGCATATCAGATAGTGTAAATAATTTGTTAATTCTGTATACATTCAATTTTATACTATATCTATATTATATACCTTTGTATGTTATCATGATTATAAATATGTTCACAAATGTACAAGTATATACTGCATTCACATTAATAAATAAAATTTTACCGAAAATATTTCTATAATTTTTGTATAATAATTATGATATTAAAATATTCCATTACTGATATCGATCGTAAAATAATTATTATTCAAATTACATATTCTTCTAATCATACTTAGTGATTCACCTACATAGCCACCGGTCGGGTGGCTACTGATTTGGTTATTCGTATAGCTAAACCATTAGTTGTGTGTTCCACTATCTGCAACCTGCATTTGGTTGCAATTGACTTTACAAAACATGATATTCCCAAAATATCTATAACAACCGAATTGTTGAATAGTGTTGTAGATTTTTTACATCTTTTAAATAAATTATAAATTACAAAATAAAAATGTATTAATTTTCAATTAAGCTAATTATATTGTTATATTGATTATTGATGTATTGTCATGTGAATAAATATAATTTCCATATATATATATTAATACAAACATAATTTAATAGAATAAACAATTAAATTAAAATAAACGATGACATAAATTAATGTCACATTTAAAATTTTATTGTTTTCTATCTATCTTTTTTTTTTTGTTCCCCGTATTTTATTTGTAACACAAAATAAACATTATATAATTTTTTTTCCATTTTATTCTCATAAAAGTTAATTGTAATAACATGGCAACACTTTTATATTGTTTATTATTGTTTGGGACATTGGTACATTGGTTTTGTTGTAAAATAATAATAAAATAATAATAATAATAATAAAAAACAAAACAATATATATCCAGTAAAAAAACAGAAAAATAATAATAATAATAACTGCAAAAATTCAGTTAGTATAATTTAAATTGGCTTTTCCTACAATTTTATTTTTCCAGCAATAATCACGTGCAATGTGCGAATGAAATTTATGTGCTGTGACATAACAATGAAATAAAAATTGTGTTTTCATTTGTAAAAAATAAAGGAAGATAATTTACGAGTTGATTTTTTTTTTATTTTTATATTGTTTCATTTGCCAACTCCCTGCGCGTTGTTGATATTTTATATTCACCTAATTGGTATAAAAAAATAAAATATATTCTATAATGTAGTTGTGCAACAATAGATATATACAATATATTGTAAGTGAATAAAATTGGTTATAATAATAATAATAATAATAATAATAATAGTAATAATAAATATTATTATTATTATTATTATAATTATTAATTTTATTGTTATAAACAGTAACAATATTTATGTGTTGTAAAATATTTTTCTATAGCAACAAATTATTATTTTTAAATGAAGAAATAATATTGTTGTTATTATTATAAATAGAGTTTATCAAATATAATTGATTGATTTATTATATTGAAACATGAAACTAAATGAATTTTATTGTATTAGACTCGCGGTAGAGGGCAGAGAAATAGTTACTCAAATAGTGGTCTGATTTGATATTTCCCGAAATTTATATATAAAAGGTAAATTAATATTCACCTGTAAATTTCTCTGCGAATGAAGCAAGTATTTCATGATCATTTACTATATGAGCATTGTTGCTACTGTACCTAACTAAACCGTATGATACCTATACACAAAATTTCTGTATTATTATATAATTATACTTCTATGGAATATAAAATATACGTTTATATAACAATTATCTTATATGTTATAGCCTTACATAAATTTTTTTTATTTCTAATTTTTATAAGTGCTTTTCATATATATAAAATTGATAATGAAAGAAAATATACTATATTATTATATTTGGAATAATAAAAAATAGCATTAAAAAGATGTTATTTTATATTCAATCAACATTTTTTTTTGTAATGTATATAAGTTATATCCAAATAAGGAGGAAAAATAAAAAAATCACAGAAAAAAAAAACGAATATAAAAGAAAATTTTATACAAATTTTCCATATATTGCGAATTTTTACACGATGATCCAATATATCGCCAAATATACGTATGTTGTATATTACATGCCTATTGTTTTATTTCATTTGTTATTTTTTATTTTTATTTCTATATTACTTTAAGACAAAATTCTTTATGTGAACACAGCTATTCTTATATAATAAACATATACTTATATTCTATTCTTATATACTTAATACTACAATATATACAATATATATATATATTTAATATATGTAATGCAAACATACATATAATATGAAACAAAATGAATGATACTTGAAAAAGACAAATGGTTCTTTAGGCATCTGACAATCAATTTACTTCAAAAGCTGACAGATATAAAGTAGATTTTAATTTACTTTATACATGGATAAGCCGAAGAAGATGAAGATGTTCTTTTACAGATGGACAAAAATAAATGTATATTATTTGTTAACTATATAAAAATTTATTATACACTTATAACATATATGCACATGTATACATAAAATTATATAAACGATTATCAATATAGAAATTAAAATTCATGTATCGTCATTTATAGTTATAGAGTGTCACATAATTGCCAAACGATCATATAAACTGCATAAGAGTAGTGTGGAAAAATTAATTTAAAAAATTCACATTTTTAAAGTGTAATTCTATTTTTTTTAAATTTTATAATGAAATATTGATTTTATAAAATAATATGTTTAACAAATAACTATTAATTAATGTTATATATTTAACTACACTATATTTTTATAATAATAAATAAGTTTAATTATATATATATATACGTTCTTTTTAACTTATTAATTTTATTATAATATATAAATATTTGTATATGTAATAATTTATGATACTTTATGTGTAGCATAAATCATGTATATATACCAAACATTAATTACATTTGTGGTAAATTACTCCCATATATACGGAAGTGTAGACATTATACAATTCACCAATTAGTATGCGATTATCAAAAGATAGATCGTTCCTTAATTCCATTATATTGTATATAAATGATTCTAAATAATTGTGAATGATTAATAATTATATGATTCTATTAAGATATTCTCTTTCGGGTGTGTGTCGTCCAACATCAAAGATATCCACTATATATATCATTTAATCCATAAATAATTAAATAAATGAAAAACATATACCAATACCTAATTTTTAAATTAAAAACCATATTATTATTTAATTAATAACATAATCATTATAATATCATTATAATATTATTGTTATTAATAATTATTTTAATAAGTAAACCACCCCATTAGAAATAATATTAATTTTTCTTTTAATTATTATTTATTTAATTTGATAGTTGTTTGTATATATATATGTACAACAATAAAAATACCTATTTGTTGACATGAAATAATAATAATAATAATAATAATATTAATAAGGCTGTAGCTTATGTGCGTGGATTTAATATTAATTATACAGGAAAAGATAATATATGAATATTTTATTATTATACCATATACAATTATAAAAATAATCGTTGACCTATTATATTATTATATTTATATATATATGGTATATATGGAGTGTTTCTCAGCAGGTATTCTCTTAGTCCAACAAACATTTACCTATATTTTTTTTTGATACACACATACAGATAATATCAAATATTTTCACATATATAAATGGTATAGTTAAAAATTTAATATAATATAATTTAATGTGTTGTATAACAGTGTTAATAAATTTTAATTACATAATGTGTATATGGTACATATTTAAATATTATATAATAAAAAACATCCCTTACAAAACTTTAACTTAATATTTGATATATATATATAAAATAGACAATGAATTATCATTTTTATTTATTTATTTTGTCTTTTGTTTTTGATGAAAAGAAATTTGTTGTTTTATTTATTTCCTTTAAGTTTATATATCACTGGAAACATATATATATATACTTATGTACTGAAAATGTTTATACTAATATATATTTTATGTTTAAATAGTATAATATTGGTTCAGTTAAATTAATATAAATTTGAATTTATTTTATGTGAAACATTCAAGATATCAATCTAAATTTTTGGTTTAGCTTTTACCATTTTATTTTCATTTCAATTTTGTTTATACACTACTACATTTTGTACACAGTACAAATGTGTATAAATGTAATAAAGAAAGATATTATTTATTGGAAGCATCTTTTTTTGGTCAAATATCTCGATTTAATTTTTAAATATTAATATCCATTTATCCTGCTATTTTCTTACACGCTTTATATATTATTTATATTATTTTGTTTTTATAAATTTTCACATAAATTTTACTTTTAAAAAATCAACATTATATATAATAGGATATATTTTATTATTTATTATTTAATGTATCTGTGTGTGTGTGTGTGTGTGTGTACATTTTATTTATACATCCAGCTCTAAACAAATATAAAGAAATGCTTTTATCGCTTGGAAATTAATTATCCATGCAAATAATAAAATTCCTTTGAATAATATATATATATATTTCAAATTTATTTTAATAGTCTTTATTTCATATATATGTACACATGAATTGTTATGTTACATACATAAATCTTTATATATTGTATAAATTTATTTTCAAACAAATTCTTTAGTTTCTTACACGTGTATATAATAAATTTTGTATATATGCTAAATAAAGATAACACTTAATAAATAATATTAGAGTTGGAAGAAAAAATAAGAAAATAAGAAACCCAACCTTTTATATCTGCTGTTACTATATATTTATATATATATATATATAAAATAATACTATATTTTTTAACACTTTAAGAATAGTTTTTCTCTTCAAATCTTCTTTTATATTATTTATATTATATTATATACAAACAAATACAATATGTCCTTATACACAGAAACATATGTTTTACAAGAATTACTGCCACAACTCTTTTATGACAAGTTTGTTGGTTTTGATAAATAGTGTCGTAGCATATGTTTTATACATATTATGCTGTTATATGTATCCTCCTTATATACCATAAATATATATATATATATATATATATAATTCTTATATACAATAAACATATGTATATAATATATAATAATTTTACAAATTGTGTTGGTTGGTTGTACAGGGTGATGCTTTTTGTAACAGGTATACAGTGTACAGTTTCTTAATTCTTAACAGAAATACTATATAATAGACGTTTGAGTACAGAAATATTAATCTTCTGTCTTTTGCAATTGTTTGTAACGTTTTTACTATTTTCAGTTTAGATTTTGAGTAATTGATGATGTCTTTATTTTTCAAAAGTAATAATAAAGTTTTCTAAAAATCTATATAAAAGTATATTACTTTCGGTTTTTATATAGAATATAAAAAATATATTTCACTATAATTATAGTTTATTATAGTTGTGAATATGTTAAATTTAGAATGATATAACTTATTGGTTTTATAGGTTTTAGTATGTACCGAGATTAAGGTGAACCATGTCCCTTCATATTTCTTTTATGTACATTGATATATCTTTTATATATAATATTCTTTAAGTTATTAATATGTATACAAAATAAATATACGTATCCCGACATATCCCATAAACACAGATCAACAACATTTTCTGAATACTTTACGAGTGTTGTCTCTATTTCTTCTAACATCGATTTTGTATGGCCTTTAAAATGTTTTAATTTATAAATATAAAGCATTATTTCACAAATACGTTTTGACTAATTATGTATTATATATAATACTGATATAATAACGAAATCGATATACTAGAATATTAAATGAATCATTAAAATTACGTGAAAATTAAAAAAAAAGTATAGTTCTTATTGAATATACACAGGCACACAAGAAATTATTAATATATAACGAATTATATTAAAATATTATAACCATTTTTTCACATGGAAAATAATTTATAAAAAATTATAATATACTAAAGAATGTGTGTTATATGCGGAGACAATAGACCATAAGAAACAACGTTTATCATTTTATTATGGTAATAATAGAATACGTATAATTTTCAATGACGTTACAAATGTTTTTTTTATGTTATTATATTCAATAAAAGATTAAAAGCTCATATTCAAAAATAATTGCATTGATATCGAGTATAGCAGCTGAAGTGCTTACAATATATATATATATAAAAATATTTAACCATGAATTACTTAACAATGTACATAATTATAGATAATAATAATACACTACGTATAAATTCTATATTTAACTAAATTTTAAAATAAATATATTACAAATAATTTCCAATTTTCAATGAATATTATGTGTTCCTTTTTATTTTTTTGTTCATTAATAAAAATGTTAAACTTTTCATTTTTAACCTCTGTGTCTAATATCGTTAAATATTTTATTTGTATGATGTCATTGACATTTACAAACTAACAGATATATAATATATGAAATTATTTTTACCATTTTATTATTTTTTCATATTTACAATATATGTATTTATTTTTAACATCTTTGACTTGACATTTTGAACACATTATTTATTATATGTTATATTTTATATATAGATTTTATTTGTATATACACATGATTCTTATACCAAAATATTTTGTGTTATATAGTGTTATATGTGTTTATTATGTCTTAAAAAGTTATATATATATACCGTATATAATATAAAAATGGTTACACGCATATATTGACAGATGGTTTTGACAATATTTTATAACTATACACCACACACAATATATTGTATGTATTTATATATGGTATATATATTTACATTTTACATTTATAAATAGAACAATTTGAAAATGTTTTTGAAAATGATGTTAACCTTTTGGGAATTGTAAAAACAAATACAATATATATATATATGCATGTGTTAATTAAAGTAATGTTTCATTTAAAGTGCATACACTGCTACCGTGTTAAAGATTAAGGGAAACATGATTAAATTATGTTTAAATGTTTATGCTTTATATATATATATATACAATAATAATAAAATAAGTATCATCTTATAATCAAATTTTGTAAATTTTTTCTATGTTCTAAATTGTAGTATTATTATCATCGATTTCAAGTTAAAAACAAAAGGTTCAATCTTACACACACCCAAACATTATATATTAAAAAACAATTTAATTAAAAAACTTTATATTCTATATCGACATAGTTTATATAAGATTTTTCATATTATATGCTGCTGAGATGAAAAAGAGTTTCAAATTATTTGAAATATGTGAAAAATATTAATTTAAACTCAAATAAAATTGTGTAGACAAAGCAAAACTTTATGTAATTTAACAACAAATTTTCTTTATACATATATAAAATATTCTAAATATTGACAATACTATTTTTTTTATTACATATATAATACATATATTTGCGATACTATTAAATATAAAATAGAAGACATTTCCGCAATTGTGTCTATATATATATATATGAACTGTGTGTGTTGTGTATATATTTTGTATTATAGAACTTAATGTAGATTTAATACAATAAAAAAAAAAAAAACAAAACAAAGACACAAAAAAATAAAAAAAGGAAAAGAACTTTATTTTTTTTTGTTCAATTTACAAACTATTCAAGCATCTATCAATATAGAAATTCCATTATGGCTAAGCTATTCAATTTGTGCATAGCAAAAACATTTTCGAAAATCACTAAAAAATACAAAGTAATGGAAATATAATAAAAGAGGTATACATTTATGTGTGTGTGTGTGTGTGTATATGTAATATAAAAAAACTAAGCGCATAAAAAATTATTCAGAAATAAAGAATATATATAAAAATATATACTTAAAGAGGTATTTCTTCAGAAATAAGAAAAAAAAAATATAAAAAAAAATAAAATTAGGTAAATAACAAATACATACACATGTCAAAAGAAAAATTCAATTATTTATATAAGGAAAAGTGTGGTTATATAAATATAAATATATATAGAAGAAATGAATTCATAAATTTTTTCGATATTCTACATATATAATAATGAAATCCGAAATATATACATTTTACATACAGTATATTTTATGTGTTGATAGAATTCTTGTCGATATTTTAATAATAATATAATCATACAGTATATACCATTACATAATAATAATAAACTATATACAATATATAGAGACTCACTTTATAATTCGACATCAATTTGTAACAATTTTGTCGTTTTTTGACACGTTGTTTTATGACATACTATACTGAAAAAATTTATCAAAAATTTGATTTAATAATAATTTTGGTTCATCTTATTTAACTGATCGTCGTTCGTCGTTGCAGTGTGTATTGTTTGATGGTACGTGCTGTCTAATTGTGAAAATGTCAAATCTGATGTAGCTTTGGAGCAAGCAACCATTTGGTAGTTATTTTATTTATTATATTTTAATGGCCTTCGCCTTATGTTTTTAAATATAAGGAAAAAAATATATATGCGTCTACGATATTTAGATATTTAAAAGTGTAATAATCTTCAATTCAATTCGGATCTCACTACATTTAATGCAATTGATTGATTATTTAACTTTTTCCATTATTATTTCTTCAATATATATATAATATTATGACAATTTTGGACACGTTAGCATTTAATGTGTTTAAATAAATAAATAATTTTCAGCATTTTGATTAAATATTTTTCAAAACATTGTCGCTATTCTAAATTTATACAAAATTGGTGTCACTTAAAATGATAAAAAAAAAAAAAAAATAAAAATATATTTCCACCAATCAAAATAAATGTAAAACAAAATACTAAATTATGAATACTAAAAATTAAATTTTACAACAATATGAATTATCTATATTAGCACTAAAAGTAACATCTATAATCTTTGATTTATAAATTTTCCATTAACATTTTTCGAAAACTATATACGAGTACGAGTACGAGTACTGTATATAGAAAATAAATAATCATTTTTAAAACCATTTAAATATTTTACTATACACTGTACACTCGCGGTATTGTAACATAGAGACTACATAGTATGATGTATGAAATTTACTATACAAATGTACTTGTATAAAATAAATTAATGTAATTCACTGTATATTTATATAGTAATAAAAAGTAAAAAAAGATTTGTATGGTTCTTAATGTATGGATGGATTGTATATTAACAGTAAATACATTTTGCAATATAAATGTTTTGTTTATATATATATATATATATATTTTGTGTTATATATATACAGAAGTGGTATATTTTCATCGTAACCCTTTTTATCAACAACTCTTCAGTATAACTTATATTTATTTATACAGAAACTAAATCATTTATATGTAATGTAAAGACAGGGTTAATGTACCTATACACAATGTATAGAAAATAATTTTATATATATATATATATATAAGTGAACATATATGTTATATATATATAGTGACATATATATAAAATATAGCATATGCATTATATAATAAAAAAAAAACCGAGTCTAAAACATGTATATGGAGTAATGAGACACTTTAGAACATTTATTTTTCTTCAATTGAAAATGTTCTTTATTTTCATATAGTTCATGCCAACTGCAAATGAATTTAGGACAGTCTATATATTTTTCTACATTTTTTTTGCTTCTTATAGTTATACTTATATATGGTATTTGTTTTTGTCAAGTTTTTCATATTAAATATATTTTTCATTGTGTTATACATATATATGTGAACATTTATTTACTTGCTGCAAATTGGATATGTGCCCAAAATAAAAATTTTTTATTTTTGTCTATTTTTATATAATATAGCACTGCCATTGAGAAACTATACGATATAGTGTCACTCTTGTTTGCTATACATGAATATATACATGCACACACATATATATATATAGTGTTGCTGATTGACTAATTGATAAAACATATATATACGGTCACAATTCTATGAGTATTTTTATTTTAAAGAAAATTTATTTTAATTGAATCACACATATAAGATATTTATTTTATTATATTATTTTTAATAAAAAAAAAAATAGTAATTATTTTTAATTTATTAATACTTTTCCATTTAAATGTGCACAGTTTGTTTACAATGTTATATTTTTGTTTTTTAAATGACTTCCACGTATATTTATATATTGGGAAATATAGTAAATTAAAAGAAAATATGTATAAGTTTTTTTACAACAATAATTTTAATTTTGCTTCATATAGATTTAATTCAAAAATAATTCACATGCAAATGTTATATGTATATATTGTATTTCCACACATTTACATAGTAATATTTTATTATTTCAGTCATAAGATAAATATAAGGATATATAATTATAATATAGGACCAATAGTTTTGTATAACTAAAATTATTTAACATATTGTGTTACATCATATATTGCTCTTCCGCCATCACAATATCAGTTATTTCATTCGTTGCAAAACCGCTTAAGAATTTCAGTAAAGATGTCAAACGGCACTTGCGGTACAATTTGTTTTCTGCTATACACCAACACCGAAGTTTTATGATCATGGAATCATGAAGTTGTAAAAAAGGTGACACAAGTACATCGATTGGTTTTCATACCAGAATATGCAATCATTTATTTGCCAAAACAATATATTACATATATGCGAATGAAAAATATATTATTATTGAGGTTAAATATTTCTAAAAGAAAAACAAATTACCATTTGATGATGATAATAATTTATTTAAATTATATATTTTTTGCTTTACTTTTCGTTAATAAAAAATTAAACTATAAAAAAAAATATACTGTGTAAATAGTAATCAATTTTATCTATCTATTTTTATAATATACACGTTGTTATTATATTTTTTTAAAAATAATCATATGTGTTCACGTGATTATACACAGTGTGCAAGAAAAATAAATTATTAATGTGTCCAAATTATACTGTTTGTTACAACACTAACATCATTGAACTATTTATTTATGAAAACAGTAAAATACTATATTTACTAACTTGTTGTATATTCCTTATTTAAAGTGGCTGCATAAAAATTTGTTAACATTACAAAAATAAGTGCAATTGACACAGCCCTCAATGATCTATATACTCCTATACTGTATATGTAATATTAAAATTATATCGCATTTATATATATTTTGACTATATATAACAATAATACGTGTAAATAATTTTTCCACATACTGTATGTAATTTATTATTTTAAAAATATAAAATTTGTAAACAATTTATATGTATTTTATTAGTACAGGTATTTATTGTACACATGCACATATGGGTAATAAAATATGTATATTAAATTTCTGCTGCAATCATTTTATTTTTGTAAACATAATTACACAAAACATTATATTACTATTATTATTAATATTATTTTATAAAATATAATTTACACAGAATTAATTTTTATTCTGATTATTTAAAATTATTATTACTTTTATTCATAAATTATTAGTTATTTTTTAATAGACTGAATTCTTAATTTTAAAATTACATTTTTAGAAATATTTTTATCGATTTTTACCGATATTAATAATTGAAACATTGAATAAAAATTATTTATCTTTTATTTTCTATAAAATTTTTAATTAAAATTTACTTGGAAATATTTTTTTTTTAAAGTCTTTCACAGAAAACAAAGTATCGAGTCATAGCACAAAATTTTATAGAATTATTTTAACTTAATTCATCTCATATATATGATTTAGTGTGTTGACGAGAACCTTGTGTAATACACACCCCCGTATATATATATATATCTATAAACTTTTGTATCAAACGCAGTAATACTTTGATGACTTTATGTTTTCCATATTTTTTCTGCTTCCGTTATTTATCTTATTTGATCATACTTATATATTTATTGTACATAAATACATAATATGTATACATGCGTTATTATATATATTGTATCTATATATATATATATATATATAAAATATATATATATACAAATTTAATATAGTAACTTTTATATCCTTAGGGAACTTTAATTAATCCCTGGTTCGTGTCAGGATTATGAATTACACGGGTTAAAAAGAAATGCGAAAAATATTATATATTATTATACAATATTATTTATAAGAAAAAAATATAAACTTTTTATCTAAGAACAGATTCATTGTTTGTTTAAAAATTATGACTGCTAAAATGATTTATGCGCTTTTAATGACTTTTGTTTTTCATTTTTCTTCACAAAAAAAAATAAATATATTTTCTTTTAATTTTATTCTATTTATTTATTTTCATTTCTTTATGTTAGTTTTAATTTTTCTTCATCAATTTATAAATTATATATGGTATATATTGTGTATAGAACTTTATAAATACAGTGAAATTAGATTTTACAATTTATAAACCCATTTGAAAATAAATCTTTATAATTTAAACGAATTAATAATAAGAAAATTATACTATATTTTATATGTGTTCATCGTGTATCAAAAGGTCATATTAAAATTAAAAGAATAAAAAAAAAAATTGTCAATGGAATAGACTCTTTACCTAACCTATATATTGTATATGGTATAATTAGTTTTTATTAATACTTTAAGCATTTGAAAATAAATATTCGATAGAATCATATATACTTTTTGATTTCGATATTATACCTATAGTATATTGTAAGGGTAATCATATATTATTTATATATTTATTTAATAATTATTTTAAATAAATATATGTGAAAATATTTATTTTTTTTTACCCATCACCTACTACTTTACTCTGCACATAAAAGTATTGACATTTATTTATACAATCTACTAATAATATGAAATTCATTTACTGAATATATAAGTAAAATATAATAGTATATAAATATAAAATATAAAATGTATATATACTTAAATTAATTTATAAATACACTTATATATAAAACATACAATATAATATACTATATATTTTTACCAATATATACAATTTATATACGTTTTATACGGTATAGAGTTTGTATATTTGTATATTAAATATTACCTACTATATATCCATCCCAACAAATATAATATACTTATGGTATATATAATATATAAAAATATATATATAATAAATAGGGGTAAAGTAATTTTGAATTGTTTTTGATTATTTCGATAAAAAACATGCGATCATATAAGAAAAATTTCATTTCTGAATATTATATACACGCAATTATATGTATTTATTTTTATATCATGTTTTTGAATTAACAATATGTAGTTATATACTTCTTTTTTTCTTTCTATATTATATACTCTTATATATAAATTAGTTACATCTACTATATGGTACCATTAATATATTCAGTATATCATAAATATACGTATATATATATATGTATAGAATAAACCAATGAATATATAGGATAAAAAAAAAACGATTGAATTAAATTGTGTATAGTAAAATCCACCAAATAATCACATTGCGAACCAATTGTTTTAATACAAATAATAGTAAAATAACTATTTGTTATTTATATTGACTGTTATAAATGTTATTATAAAATAAAAAAAAAAATTAATTTTCTTTTGACTTTCAATTTTATTGAGATTTCCCTTAATTTTGTTGTTGATATTTTTCTATTAGAAATATTACGATCCGGTTAATAAAATTCAAGGTAACATAAATATATTTATTTTCTCCGCACCTTTTCTATATTTCAGCCTTCAGCAATTTCTATATTTTATTATATCAAAAACTCGTGTCTATATACTGGTTTTGAATTTATTGAATATTTCGACAAACATTGATTAATTGTAAGTAAAAGTTGAAAGATTGATATCAAAAATGTTTCATATTTAGTTTATGCGTCAATGCTATGTATACATTCGGTTCCTACTCATTTTTACCAACAAAAATAAACATTTGATTGTTAATTGTGATATTTTATATTATAATATAATATGGAAATGGTAAAAATAAAATAATAATAATAATAATAATAATAAAAATTAATTGTAGAAAAAATTACCATTATATTACACACAAACACACACATAAAAGTATTTATTATGTCGACATTTTTATGTGAACAAATTAAGTCACAGTCTTTATACATGCTATTTATTTATATCCTTTATAATAAATTATTGTTTAACATATATTATATTAAATTGTTTACATGAAAAGTCTCTGTGTAGCAGCACAAATGTCATCATGGTTTAAATATTACAAAAATTTTAATATACAATAAGAAAGTGGTTTTATTAGTTAACTGTAAATAGCGATTAAAAATATTTAGAATAAAGAATATTTCGTAAACAACTTATTGAATAAGAAGGATTAGATAAATATTAAATACTATTTATTGTTTATATTAAATTTATTAATTTAAACGTATATATGTTGAGCTTCTCTATAAGCTTACCTTTTAATATATTGTAAATATATAATTTTGCTAATATAAAATTATTGCTTCATTTAGTCTCCCGTCTTGTCTAGACAAGATTTTAAATTAATATTTATTTACATATATCTGTAAGATATATTTTTTGTGTATATACAATATAATACGTAATACAATCGCAGTAATTTTATGGAAACCATTGGTTTGTGGGTGGTTTATATATAGGATTCGATTTATTTAAATTATATCTATATATGTGTTTTTATTATTATTTAATAAACACTCTGATAATCCTTGGTATTAAAATTCATTTGGTAAAATTTATAACAATCATATAGATATACTTAAAAATTACCACAATATATTGTATGTATATTGAGGTATATGTGTAGATGTTAGATACTGATAAATTTCTCTTTTCAATTGATATATTAGATAATTATATAATGAAGTAAATAAATTTTCATTCAATTGACCATATTATAAAATTTATATATGGAATTCTTATTTGTATATTTCATATATATTTTATATAACACACACTTCTGTACTAAGACAATAAATATATGTTCAGAAATATATATACCAATATTTATATATATATATGTAATGCTATATAATGTCGTAAAAGAAATCCACAAATGGGATAATAAATCCTTATTCGAAAATATATACATTCAGCCAAATAAGTACCCGGAAATTCTCATTTTTAATTTTCTCTCTGAGAATATTTAAAAAAAATTTTTTTCTCAGGTTGACACAACTGTCAGCCACCATTCTGTGAATTTTTATTGCTATGTGTGATTTAGTTTGCTTACGGCGTCATTAGGAACAAGTCAACCTTTTGTGTGCGTTGCGATTTTTACTATGGATAAAAATATCGATCAAAGAGTTTGTGTGAAATTTTGTGTTTCAAACGAAATTTCTTGTGTCAAAACATTGGAAATGTTGAAAAAAACATTTGGTGATTCAACCATGTCGAAAACTCAAGTTTACGATTGGTATAAATCGTTCAAAGAGGGGCGAGAAGAAGTGAACGATTTGCCACGTTCAGGACGGCCTTCGACCTCTTCAACTGAAGAAAACGTCGACAAAATAAAGGTAATGGTGCTCGAAAATCGTCATAATAGTTTGCGAGAGATAGCCAAAGAAATGAACATGTCTCATGAGACCGCTCGTCATATTTTGGTTGATGTTTTGGGTATGCGGAAAGTCGCAGCGCGATTGGTGCCAAAAGATCTGAATTTTCTTCAAAAAATGAATCGCAGTAAGGTGGCTGAAGACATGCTTGAACGCGTAAATTCAGATCCAACGTTCATCGAACGCATCATAACTGGTGACGAGACATGGGTTTACGAGTACGACATGCAAACAAGTCAACAATCATCGGAATGGCGCGCCAAAAATGAGCCGAAACCGAAAAAACCGCGCCAAAGCAAATCGAAAATCAAGGTGATGCTGACCGTTTTCTTCGATATTCGTGGTGTTGTTCATTCGGAATTCTTACCGGAGGGACAAACCGTCAATAAAGAATATTATCTTGGCGTTATGAAGCGTTTGAGAGAGAATGTTCGTCGCAAAAGACCAGATTTGTGGCGGAACAACAGTTGGATTTTGCACCACGATAATGCACCAGCGCACAAAGCGATCATTGTTAACGAGTTTTTGAACAAAAATTCAACAAATATCATCGAACAACCACCGTACTCTCCAGATATGGCACCATGTGACTTTTTCCTGTTTCCAAAACTCAAATTACCACTTCGTGGAACCCGTTTTGAGAGCATTGAAGACATCAAAACTAATTCGCAACGAGAATTGAAGGCCATCTCGGAATATAGCTTTAAAAAGTGTTTCGATGATTGGATTGTTCGTTGGAAGAAGTGTATTGCCTCAGAAGGGGCCTATTTTGAAGGGGATATAATAAATTTAGATGATTGATAAGTTGTTTGTGTTTTATTTCAAATTTCCGGGTACTTATTTGACTGAATGTATATAAGATTTTCGGTTTCTGGGGTTTTTGTTTTTTTTTTTTTTTTTTCTATTTGCTATTATACAATTGAAATTGAAATGTTTCGTAAATGTGGTTTTTGGTGTTGTACTTTTTCTTTTTTTTTTTTTTTTTTTTTGTTGCTTTTCTGGTGTGATTGAAATAAAATAGCTTAAACATGTACCGAATATACCATGAAAAGTATATTACATAATCTTTGTTAAGGGAATATATTTATATTGTATTATATGTATATATATATATATATGCGTGTATGGTATATGTATATACGTATTATGAATAAAAAGCAATATATCGATATATTTCTTTGTTGTATGTCGTAAAATCTAACTTTAAATTGGCTATAAGTTCTTATACTTTCAATATATACGTATATGTATGTGGAATATAAGTGAAAAAAAAAAGTTATAATAGATTTTGTTTTTATCTAGATATGGAATGGTATGTATTTGAACATTTTTTTTTGAATTTGCGCCCAGGATGTGTCCGATAAGTAAAAGCGTATATTCGAAATTGACGAAAAACCATGCAATATTAACACTGTTTTTTTTTGAGCAGTGGAAAATTCCTGTGTAGCGTAGTGGAAATATAAAAAAAAGGATGTATATTGATGGGAAAAATAACTAAATATTATAATTAACAATTAAAAACTGTCCTATGTATTACTGTTATATAATTATTGAAAGATCGACAGCATATGCTTATGTATTTGTTAATATTTAATTATAATTAATCTATTAACACATATTCGATTTAAATTAAAAATAAATGAATTTTGATATTTTTTCAAAATCACTAATCAATTGATAATTTAACTTATTTAACTGAAACTATATCACCGTCGTCTCTGTACATAAATTGGTTTATATATACATATATATGTTTAATGAAAATACACATCTATATACATAATTATGTATATAATGCATTTGGAAACACATAGAAAATTTAAGCGCATTAATCGGTATGCAAATATCAACAAATTTAAATGTTTATATTGCTGACAATTATATTTGAGCATAGGCATAGAGTAAATTGATAATAATAAGAGTCATAAGACAATATTTTTTTATAATTCTTTGTATATACGATATTTTATTCTCCATATTATAGTATAGATTGGTATGCAAGACGATTATAACGCGTATATATGCTTTTTGTGTTTTGTGGGTTTCGGTTGAACTGCTGGTCACCACAGATTATAAAATGGAAAAAAAAACAGCAATAAATATATAATGTACCTCGTATCTATAGACTCTAGCTATAAATAGAATTATTTTTAACTCTTTCTACAATATATAGATATATTATTTACTCTCAATATATATGCGCTTTCAGCTAATTATAATGTATGTTCGATGCAATCATGAATATTTTTTCTATACTCTATATTAAATACATTTATACTATTATTTTGCGTCGATGAAATTTCTGCTATTTTAAATAATTATAAAATTTTCAATATTATTATATAATTCAAATTTAAATTATATTAACATTATTTCATATATGATTTAGTATTTGAATTACATATATTTATGCATACATATTACATATTTATATTGTATGTACTCGTATATAGTGTTATATATTTATGTGTGTGTGTGTGAGTGTGTAATAAATGCATAATTTAAATATAAATTGAAAATTTAAATAATTGTAAAATTTATTATAAATATATTTATTATATTAGCAAATAAAATCAATATATTTATATATATATAGATTTTAATATATTATATATATATATATATATATTATGTGAATATATATATATATACATAAGTTATGCCATAATAAGAAATTCTAATTTCTTAACTTCTTTCTCATGAATTATATTTTATTATGTACCATATACATTACATTTATATATATAACACATACCTATACGTACATATATATTAAACAAATTGAAATTCATAGCACATGTTGCAGGTACTATATACATATAATGTCCTTGTGTCATTTGGATCAAATAAATGGAACAATTAAGGATAATTCATGACAAAACTTGCTTGTTTGTTAAAAATTTTGGTTTTATTTTATTTTTATGGTTCAAGTGAATTCACGAAAACATATATAAATGTATATGTACATTTATAGCACAAAATTCAAAATATTTTCAATTGTTCATTGTTATACTAAAATAAAATACTATCTATCCTATAAATATATATATATATATGTGTATTTCACTCTATATATATATATATATATACACATAAACATATAACATACATATATTTTAATGTAAAAATAAGCACGTAAATTGGTAAAACTTTCAACATTATTTAGTGAATTATAATTAACGTTTTAATACGAAATTTCTTTTATAAAGTTATTATATAATTTATGTAAGATGACAACAAAATAAGTGACAATTAGTCTTATACGTTTTTTTTCTATATATATATATATATATATATATATTAAATATGTACCATATATATATATATATATATATATAAGGAACTTCTCATTCAATCATATAAGTAGTAAAACAATTTTTGGAATTTTAAAAGTTTTTAGCAAAAAGTTCTAAGATTTTACAATCTCTTTATATTGCATGCTAGTATTAAACTTCCTTTTATATTTGTCCATTGTAAATTATTCACATGTATTTTGTTGTTGTTTAACTTTGTTGTTAACAATAAGAACTCGATGGTTTTTGTTATTTTTTTCAATATTTTATAAAATTTTCATATAAAAATAGTGATGCTTTTCTTTGAAAATGCTAAAACATTACTAACTATACATATTTTGAATCAATGTCCAATACAATTAAATTTCAAAATACTTTAATCCAAGTCATGTTACTCCAACTGGAGCTTATATGGTATGTACCAAACATTTATTGTCGTCAAGTTGGTAAATTACATGTATTTATATAGAAATTCACTAATTTAATTTTATTAATGAAATGTGTAGTACGTACGGTGTATTTCTAAATAAAGGAAACAAAACTTTGACCATATAGTTTGTACGATCAACAGAATTTTACATTTTATGAACTTCAATGTTTCAAATTAAATAAAATTAAATATTAAATTAACAATTGAATTTTAAAATATTATTTTCTATAAGTGCAAAAATTTTCCGTCTAATATATATTTTATTTAATAAAGTTTTCACTTTTCACATATAGACACTTTACAAAATAATTGTTAAAATAATTATTATCAATTATTAAAATGTAAATGCACATATGCATTTATTGAAACATTTTCTTATTTTAATAGTATGCAATATTGTACATTAAAAATTATTATATCATTATATATTCATTTAGAATTTTATGTACCGACGTATTCAACCTTAATACAATATATATATATATGTTATGTAAATTATATAATATAAATAGAATGTATCAAAATGTTCAACACTTAGCACCTTCAGTGCTCAGTGGTAATTTTTAATGAATATCAAATTGATATTGTGTAATTTAATTTTTGATATTAGTGATATTTGTGTTCAGAATACAAACCTATAGAATTCCAAATTAAGAATACTTTTCAAATTATTCGATCTTTTTGAAAAATTTATTATAGAAATAATATAACAAATATATGAATTGTTGAATTGGTAACTGTTAAGACACCCTATAAAATATGGTTTTTTTTATTTTTTTATATGTATGGACTAACACATAACAATTGCTAGAATAATTTTTTTTAACTGATGCTAGTATAAAGTACTTATTAAAATTGTAAAATGATTTTATTTTTATAGCATAATGTTATTATGCTATTAACTATCTATCTGTATAAACAAATTGTTACAGAATACACATATGAATATGAAGTTTACATATACGATTAACAGCGACTACATATATGAGGCCTTTTTCCATATAAAATAATAATATACTTGCACACATATATATATGTTTGAGTTTCTATATTAAAACGTAATATTCATTTCCATAGTTTTTTTTTCTTTCTTTCTATTTCCATAAACCATTTTATTGCAACATAACATTTTTTAATACTATAACATATATATAAGGTTGAAATAATTTTATCCAACTCAATGATGAAAATGCATATTTATGTGAAAAACACAAATAAATGAACAATTTTCTTAACAAAATAAATTTTATAAATTTTAAAAATGCAAATAAATATAAAAAATTGACCGTTTATTTTTTTTTAATAAAACATATTATTTGTTTAGGCTATTTAATATATATATATATTGAAAGATATGTGGAATTTTGATAGGAATTTATTTACTAATATATTTGTTTTTGTATATACGTTAATTATATATATATATGAGGCTATAAGAGGTAAATAAACATCCAGCATCCAGCACACACATATTAAATTGCATATCATATGTGTTATGAAAAGAAAAAAGCTCAAAATATTTTCACTTTATTAGAAATATAAGTTGTCCGAAAACTTTTGCAATTAAGTAAAGTTCACATTCCTCTGTTCTTTGTGAAATTTCACAACATTATTATATACACACACACACACACACACATCCATAGTCAAACTCATGTGTATCATGTAGGTGTGTATATATTGTATAAAATAAATAATATATAAAATAATATATTTCTAAAGATAGGTCAAGTTGAAAATAAATGAGAAATTCTTTCTAATAGTTTTGTGAGTTCTTTTTTTTAAATTTATCTCTATGCTGCCGGTTTTTTTTAAATACTTTTAATATATGTATTTTGTAATATGTAGAAAACATGATTTTAAGAAAAAAAAAATATTTGTGTCTATATATAGTGAAATGTGAAATAAATATATAGCAAATAAGATATATTAACTTTATCGGCTCGCATTCTTCTAACTTTTGTATTGCCCAAATAACTATTATTTTAAATGAATATTCTATGTTATTTATCATTGTCTAATTGTTTATGTGATATATATGTATGTAATATATATTCTTTAATTAGATGTAGTTAATTTTCTGTATAGGAAAACAAATATTATTTATGCATAGTATTTGAACTATTTGTTATACAATATATATATATCTATGGATTATCCATTCCATTAGTATACTTGCCCTTTCTTCTGCTATAGACTTGTAATGTTTTTTTTTTTTACTTAAAAACAATCCAATCGGTTTTTATACAGCACAAATCAAAAATTGATAATTCCTTATGTGTGACATGACATTGTAATCTTTTTTTTTCCCAGTATCTTTCTATAAAAATACAATTTTTTTTTTTTTAATATTATACCTAAAAAATAATATCCATTAATTTTACTTCTGTAAATGCGACTATGTGAGAATAAATATGTATAAATATATACCTAACAAAAAAATAAAATATTATTTTAAGTTTTATCATTAATATTTATCCATATAACCATGTTTTTTAAGAGTTTAAAAAGTTTTAATTACATACGCCGGTTTTATTTTTATTATTTTTTTTTTTGCTTTCTTAATTAAACTAATTTGATATAGTAATGATAAAAAAAAGACTTGACGGTATGGTGACGAACATAGTGCCACACCAAAACCGGGGGGAGTAATTTTTTTTTGGTTTTTCTTTTCAATTTATTATTATTTTCATTTATTTTATGTTATATCTTAAAAGATTACTACACTTGATTTTTTTTTATATGGTTTAATTTACATCAAAATACTATAATAATTTTAAAATATATCTATAGAAAATTTTTGTACGGAGAAACATTATCACCAAAATGTATTTTGTTATAGCAAAATATATAATAGTTATCAACAACTTTGATTTGTGCTGACAAGCCGTTTGGTCAATTGAACATTTAGTACTTTTAATTTTTGGTTTATAATCCAAGTGTTTGTGTAATTATATTTACTGTAGTGCCTTTTTATGAAAATATAATGTATTGTATATGATTTGTATGATTATTGATATGGTATAGGACCGAACGTTTTGATAATTTTTTGTAAATATTTCAACATGTCAGTTAAATATAAAAACCACAATAAATGATTAGTTTTTTTCCCAAATTGATAAAAGAAAATATTTCACAATATATCGTATATATGGTTACAGAACATATACATATTAAATAAAATGCCAATTTAAAATACGTATCTATTTAGTTTTTATTTCCTATAATTACAGAGAATGGAGAAATTCACTATTTCTAAAATAATATTTGTGTATAATGTATCATTTGGTATAATTGTAATTTATATATGTGTATGTATAATAAGTACTTCTATATGGATAATAATATCCATTTGAAAGATACCCAGAAAGCCACTCAGTAAAATGGTGTACTCTGTGGTTAAACACTTTGCTTCATATCCATGCACACATATATACGATATACAATATATATATTATATTTACATGCATTAAATTAAACCATATATACTCCACAATATGGGTATTGTCTCAAATATTCCAAGCACATATTATTATAAAAGCCCGCTCGTTTAATTTAATGACATTTTCATATACATATGTATGTGTGTATATATATATATATACTGTATATGTATGCATTTATATAAATGTAAAATACAATATATATTATTTAAATATACAACATTATATAATATTATATATAATAAATACATATCGTATATATAATATATTTATATATATATATATATGTATTTAAAATAAAATAGATTTTAACTAATTTAAAAGTTAACAATGACTGTATAATTTATCATTCCGTTTTTAAGGGTTTATACCATATATAGAGTTACAAGAGTATAAAGTAAATTTTATTTTATGTCGCAAAACAGTATATGAGAATCTACTTCCCACACACACACACATCTATATAGATATATATAGTAATGCATAAATACATTTTATGTATCACTATATAAATATATGTATTAATTTATATGTGCAAAATGTACAAAGAAATAAAATAGTTGTTGAATATCTCCACAAAATAAATACAATTAAATTTTAAATAAATATACAGTATATAAGTTGTTATATATATATATATATAAATATTATTAAATGTGAAATAATTGTTATAAATTTTATGTTACAATTGGATTTTAAAATTTTGTGTATACACATCCTTCCATTGCATTGTACCATATATATGAATTGAATATTAATATATGTACATTTTGGATAGATTAGAAATTTTTCTTATATATTATTTTTTTTTCATATATGGTTAATTCTAAAGTAGCAGAGCAGAATTTTGTTCTCCATACGGTAGTGTAATTTTATCAAAAATTTATTTATCACATCCCAATATACACTCTTTTTTTTTTTTTTTTGAATATAATTTATAAAATTTTCTTACTGTCTATTATTTTTAATCTATTGTTTACGTCCTATATTGGTCCTATATATAATCTATGAATAATTAGTTTTGGATTACGGTTTTTTTTGTGAATTTTTATTAAATTTTTCAAGATTCAACAATTATCTAATAAATTTAAAATCTTTGTCTCAACAATTTGTAGCGCATTTATACAATTTGTATGATTTTTAATTTTGTTTTATTATTTAATGACTTAACATTCATTGATATTAAAATTTATATATTGCAGATATGATATTTTCTAATAAATTGTAAAAGAAATACTTAATGAAATTGAATCTTATTTAAATTAAATCACCTAATCACCCATGAATTATGTAATTATTTTATTCAAATTTATCAATTTTAATAATCAATTTACATATAAAAAAACCAAAAATAACAATGTATAAAAAATTGTACAAAAAAACTCGGTCGCCTAAAATCATATTCTATATAATATAAAAATATATAATTAAAGCTGGCTGGATGCCGGCATTATATATTATGATAATATAATAATATTATAATTGTTTTCTTTTATACATTTTTTTTTTTTTTGTCCACACATACACATATACAAGCGTATAATTTCCATTTAACAGTTAACAACAATCTTGATAAAATTAAGATGAAGAAAAACCTTGTCGGATATATTTTATTAAAATGAAAGGAAAAAAAAAAAGGAAATCACATCAAGAAAATTATGTGTTATAAAAAATGAAAAACAGTACTCTTTGAAACGCTGTCATAAAAAATGTGTTTACCATTATATATTTATAACGTTTTTTTTTTCCTTTTTTTTATGTTATATAATTTCCTTTGTTTATGTTACAATTTATTTCTGTTATTACCGATTACAATGGTTGCTTATATACTATATACAAGTACAAAAACAATTACATGAAATATATCCGTGTATATGTTAAATTTTTATTTTTTATTCTTTTATTTTCTTATATTATATATAAATTCTAAATTACACAATCACACACACACACAACTAAATAAGCTTTGTCACTAATTAAATCTATGTTTAAAACTGTATTGTATATATGAAAAATCCTTTATACTATATACTACAATATATAAAAAGTATATATATATATATATATAAAAAAAGAAATATACAATATCACATATAACATCTAAGAAATTGTTAAAATCCCCTAGACGTGAATTAAATTAATTAAATATACAACATCAAAACCACAAACTTTAAGTCTCAAAAACTTTTAAAATGTACACAACATCCATTATTTACGCCTCTCATTCCTTTATAAATATAATACATATAGTTCTATATATATATATTAGTAGTATACCGCTTTTATATTTGTATATAATATATTTTCAAATTACACATTTTAGCATCACCAACACCAATAGAAACATTGCTAAAATAATAATAATAATAATAATAATAATAATAATAATAATAATAATAATAATAATATATAGGAAAAATAGAATAAATACGATGGAAAATTATATGAATATACAAACGTATAAAAAATGCTATATTTTATATGCATTTTATTATTTGTTTTGTCAGCAATATCAAAAAGGATAATCAAGGAGTTGAATTTTATATTTTTCTTTTTCGCTTATATTTATGTTTATTATTTAAATTTTTTTTTTTTCTGTTATCTTTTACTCTCTCTCTCGCTGTATTTTATGTATGCAAAATTTAAAAAAAAAACACAAAATACAAAATATACATTATAATATTATATGTAATATGTGGATGTATATGGAAAATTTTTCCACGAAAAGAAATTTGTTATCTTTTTTTTTACTATAAATGTATATGTAAATCGCGTATAAATATGTATATTTAATATTTATAAATAATAGTTTTCATGTATTTATTTATATTATCTATAACTTTATATATAAAATATTTGTACTATAAAAATTGTTGTTTTGTAAAATTTTTAAGGAATATTTACATAAATGAACTTAAGTAAATACAAACAAACTACAATAAATATAAATTATGAAATAGGTATACATATATCTATATATATATATATATGGTATATAGAGGTACGTATGGAAATAGATTGTGTTAAAGAAAAACTTTACAATTTATGAATATAATAAATTTATTTTTTAACTTTCTTTTAATCATAAATTAGATAAAGATGATCAAAAATTTTAAAATATATATAATATTAACTTTCTTTTGGAACTACAACATATATATATATATATATATATATATATATATATGTATTACTTACATAATCTACTAAAATATATTTTGAATGATTCATTTATCTATATAATATTTAAAAAGTCATATGAATATTATATTACATTTTACATATATTACTTGATTAAATTCACAAGTTAAATTTATGTTTATATATCAAAAAAAAAATGGTGTTTAAAAATGAAAGAATGAAGGATAATAATATGAATTATCTTATTACATATAAACATTACTTTGGAATCAAGTTTTTTGTTACATATAATAAATGTATAGGTTATATTTTATACAATATATAGAATAGCAAAAAAATTTAACAGTATTGATATAGTTTAAAAAAATTATACAATATTTTATTGTCTTTTGTACCATTTATATATTGTATATAATTACATTTTAGTATATACATGTCACAAAAAGGCACATGGGAAGACACATCCGAGGCACGCGTTTCAAATTTTATTGTCGCAGGAAAAGAAATTTTTCAATTAAATATATTAACTGTATGTGTGTAATATATATATATATCGCATAAATAATAATTATTATGCAAAAAACAATTCAAAATATATATATATATCTGTATATTAATACATTTTATATATAGTATTATATATTATGTCATCTATTTACAATACGTATATATAATGTATGTATATAAGTATTATATATATATTATAATCGTATATAACTACTTTATTTAGACAATAATATCTGTGGATATATAATATATATATAAAATAGAAAAATTACTCATTATTTTCCTTTATAATTTTCCACAAAAGTGTTGCTGTCTATAATTAATGAGCAGTCACGTTCAGTGGCATTTTCTATATTTATATATATACCATATATATATATGTTATATACAAATTATACATGTACATTATAATGGGAATATATAATTTATATTTATATATAAATATATATGGTATTATATGTGTATATTTGTATTATATATATAGCTTAAGCATAATTACTTCGAATGTATGGTCGTTTCAATGTTTTTTTTTTTAAATTTTCATTTAAAATTCATAAACGTAGACGCATATACCTACTTATGTATGAATAACAGTCGTTGTTCCGATTCTTTTTCATTGTGTGAATTCTGGTGTTATTGTTCTTGCCTCGTTTGTTGATATCCATGTTATATATATATATATAGTGTAATAATATTTAATATATTATTGCTATTCCATTGCGGAATAAAGTTAAAACAAAACTTTATTCTCTACACTACTACACCTATGTAATAATAACTATATATAATATATAAAATTAATTATTATTTGTGTATACCATAATAAAATTTTATGTATAGAAATAAGTATTATTATTATTATTATATAGTTATTTAAAAACGAACAATATATATATATATAAGTAATGAATTATAATGAATATTTATTAAAAATTTTAAGAGCATATTATCTTATATTTTTCACGTATATTATTAACGAAATTCTTTATTTACTTCTTACATGTAAAATAATATATAAAATAAAAATAAATATTGGTCTGTCCGTATGATACATCTAATCATTTATTCATATTAGCATTCATTTCAATGTATATTATTCATACTCGTATATTGTATATTTATTTATATCCATATAAAAATGCATATATGTGCAATCAATACATATTTTTTTTTTTTTCTATATTTTATACTATAAATATAATAGCTATATCATATGAAATTGATACCATTTTGAAATCAACAATTTAAAGAATTTCAATTTGAAAATAAATTACATCTACATATACTATATTTTAAATAGAAAATATTTATATGTAGTAGAAAGAAAATATGGTACAAAAAAAAACACCTATATATTTATGTATTTATTTGTATATACTTAGGAATTGACACACATGTGATATGTTTTTTTTTTTCTTCTAATAAAATGCATATAACATAGAGAAAACTAAATAGGTCAATAGAATTTTATGTTACATTATATTGATAATCGGAAAAATTACAGTACATCCGCGTACACACACACAAATAGAGATAAAGTAATCCGATTGAAGAAATTTTATTATGACAATTTGATAAAATGGATTTTTTTTTCTTTATACATAGATTGGATTTAACTTTATTCGTGCGATTTGTTATATATTTGTGACCTATGCAGTGATGTGATGCGTATGAATTACGAATAGTTTTTTTTTTTTTTTTTCTTTTTACGAAAAAACATAGATGAATCATATTTGATTATGTCCATGTCTATACAGTTGTGTACAACTGAAATTTGTATGTATACATTTTTTTTTATGTTTCAATATTTATACAGTATCAGATGGTTAAAAACAAGTAAAATAAAATATATATATATAAAAAAAAAACAATTTACGCACGAGTATTTAAAAAAAAAAATATAGGTATATTGATGTGTGTGTTCATAATAAAGTTTGTATAGAAAATTCTATAATAATTTTCCAATAAATTTAACAATTTCATTAATTTTTCACTTGCTTCACTGGTGGCTCTTCCACATATATATGTTATATACGAGTTGATGGTTGTTTTTGTTTCCATATGTATATATTTATATACAATATAAAATCACAACACAATTATTTTCAAATGGTTGGTTGTATGATATGCGGTATATAACGGATGCTGCCGTCTATTATACTTATACTTCAAGGATAAATATTATTTCTGAATAATATATGTATACAAATACTTTTTGATTATTTATGCATGGTCACGTTAACCTCGTCTAAAGTACTTAAAGTCTTTTATTATTTTTCTCTCTTTTTTTTTTTTTTTTTTCATTTTTCTTTTTTCCAACGACGACATGTCTTTGTGTTGACTTATACTATCTATTGTCTATATATATATATATATATATATCTATAATGTATATATGCGTATGTTTATACGCGTATACTCGTGTGTACAATATATATACAATATTGTTATAGTATCCTTATTTTAAATTCTTAACCACGTCTATTGAAATTTACTTAAATGGGTTGTTATGGCTTAATTCTTGTTAAATTATTTTGTCGTTGTTTGCACATAAAATATAAATAATTATTATAAAAATAATTTCAGTATGGTATATATTGTTATAGTTTGGGGATACAATTATTTCGGATGATTATGTTTTCGTTATACATATATATATATATATATATGTGTATATTGGAAAAGAAGGATTCAAGGTAAGCTTTCGAGCATATATATATATATAAAATCAATTTTATAATTTATTAAAATTTTTTTGTCTATATATATTGTATATATGGTATATACTCGATAGTCATCATTATTATATTATTATGTAATTAATGATCACAAATTTATGCAATATTTCAATAATTATATGTATAAAGGGATAGACTATTATTTTCAGACAAAAAGATAATTGCGCCACGATTTCGAGGAGAAATATTAAGAGTTATTTTCAAAAACTACGATTTATTCTCGTTTATTTATTTATTATAACCTTTAGTAAAATATTGTGTTATCATATATGTGGGATTAATTATCTTTTACATTTCCAAACAATGCTTATATTTAGCCAATTTATCACTAATATCTAACAAATTATATTCATCATTCTGTATATTTATGGTGTTTGATACTAATACTGATATATAGCAACAATAATATTTCACAATAATTTAAAATTTTATAATATTTGACAATAAGGTTAAATATCATTTATGCCACAACATTTTTTTTTTTTTAGTTTAAATATAAACATTAAATTACATATACAGACTATATTTAAAGGCAATCGTTTGATATGTATTTAATTTTATTTTTAAATTTCAAATGTATACCATAATATAAGAATATATAATTGAGTGACACTTAGTAACATATTTTAAAACTTTTTAAAATCACCTTTATTATGCGATGAGTGAAATATATTATATATCCAGCGCACATCTTTGTCGTCGAAATAATAAAATAGTTTTTTATATAATAAACTTCTATTTATATTATATATTCTTCATATATATATTGTACCATATATAAAACATAAAGCTTCTATTAAATTTCCTATATCACTTTATCTATTTATATAACACTATAATAAAATGGAAAAATATATATATTTTAATTAAACACACTAATAGTAATAAACTGTGCAGTAGTATAACAATTATTATTTTATGTATATAATTTATGTGTAAAATACACAAAAAATGTTTTCAAATAATAAAGAAAAATTTACAGACAATTGTGTACATATTTTAATGAAGTTTTTCTTAATTAAGATAATGTAATTTTTCATGGAAATTTATGTGGCAATTTATACATTTGTATCATATAAGAATTTTATTAATTTATAATTATATTTTATTTATATTTAGTATAGAATTAATCAAAAATATAATTTATCAATATTCTAATATTTTAATTCATATTTAATATTTATCTCTCCACACACACACACACACACACACATTTATTAACACAGACAGTATAGAAAATTATAAACAACAAGTAAAATAAATATAATTTTCAAAACCACATTATTTTAATGAAAAATTATTTCGATCTATAAAATGCTGACATGTATATATTTAATATTTATATATTTTTATCCAAACAAAATATGGTATATATACAATTACACATAATAATATACAATAAATGTAACAATATAATGCAAACAACACATCATCTGTAATAATGTAATTCATTTTAGTGACAGTTACCACTTTAAATCCATTTGTTGAAAAAATATAAAAAAAATGAAAAAAAAAAAAAGTGAAAAGACAATCTGAAATATTATGGTCATAAGCGGTATAACAACCATACGTGTAAAATAAAAATGTTTGATATCATATATGGATTTTATAATATTGTCGCTATCATTTTAGAAATGGGAATTGTGCCACCAAAAAATGTATTATACAATATATATTGTTTATATATATATGCAATATTCATACCATACACGTATTTGCGTATACTATTATGTAATATATATTTATATGTCAGAATATTATGTTCGTGTAAATTACATTTCGTTATGGAAAAATAAGAAAAATAAATATAGAGACATTTTTTTTTATGAAGTGAAAGTGTATTACAAAATTAATTAATGACTATATTTTTAATAACCAAAATGTTTTGATTCTCTTTTAAGGACATTAATTTTTAAAATATAGAATTTCCATTCGTTTATTTTAATTTAAAAAATTTTTTTTTAAAAAGACTTTTAAACATGATATTATACTGCTCACGTATTCCGTATATCAATGGTTGATTTCAATTTAACAAATATATAGCGTCGCCACCACTGTTACATAAATTTATGGAATAGCAAAGTGTTGAAAGAAATCGTAAAAATGAATGATAGAGAAATTAAAAAGGACAAAAATATTATACTCTATAACAAATGATATAACGTAACTTTAACATGAATCATATATGAAAAATTTGAAATTATATGTATGTATAGTTAAACTAATAATATACTGTCAGATTTAAGATTAATTTTATACAATTTTTATGTTTTAAGTTTAAGATGAAGTTAAACAATTTATCATCAATGTACATATAGATCTATTATTATATATATATTATTACAACAACGTATGTTCGTAATTTATGGTATATAATTCAAATATAGTACAATTTCTTTATAATATTATTCGATATAATTTAGAACTTTTCTTTAACTCTACATATTTTGTTATATGTAATACAGCATTTTTGTTTGTAAAATGGTTTTTTTATTGTTTCAACGATATTCGAATTTTTCTGTTTTATATACCATATATATATTAAATGTACAATATCTTATGCTATACAATTCCTAAATAAGAAGAATTCTTTGATTTACACAATTATGTGTGTATTTATAGATGTCAAAAATTATATGAATTTAATAAATTTTATATTATAAAATATTTATTCATTTGATTTTCCAAACTGTGAATTTTTGATATTATTGCATTACAGCCTAATATAGATGTAACACACTTTTTCAAATTAATGCATATAAATATATATTGCGAGGTTATAAATGCGCAACCATTACAAAATGACATTCGATCATAATGTTAATAAATTTATTAGTATTCAAACAAACTAAATTACAATCAAATATGTAAATGAGCAATTAAAATTATATATAATTAGTTAAATTTGACAAACAATTATATTTATCGATAATATTGATGAAAAACAGAAAATTGTATTGATTGTATAAAATGAATCTGTTGAGTTATATATTATATATTAATTGTATATAAAAAAAAAATGTGTAATAAATATCCAAAATGACTCGAATGAAAATAATTCTTTTTCATCTTCATTTAAAGTATAATATATATAATTAAAATTGATAAAAAACTCTATATATATATATATATACACGTTTCTATAACAACAAAGCTTGTTGGCAATGATATACAGCAAACATCTCTGTACATCCAATCGAAATGATACACAGATATACAGCATACATATTTAATATAGATTTTATGTATGTGTAATGTGACTATTGAACTGTTAATAATATATTTTCAAACAACAACTATAATTAAATCTTTATATGCTTCAATGCATCGAAATAAAAACGCAAGTAATATTGTGTATGGTATACTCGTACATTTATATATTGTATTCCAATGTATATTGTGTAAATAGTAAATATATATAAATATATATATAGATAATTTATTGTTTTCTATTTATTTTATATACAATATTATATTATTTTCAAGCAACTTTCCACTAATTTGTTTATAATTAAATTTTACTTCATCAATGTTGTTCCCCTCTCCTATTTACAAATAACTAAATACTTATTGTGATGAAAGAAAAAAAATAGTTTTCAAATATGATTTTATTAAAACGTTCATTATCATTATTATTAAATATATTTAACAATCAATTTGAAAAAATATGATCTATTGATTAATTAATGAACCTCTTCATTTATACTTGTACTATTTATTAGTATATCTGTAATTTTTATCTCATTTAATTAATTTTTTTTTTTAGTTCTTGTTATATAAAAAGAACATAGAAGGAATATCAAAAGAAAGAATTACTATATGTATTAAAATTATATACAGAATATAGATTGAAAGTTATTATTATTGTTATAGTATTACAATAAATTAATTTCCAAATTAGTAAAATATAAGTATATGTGAATCAATTGTCATATATATAGTTATTATACTGTACATATTTGTGTTTTTGTGTGCTGTTATTGCTGAAGGATTTATTTATGAAGGTGTCAAAAATAAAATCGTTTAAATATTTTAACTGAAACACTTAATCAATTATACAATATATAAATCATTACCATTAGCGTTAAATCTCAATATATATATTTGGTATATGTTATTATAAATAAACTGAATAATCTTTTCAATATATATTATATATTTCAATCAATACATTTTTATTTATATATATATATACCAATATATATATGGTATGATATCATTGTTTTGTAAATGTTATACGGTTGTTAATGTTTTTTTTTTTCGATTACATGTGTAATATAGATATATATATATAAATATATATTATAAATTGTATATATGTACAGTAGTGTGCATAACTGTCCGCATGTTATCCCATGAGCGAAATAAGGGCTATTTTCTTAGTATATTTAAACACTATACTTCAATTTTTCAACAAATATATTTAAATAATATTTATTAATAAAAATAGCACAAAAATAAAAATAAAATAATAAGTCGTTTTTCTTACAAATGAAAAAATGCCAGCATATGTATGCGGACAGTTGTGAGACTTAGTAAATACAAATACATAAAATTTAGAATTAATATTTGGTATAAGATCCCTTTGCCTTTATTACTGCGTAAATACGTCTAGGCATTGACTCTATTAATTTTTTACAGGTTTCTTGAGAAATTTTAGACCATTCATGCTCCACCCTATCCCACAACTCTGACATTCCATTTGATTCCGAATCATACTGGTTAAGTTGGCGTTTTAATATTGACCACAGGTTTTCGATCGGGTTAAGATCTGGTGACATCGAAGGCCAATCCAAAACCCGAATTCGTCTTGTTTTTATATATTGCTTCGTAATTTTAGCGGTATGTTTCGGATCATTGTCGTGTTGGAAGACTACGTCCTTCAAGCTTTTACCATTCATTCTTACTGATCGTAGATAACCTTGTTTTAATATCTCACAATACATAGCTGCGGTCATTTTGCCATCAATTTTTATTATTTTTCCCAATCCATCATAACAAAAACAGCCCCACACCATCAAATTTCCGCCTCCAAATTTTACAGTACCTATTACTTGATGGTCTTTCAACGGAGATCCCTTCTTTTTCCATGCATACTGATGTCCATCAGATCCAATACGATTAATTTTCGTTTCATCGCTGAAGAACACAGCTTTCCAATCAGCAACAGTATAATTTTTGTATTTTTCGCAGAAGTTCAATCTTGCTATCTTATGCCGTTTGAGAAGCTTTGGCTTTTTTTTTTTCGTCACTGCCATGAAACCTGATCTTTTGAGTACCCTGATGACGGTATGACGGGATACTTGCTTATTAGAAGCTCTATTAACAATTTTTGTTGCTTCTATAGCGTTAGTGACAGATCCTCTTTCAATTAATTTGACTACGAACTTTTGTTCCTCATCTGTCAACTTATGTTTTCTACCCCCTTTTGATAAATTTTGGTTTTTGTTCAATTCTTTTCTAATTTTGCTAACTGAGGTTTTTCCTACGCCCAATTTCACAGCAATTTCACGAACTGATAATTTCTTATCCAACAAAGCCTTAATATCACATCTTACTTGTCTTGATAATAGCCGCATGGCTAGCAACGCAAGAAAATATATTTTAATAATAATTTTTTATTTTAAAATTTAATATTTTATCTTTTAAAAATACCTTTAGTTTCCCCTTTTTAAATAAATTTTCACTTTATATTTAATAAAATTATAATTAAATTAATTAATACTCAATATTTTTAATTTGTTGCAAAACTGTCCGCATGACTATTACACACAAACTTTAAAACTGTACTAATAAAATATAAAATATAACATTTCTAATGATGACGCAATACATTAATAATATAAAACAAAATTATTGTATGTATAAACATGAATTTTCATGTTCGCAGTAGCTTATTCATGCGTTTAAATATTTTGTAGCAAAACATGCGGACAGTTATGCACGCTACTGTATATAATAAATAATAAATATCAGTATATCAAATACTCATTCAAACGATTGTATGTATACGCATTAATCGAAAAATTTTCAAAAAATATTGAAATGAAAATCTACAATCATATAAAATGTAATAATAATTCATCACATCATCATGTACGTGAACAGAGTAACATCATCATATATATATATATTGTATATATCAATAAATAATATATATAAATACAAAACATTATACAATATAATACACAATTGAACATATCAAATATTAATCCATGTTGTCAACTATTAAAACGAAAATAATTTATCATTTTTGGTTTATCGAAAAATTTATTATATTTGTTGAGATTATTTAATTTTTTTGTTATTTATTTTTTGTACATGTTATTATATGTAAATATATGCATATACTTGTCGTACATACCATTCACATATATATCGTTAGTTATTTGTATTAGAAAATGTTGGTTTATAAATTAAATATACATTATAAATAAAAAATACACAGAAAAAATATTAATTATATAATGAATATGTCATATATATATATGTATTATATTACTATATAATTAATAAATGAAATAAATAAATAATAAATAAAATATTTATGTACAATATTAAAATTAAAAGGATAACACACACAGGACGAATATTACCCCATTATATATTAATTATAATAAATAAATAATACGTATTTATTAAAATGAAAGAAATATAAAAATGTTTAAATAGAGGATAATTATTATTAATCACGATTAATTAAATTCTATATATATGTAAAAAATGTGTACCGAGTGCACAGGGTGCAGTATTTTAAAATAAAAATATAATCTATGTTTACTTATGATTTTTATGGTATAGAAATGTATTTATATGACATATATTATATACAATTGCTCTTATATATAATACATGCAGCATTATTTCGATTCATATATAGGATTCATTCATGGAGAACTTAAATTGAAGAAATATAATTTAATAATAATTTTAAATTCTTCGTATATGGTATATACAATATATTACACATATACATTCATATAAACATATAAATCATTTTAAATTGACATAAAGTTGCAGATGTATGTAACATATATATACAAAACAATTACTTTAAAAATACGATAAAATAAAAACAATATACTATATCCACATATAAAATGTAATTGTAAGTAGAAATGCAAAAAAATCTAAAGTAAAATTTACGTATTTACTAAAAATTATGGTAAAAATATCTTTGTCTAAATAAACCATGAAGCACGTAGACAATTTGTGAATAGTTGCTATTTTTTTTTTATTTTCTTATTGTCTTTTTGTTAGTGTTATTGCGATATATACAATTTTTTTTTATTATAAATACTTTAGTTTATTTCTTGTTCCACGAAAAAGCAACAAAAAAAAATAACATATATTTTTTTTCTACTACGTTAACAGTGCAATACATTATTATATTATATTATATCCAATTCTATGAATATATACCAACTCAATATATTTATAAATATATATATATATTGTCTATATAAATATGTATGCATACTTATTTAGTCAACCATGTCGTTACAACATTACCATCGATTACAGAATTCGTATCACTGCTACTGCAATTTTGTATCAATTTTTTATAAGGTAAACAGAAAAAGCAATTGTATTTATTTTAAAAAGGCTTTACATATATATATATATGTTATATATAGTTATACATATATTCATGATAGTTAAAGTATATAGGTAAGAGTACCACCACCACCACCAATACACTACATATTACAATGGAATTTAAATTTTCTGTATATTATAACTTTATCAACAGTTAACGGCTTATAACTAATAAATGGTATATAAAATTTAAATAAAAATTTGAGTGGGAATTTTTATCACCAATTTTATATAATCAATAGTTTTGTAATAAAATCTTATCTCTATTTTTTGTTATATTTTAATTATATTTTGTAAATTTTTTATTGTCAGAATTTTAAGGGCATTCAACATTATACGTTGTATCATTTTTTAATTATAACCCGTTATCTAACTACGATATATATATAGCAAATATACAATATATGTGACTACAAACAAAAGTTATACTTTTGTTACAACTTATAATTTACACTGAAAAAAAAACATACATTCCATATTACCTATTATTATTATGTTGACATGTTTGTGTAAAATTTATAAATTTGATTGTCTAACAATTTAACTGGAGTATAGGCTTCGAATAAATGAAACAAAATGTTGAACTCTTGTTTTTTTAATTCCAATCGAATGCACTCGTATTATTCAATTTTTAAAATACCTTATATTTCTCTTAGGAAACGGTGGTTATTATCAATAATTATATCTATTATATTGTTTTGAGAGTATTCGATATATTCAGAAAATTCGATTACTTCAAATCATATTGTCGAATTTTCAGTTTCTCTAATAATGCCGTTTTAACAGTATGCTAAATAAAGCTTTAATTTTGATGGTGTTTTTTTTTCCGCAAGCTTGAAAATAACAACATAACATGGTTCAATAAATACAAATTTTTACAAAAAAATTACAGTCTCTTTTTTATTTTTTTTTTTTTTTTGAGTGTCGCAATAAATGTATCGAATATATATGTATTTTATTGAGAGTATAATTTAAGTTTATATACCCGTTTTTTTTTTTTTCTTCTTATATGTACACTCAGTACATTTTGTGTTCAATATTTTTATCCATTGATTTTTATATATTTATAAACAAACAAACTAATATATTATAATAATGTAATAATACAATAATATTGTATTGATGTTATGTGATTGATTTCAATAAAGATTTCAAATGTATTATTAGACCATTTTTACCAATTATTACGATATACTTATTGTATGTGCGTGTATATGTGATATTGTTTAGTTAATTCATTATAAATGGTTTAATATTTATAATTTAGAATAGTTACACAATAGATAAGTTATCTTTTATATTGTTAATTGTATTAAAATATAGAAAGATTTTCATTATTATATGAAAAATTTGAATTTACTTTTTATGTACTTTATTTATATTATTGAATTATTAAAAATGCAATGGGTTAATTTCATGATTGTTTTGCATTTTTACTTTATATTGTATACAATAGGTATTATTATTATGGAGTTAGCACATCTAAATCTATACATACGTCACATGTTAACAATAACAATGCACCAATTATCGAAAGGTATAGATGTTTTCATAGTGCCATAAATTTTATATGAGTAATAATGAGTGTGCAGACATTATTAATCTTTGACTATATGGTGTGTCCAACGCCATATTTCCAAGAATAAATCCGTTTTCTTATTTTTCATAAACGAACCAGTGCTGACACACAGCTGAAAAATTTTCAGTAGAGATTTTCTTTTTAAAATACACTATAAATAATTTCTATTCTCATACAAACTGTGTGGATGACCTAAAATATTAAATATGATTTCATATAGAGTATTGCGTACTCTGATCAATATTCAATAAATAGTTAATTTACAAAAAAAATTATTATGCTAGTTGCAATAAATTATATTGTATTTTAAATTATAGATAGGTAATTGTAAAATTCTTGGAATTCATTTATCTATTCTATTTACTACAAATATTGTATTATAAATAAGAATTCCTGGTAAAAAAAAAAAATATCGTATATCTATTTACTAACAATCATTGTGGAAACCACATGTAAATGTAATACTATATATATATATAGTTATGTTTCTATATGCATAATGAACGATACAAATATATATAAAGAGGTTAACGTATAATGTATATTATTGATATTGTAAATAATTGAAAAAAAAAAAAAAAAAAGGTTACGTCACACAACGCAATTTAAAAAAAAAAAAACAACTTTTACACAGTAACAAAATGTTATAAAATATAAAATATATATTCTATAAAAAGCTAAATGTGCGTGATTTATTTCTATATATGATATTTATATAATCTGGATTATTTATTCTTTTGAAAAATTTTGCAAAAAATTCTTCAATTATCTAATCTTGTTTGTTTAATGTTAGGAAAAAAAAACAAACAAACAAAATAAAACATTTGCAGATAATGTCATAATTTTATTCGTCAAACGTGACCAAATATTTTATAAAAGCTTTTGCGGTTTTACTGCTATAGGTTTTTTTTTTTTCATTTTTTCATTTTTTCATTTTTTTTTTATTATTATACAATTATTATTTTTGCCCAAAGAACAAGAAAAATACTCGGTGTTTGTGTATAGAAGAAACCAAATTAAGTACTAAAACAGTAAAAATATTATTTGAAAAAAATATTCGTTTTATATTATATATTGTATGTGCACAACCTAAATATTGTGTGTTAGGGATATGATTTTACTTTATTGGGGGAAAGATCTATGGTATTTTATATTTAGGTATATGATGATACATGGAAACCATATACCATATATATATGGTATGAAAGGTTCATAAGGAATATGAACGTACATGCATACAAATAAAAATATTTTGCTTTCATTTTTTGTGTGTTGATATTATATGTTCGCAGTAATATACGTATAATATTATTAGGATATGGAGCGACATTGTATACAAATGTATATACATAAAATGAAAGAAGATATGTTTTATGATTGTAATAAATTTGTCATAAAAAATTAATGTTAAACAAAAAGGACCATATACTTATATACCTATTTTTATTTGTGGTGGTGGTGATGGTGGTGGTGATGGTGGTCGTCGACTATGAATAGTAATCAAATTATTTGTTTTATATAAGTATATTCATATTTTATATTATTTTCATTGTTGTGTGCATTTTTTTTTTTTTTGTCCATATATAAAGTTTAGATTTTCTCCATTTCTTTTTAAATAGAATTGTAAAATGCTTTTATATATCGTAAATACTCAATTAAATGTTCAGTGCAGAGTAAATTGTCCCTCAATTATACAATAAACAATAAAGTTATATAAGCATTAGAATTTGGTATATATATATGGTATTCATTGTATACTTAATTTGTTTTATATTTCAAATATATAAATTTACAAAGATTTTTATGTTTTGAGCAACAATTAATTATATACAGTGAAATTACATATATTCACCATATACACGTAGTCTGTAAAGAGAATATATATTGTATAAAAATTTAGTAATAACAACGCCGGTATTGATATTGTTAATTTTCAAATACCATATACAACATTGTATTTTCACAGTAAAATATAGTATATGTATATTATTTCACATTTTTCAATTTTCATTGTGAACCTATTACGAGCTATATATTTGTATTTATGTTACTATACCAATTTCATATACATTATAAGCTACTATAAATATATGTATATTTTTCCAACTATATGTACATGGTATATGTATTATAATATCAATTTTCACATGACATTTCAATATAACATATGCGACAGAATTGCAATTTTATAGACATGCATATAATAAAATATATACCATATATATATATAGTTATAAAACATTGAACATTGGAAAAATATGAAGTGTTATACAGATAATGTAAGTCAATAATTCAAAATTGTATTCAATGAATCAAAGATGTAAATTAACTTTATGTATTCAAATATGGATTTTATTCTGTTTTTTTTATTTGTCGTTTAGTTATTTATTTATATTATTATATTGATAATACATAGTTAAATTTATGTTATATAATTTATATTATACCTGTACTGGTTTTATTTTATATATGTCAGTGCGATAATGTATTTATATTGTGGTATTATTATTATTTTTATTAATTTTTTATATTTTTTTTTAATGATTACTGATCAAGATTTAATCATTATATATTTAATAATTGCAAAAATATTGATATACTAACCTCCTCATCGGTCTCTCATATTTTTTGCTCATTCACGTTATGTAATCAACAAACAAATGATGTTACTCTGATGTGGAACATTTCGCATCCATATACGAAACATTCAATACAGTCAAGTTTGTAAATTATTCCGCATATAGATTACAATTAACCAATTTATCTACAATACATAAATATGATTGAGAAATTAAAATATTTGTAAAATATTTGTTTGTTTTTGATGTAATTGTATGAAATATGTAAACAAAACACAAATTTAACATATTTTTCTGATGAAACAATTGCATTTCCATACAGGAATATAAAAAATTCTTAGATAAAAAATATTATATAATATTTTAATCTTTTTGGAATTTTTTATATGTTTTTCATTACATATTCATATTATTTTTTTTTTCACATAATCGAGTTTATCGGAAGCAAAAAAATAATAGAAAACTCATTTTATTTTAATTAATTTTAATTGATATTATATAAAATATAAAAATAAATAATTAAACTATTATATAATAATTGATTGTGTGTATTCTTTTTTATTTTCAGGAAATAACTATGCGATTGATTGTATGATTTTGTACATATAAAAATGTGAGTTTTTGTTTTTTTTTTCATCTTTAAATTAAATACTTAGATTTTAAAAGTTTTATTTTATTCATTTTTTATTTTTTCAGCATATAGAAAAACAAAAAAAAAAACTTTATAATTCAGTAAAATCTTAATTTTTTTCATTAAATAAAATAAGAAAAAAAATCTTGTTATGTTGTTGATGCTTCTGTTATTGGTTACAGTTTTTGTATATATATATATATATAACATATATTATACATATATACGTAGGCAGGCTGAATAGTACTCGACCTACCAAATTAGAAAGTTTCATTCTTAATACTAATCGCATGTAAAATTTTAATTTCAATTTATCATTTCGTTACACTAGTATTTTATTTTACTCTTTGAAATATTGGGCTTCTCATTCTAAATCTAATTGAACAAGTCTTTTAGATGATGTATGTGAAGGTCGTCTAAAAACTGCTATAACACCACAAATTATTCAACAATTTAATATAATAAAAAATTGTCTTCGTGTGTTAGAATAAGAATTTTTCAGACAGTCCTCTTGTACAAACATATAGGAAAACATATTCTTGTTTTCATTCGGTATTTTATTTTTAAAATTTTTATGTATATGTATGTTATAATATATATATATATATATATGGTATATGTAAAAGAAGCTGTATACTTATAAATTTATTATATACAATATATATATTTTCTATTTATCAAAAAAGAATCGCTACAGGCTAAGTGAAAAATTTAATTTTTCATTCAATTAGTTACCATCGTATCGTCTATATATATATTATATATAGACTATTGTTGTTGTCACAAAGTAAGAGGCAACAAATAATAATGAAAAAATAAAAATAAAATAGAAGGCAAAGTAAAATGAAAGAAAAAGGTAAAGTGGCAGTCAGCAAAAGCCTTTGTATACTTAAATTGAATTCACGTCTTAACGTTTTCTAACGACGACGACAAAAAGAATTATGTTTCAATATATATATATAGATAGACACACACACTATAGATACAATACTAATATTATATGTATTTATAGTGTATTACCTTGTATACACATATACTATATTATAAGACACATTCATTTTATAATATAAATTTTATGATTGTAAAGATGTGTATAGTATTAAGTAATTAATTTGAAATCTTGTTGACATGAAATTATTTTCTAAGAAAATATTACAACAAAATAGGTAAATGTTAAAACTTTATAGTGGCTGATGCATGTACATCGTATGCATATATGTATATTGTGCATATACAATAACCTGAATGATATGTCTGATTATGTTTTGTAAAATTTTTTTTTTGTAACCTTTGCTTAATGCCAATAATTTTCTATGTACAATTTTAACCATATACTATACTATTTCATAGCATTCATAAAGAATTACAAAAAACACATCGTTATATTTATAATATAGCTTTTTCTTCATTAACTGCTTTATTATATCCGCACTCTCATTCCACTTACATACATATATCTACTAGGACGCATCGTTGAGAATTTATAGCCATTTTAATGTTTTTTTTCTTCAACACGTTTGACCCATCAAAGAAATGTCCGCCATTCAATTCGGAATGGATACAGTGCTAACAATTTTGTTTATTCAAATTTATAGGAGTTATAGACAATAACATGCGAATATTCAATTTTTTCTATGCCATTACAGGGGGTTGTAACATATGGCAAAATTTAGTTTATATTTGACCTAGATATATACCCATATTGTTTTATAAAATATTATATGAATGCAACATAAAATATTTCAATATAATTGTAAATATATTGCATCAGTTTAATTGTTTTAAATATAATATTATAATAGTATAAATTATAAATATATATATATATCCAACAATTCAATATATTGTGCATTCCATATATATGAATCTGTGTATGAGGGAGGAAAATATAAAATATTTTATTTATCGTAATAAATTAATTTTAATATAGAGAATATATGTATAATTTCACCAGTATATATATATATGATATATGAATATGTAATTAAAATATATTTTATTTTAACATATGTGTGTATTTTACAATATACTGTATTAGGTATATATATATCTATGTATTATTAAATCATATATAAATATACAATACTTGTTGAATTATTATATGATAACATTTTCATTTTAATAATTGTTATTTATGAAAATAGAAAACATTATGTTATAATTTTAATTAAAAAAAAAAAATCGCTTGCCATGTGACACATCTGACTTGTCTGTGGCATGAATTCTTTTAAATTGGGGTATTTCTCTTTTTTTTGAACCTTAGTGTGCTTTAAACCTTATTTTTGTATATTATAATATCATTATCAATCAATTCTCAAATATTTAAACTCTTCTCGAAATTTTGAGAATTGCTAAATTTATTTTATTACACCACTGAAATTTTTATTATCAATAATTGAAGTCAATGCGATGACGTTACACACATCGACTACCACAATAAACGCTTTTTCCAAATGATCACAAACGATTAAGTACAATTTTGCAAACTTGTATTAAAGTTGACGCTAAAATATAAATAAATTGAATATATTTCAGTACGATAAATAATAATGTAAATCTATTCTATTATGTCAATACTATATAGAAATAGTCCCTATATAATCTCAATTGTTTACACAAAAGCAATCTGTTGTCGTTAGTCAAAAGAAAATATATATATGAATTAATTAATTAATTTACTTAAACAATGTTATGTAATTCTGATCATCATAAAAATTACCCTTAAAATATAATATACATATTTTATATACGCACATAGTACACACCTTATGCACATACCTATATATTGTTAAAACGCACATGCCATTCAGTATGTATAACATTCAAACAGAATATTATTTATGCACCAACAAACAACATAAAAATGGCAGTATACATAGTATTTTTTAAAAATTATGTATAGATAATATAAAAAAAAAATCTACTTGCATGTTTGAATACCACAGAGTAAATGTCAATCTGATAAGAACATCAAACACTTTATTCCATCAAAAAGATTATATTATAAATGCAGTTTGCATATCACCGTAATTATCACTTGTGACTGTCAAATGTCTTCTTTGAGATTTAAATTATGATATATGAATATGTGCTGTCGTTTTATATAATTTATGTATATATATCTTAAAGGTAAATTTATATACTGTATAATATATTATATATCGAGAAAACACATAAAAGTGTGTATATATTTATAGTAAAGTTTTATATATATATATATGGTATATACCATATGTTCATGATATTATTAACGTATTAATGCATCTGTATAGGGAGAATATCTTTACCAAGTGTGTATCACTTGCATAAATAGTACTACTACTATTTATATGTGAATGGTGAATATTTATAATATACTTAGATGTCTATAGAAATTACGACATTTACGTATAGAACTAGCTATATATTATAATATAGATATAAAAATACTTAAAATTATATACAATAAATGTGAAATGAGGATAAATAATAGATAAAATAAATAACATTTTATTAAAGAATTGCGTAAATATAGTACTATTTGCATTACGAATTTTAATAAGAATCTTTAGAATATTTATTGATAATATATTAGTAGCAATAAAGATGTGTATTTTCGTATATATGAAAACGTTCAAATCTACTTTAATATTTACCAATCTATAGTATTGTAGTATTGTATTCTGTAACTTTGATATCATATATTTATTGTATAATTTTATATTTAAAATTTTTTTTAATTGTTCTATGTCTGAAAAAGTGTAATTTAAGAGAAAAAAAAAATCTTTACATATAATATTTTTTTATTGTTTGGGGAATAAATTCTATAACATTTCCTATTTATTTTTTTTTTCCCCATATAAAAATCACTATTTTTTTTTTGCTTTTCCTATGGCTTTTACTGTTTGGAAAAATAAAACACATAACTCAAATTCTTTTACATTAAAAAATAACATAAGAATAATCACACTGTGCTTTAGGCAATTGTCTGGTCCTTTTTACATATATATGTACTATAAATATATACGTTGAAAAGTTTTTAAATAAATTCTTCAATATTTTCCAAGCATTCATTTACTAACTACATGCTATTTTTTATAATTTTGCTCTAAGATATATATTTAATACATTACAACTATACGCAATATAGTTGTAAGTTTTAAAACATATATACGATATGCATATTATATAAAATAGAAACACAACACAGCAATTTTGTTGTTAATTTTCCATGTATAAACTATCATTAAAATCATTATAATCATTATCATCAATTTCATCATTCGCATCATCATCCTCTTCATCAGAATCGCAATGTATGTATGTATACAAACATATAAATTTGTTGTTGGCTTTTCACTACTATTTATCAACTTGTCAAGTTCAACGTATAATTGCCATTGCCTTCTGCTGTGCTTATACAACAAACTTACCAACCAAACCATTTCACATATTAATTATGAGGCTTGAAATATGTCACTTGAACACGTTCCAAGGCTAAACAAATGACAACATGGAATATGAATGAAAACAAGCGAAGAGAGAGTTAAAAAAAAAAAAAAAAAAGGAAAAAGTCCAATTATTTTTATTCTCCAACAAAATATATATAGCATGGTATCTATCTGTAGATAGACGTAATACAAGTGTATACGTATTATTATCCGCGTACAAAATATAAATACAAATAAAATATGCAATGTCTGTTTTAACTAAATATATATATATAAACATATAAATACTAAATGTTGTAGTATATAACACAATACATATCCTGTCTGTCTAAATACCAACACACACACATCGAGTAGCGATACAGATTTTTAAAAACATATTTGTATATTGAATAGCATTAGTTAAATTTTTTAACATTTCTTTTTAATTTATTTTCATATTGATATTTCATATATATTATATAATACCCCTAATTTTATTCCTTTTGACGAAATTATTAGTGATTGTACATTTATGTACATTGCAACATAAACATAAACACATAGATGGTAGGCTCAAAGGGATTATAATTTTGATGTATAACTAGATATATTTAGTATATATGTATGGTATGGTAATATTTGTTAGAACTGTATGCGGTCTCATCATATTTCATCAATCATAAATGGAAATTGAAACACGAAAAATAAAAATTGATTTACACATCTCTAAATAAATATAATTGAATTATGATTACATATATTATGAACTGTTTGTATATACACCTCTATACATATACATATTCTGTTATTTATTATATGGCTATATATTAAATTGGTTATATCCTAATGTTATCATCGCAAAACTGTGACCACCACTACCATAGGCGTGTATCTTTGACACATCCATTATAATTTTGGGTAAAAAAAAAAATTATTTTATTTAAAGTACCTTTTTTGGTTTTTTTATTTTTATTCCTTTTATATCACACATGTATGGCCCTTATGATGGTTTGTTTCATATTGTTATATATATTTAACATAGGTATTTCTATATACACAAAAATTTACTAATACAAAAATTCAATTTCCGATTTATCAAATATGCGGGATATTAAATCTATTTACCGATATTTTTATGTTAATTAAAGTTGTATTTTATTTTTCTAAGAATATTTATTAAATTAATTTTTAACTTTTTAAACTTTTTTTTTTGCAATACAATTCTTCTTTTAGCATGACATATATTTTAATTGAAAGTTTAGATAAATAAGTTATTTTTAGTACCATATGTACCATATTATATTTATTTTTTTAATTTACATAACAATTAATTTATAATCATCAATTAGGTTTACTCAAACCTAATGTAAATATAACTTGTTTATAAATAAATGAACAAGCACATTATGTGTAAAGAATCTATGTGTTATTTAAAAAGCAATTTAATTTAAGTAATAAATTGATTTTTCTAGCAATAATATTATTTTATATACATTCATAATAAAACTTTCTAATTTTAAAATATGTATATTATTTTATACAATTTGTACCTATATACACAATAACAATAACAACACAACACAATAATCATTATCATTATATATTAACACCAGACCTCTCTCCTCCTATATTCACATATACAAATTATATATATATTTGTTTTTTCTGATATTAACTTTATGAAAATATTTAAAAACTTTTCCGTATATACTGTTTTTTTTTAATTTTTTTTTTTTCTTTCGTTTTCATTACAGAAACTTAAAACTTAATAAAAAAAAAAAAATTCTAGCTTTTATTTTTAATATGAATAGTATATTATACAAAAAACAAAAAAAAATGGCAATGCAAAAAGAAATAGTAAAATATTGAACGTAAAAAACATTCCGAACAGAATGAAGATAAAGTTTGTAGTTTTAATTATTCAAAGTACTTTTTAAAGTGCTTTTATTAAATAATCAACGAATTTTGTAAGAAGAGACAAAAAAATTATTATGCAACATAACATTCTTTAAATAAAATAAATATCAATTGTTTGCACTTGTTGTTTTTATAGGTTGGTGTATAGTATAGATAGTATTTATAGTTAGGAAATATGATTTTATATTATTAGGCTTATCTTTTTGTTAGATATATTAGTTTTTTTTTCCAATGATATGAAGATAAAAAACTTTAAATTTTCACACAACTATTATAATTATTTATTGTTTACAAATTGACATACAGTGTTGATAATTGATAATTACACAAAAATATACCATTTATATATATAGCAATTACAAATGATGCAACAATTTTCTATCGTATATATAAAATATGGTATACTGGATCCAATGGATTTTTTGTTTGTATTTGCAAAGTTTAAGTAATCAAAAAAATACCTTGGTTCAACTGAAATTCGTTTTATGTTTTTTGCCGAATCATAATGTACACAATATAAAATACAAATATATATGTTTTATGCGGACTAACAAGACAATATATAAAATGTTTTGGTAACCACTGATACCACATAAACATGCATTTATTATTATTACCATATATATATGCATACTTGGAAACATATAACAATAGTTTTTCGTATCTATTTATATTATTTACAGAGAAATTCATGTTGAAATGCTATTTTATCCATATATATATATATACAATATATAGAGAAAGAACAGGAATAAAACACATTAATTGACTGATATTGGCAGGACATGCGATGAATAGCAAAATTCATTTTGCCAATCAAGTGAAACAAATGTTTTCCTCATGCAAAATTGATGTATTTGTTTCTATAATATATTACATGAAATATGTGAGGATATAATGTAATTCAGATATATTTTGCTTGTCTGTATATATGCGTATAGTTTACATCAATGAGTACATAATATATATATATATATAATACAGTTGCCGGTAGGTAAATTCACTCTACCTACACACATTTTTATACAGTTAATATCGATAAAAACTATTGCCATTAATTAAAATTGGACAAAACATATTTATTTTTTTTATAAAAACAAAACATATATATATTTTTACGCAGAAGAAGTACTAAATTTTTATGTTGAATACAAATTATATAACTTTTTTTGTTTTTTCTTGGTTGTTGAGGAGCTTTCAATTATTACTATACACACACACACACACACACACACACAGTAACATGAATAATTATATAGCAAAAAATCCGGGGTTATATAAGTTGAGTTTTACACAAGCAGCACACCACCCACCCACCCCACTGTGCACTGTGAATGTATTAAGAAAATTGGAAAAAAAATCGAAAAAAAAATAAAATAAAAGTTTATTTCTTATAGGCTGAAATAACATTCATTAAATAACAAAAATATAAATTTATAAAATCGGAACTTGAAAAATACTAAATTAATTTGGAATAAAGTAAAATCTTAATTTTTTATTTTTTTTTTCTCCTATTCCGTAAATAAAATTCAATAAAATAACAATTCCATTTATTAAAAAATATGTATTATGTATAAGTTAAATATCAGACATCAAGACGGTATATTTTGTAAGAGTCTTAACTATATGATGAATAATGAAGTACATATTATAATACATATAATGATAAACAATTTTCAATTTCAAGTTCATCAAAATGAAAATATTCGCGTATATATAAAATGCTTAACATCAAAATCAAATTAATAATAATAATAAAGAAAATGTAAAAAAGGAAATTGAACAATTTACTATAATATAATTTAAAATATATATATGGTATAAAAGCTGTACTTATATCTCCTTATGTTAATCGGATAAAATAGGTTATATTGAAAGTTTTTGTAAAAAAATACGATAGAAATATTTCATTTCGAAAAAAAATTTCAATCATGCAATTCTTTGTTGATCTCAGCTTTCAGAACTGTGCAGTATATGAGTTATTGATAGTAAATCATTGGTGACATTTTATTTAGGTAGTAAACAAAATCTAAAGTTGACTGTTTATTTTATTATTGTATCCTCGAAAAATATAAATAATAATAAAATATACTTACTACTTACTGCATGGCGTTATAACACAGATGCGGTTTTAGCCTTCTCCAACACGCTTTTCCAACCTGACCTATTCGCAGTCCATGTCTTCCAATTCCGAATTTTAAGGATCTCTATATCACAGTTTAATGCATCTAGCCATCTTGCCTTAGGTCTTTCGGCTCTCCTTCTACCTTCTGGTTTACCATTTAACAGTTTTTTCGGCACACGCTCCTCCTCCATGCGTACTACGTGTCCAAGCCATCTCAATCTATTGATTTTAATTGTTTTGACAATATTTGGTTCAAATTCTCCGTGCCATATTTGGTCCCGTCAAACAACAGAGTGGTTGGAGGCGACGATACAATTTTGAATAATAATATGTGTTTAAATTAAAATTATCTTCTGTTTAAATTTTTATAACTTCAGTACTACTTACTTGATTTTTTTACTTTGTTCAATAAGGTTATTTTTAAAATTAATATTATATTATTCAAAATAATCGCCTACTTTGTGTCAACCATCGCTTGTCTGCCGAAACGCATTTATATACAGTATATTAAAAAACGCGATGTTTTCATTATTGTAAAATATGTAAATATTCAAAATAGTATAAAACACACCCTTTGCCAACACCACTGATTAGAAATTGTTTTTTAATGTGTATTATAAAATATATTTATGGACTATATCGAAAAGAGTTCTCTTAATGAATGAAAATCTATTTTATTTTACATTAATTCATATAATATATTTTATCAAAATATGCATTATTATATAAAACTGTCTTGCTATGCAATCTTTCTTCCATTGGTATATATGTACAAATATTTTTACTTTATTCTAGTTTAAAGCTATAGCTATAAACTTTGAATATTAATATACATTAATCTATTTTTTTTATCAGCAAAATCCTTTAATTAAATTTACTAATATCTTCTTTTTCTATATGCATATCAATCAACATATACATAGCTACATTGTATAGGTGGTCTATACATAAATTAATTATGTGTATTGTTATTATACGAATATGTTTAAATGTATAATATATATAATGTATTAAAAAATATTCAAAAATTTCTGTTGACCCTTGATCTGTTGAAATATGTGTGTTTTTTTTTTATAGATATTTGGAGAACTTTAATCACTATTATATAAATTATATATAAATTGTATATACACCTATACATATATGAAAACCTTTAATAATCTTAATTAACTTTAAAGTTTCTTTTGAAAATTTCATGCATATATAATGTATGCTCTCATCTCGTATATAATATTGTAAAATAATATGATAAATTTAATTTATTAGAAAATCTGAAACTTTTACTTAAAATCCATGTAGTATATTCACTATTATATTTCATCGTTGGTTCTTAAACTCCATATGTTGTGTTTGCATGCGATAGTAAATCCCAAAATTTTATTATTTTTTTTTCTTTTAATAAACTTTAACTTTTGTTTTTTTTTTTTTGTATGGTTATGGTGAAAATTTTTTATCTTAAATCCAGGATAAAAGTACATATATATAATGAAGTTTAAATTTCCATATTATATATAAAGATATAAAGATACACTGTTACACTGTATAGTTAGTTATTAATGTATTTTATATAAGATTTTTAATTTAAATTATATATGCAGGCACACATACACACACACACACACAAACAACGCACATATATACCCATAATATCTTATCCAAAAGTATTATTTTAATCCGTGTGATGGAAAAGAAAATGTATTTTAAATAAAATTAAATTTCAGTAATATATATATAAAAAATAAAAAATAATTTAATAATATTATTAAAATTAAGTTAAATTAAAAAGTTAATTTTCAGTTTAACTTTTTAAGTAAAGTATTGTGAAGAGAATGAGAAAATTACATTAGATATTTTTTCATTGACGTGAAAATTTATATTATAATCGACCAAAAAAAATGTCTGCACTAGAATTAAAATTCGCTTGTAATTTGTAGTGCGAAAAGGGAATGAATATATTTTACATTAAAATTCACTTCGATTTTATTTAACTTTTTTATTTGTTTTACATCAAATGAGAATACTCATTTTCGGCAGCGAAAATTAAAAGTTTCCATAATTTCGGTATATTGAAAATAATATAATTTACATTTCCATTTTCACTTAAAGTGAAATGAAATTAGTATAGCTAATTTATGGATAATATTTATAAGATTGATTTTTTTTTTTTACTTTCTCTCTCTCTCTCCCTCTCTCTCACTCTCTTTTTTTTTTATATTTATTATATCTCTATCTATATATATATAAAAAATCAGAAAACCATAACCATTAGTTAAATATATAAAATATATAAAATGTGTATATAATCAATATTATACATAATACAAATATTCCATAAAACATATTGTAATATGTTTCTTTTTTTTTATTTACGATGAGTATTTATGCTTATGCTGTGAATCTGTTGTATATAATAATATATATCTATTTTCAAAAAAAAAAAAAAAAAAAGATAATAATAATAATAAAAATAAAAAATAAAAAGGAAAACAACAAAAATGCGTATACTTTTACTATAAATAGAATCCGTAAATACATATATAACTGAAAAAAAAAAAAAAAATGGCAAAGATGCTAAAGCTTAACCCCAACAATGACAACATTACAAAATACCATTCTTTTATAGTGTTTCTTTAGCATGGTATAATCTTTTAGAAAAATTCTTTTAGGCCTATTTGTTTTTATAGCCATAAAAGATGCTTAAAGAGCTAAAATTGGTTTTGAAAACATCAATAGGGATGGGTTTATAAATTTCTTCGTCTTTTTTTTTTCTGTTTTTCTTTATTTATTTATTTTTCTGAATATAAAGAATAAAATATATATACACCAAGAAAAATAGAACACACTTTTCGTTTTCTCTGTTATGGTTCTGTTATTATTATTATTGAATGGTTTTAACTTTTTTTTGATACAGTGAAATGTTTTATCTTATGTAAATAAATGCACTATACGTTTTTTTATCTGCGTACACATAAATATAAATATTACAATTTACAATCCAAGGAATTTTAAATGTAAGAATAACACTTGGAATATAATGTATTTGATATATTGTTACAATTATAATTTATAATACGTTGTTGTTGTGTGGTAACCTTTTTTTATTTCTATTACAATATTATATTTTATGAATTGTATATTATATCGAATTTCTATTTTTAAAATTTATTGATTATTTATTTTATAATACAATATACGAATATGAACATCATAAATACTATGGGCTTTAAATAATTGCATATTTATTAGAAAATTTGTCAATATTTAATATTTAGTTGTATAATATTTTGACATATTTTGCCATACATTAACAATTTGATTTTAGAATTGTTATGTGTACTTACCTATCGGAATTAAACTGGTGGGTCTTTCAATACTGCTTATCTTAAGCACTTCATCCACCTGCTTTATACTCAATGTTATTATATAGGCTGGTATAACTTCTATGTACATATTGAGTTTATTGTGTAAATGTTGTGAGAATATTTTTAAATTATTTATAGTTCAATTATGAATCAATGCACCACATATACGCTATATATTGTAAAAATTGTAAAGTTAATAATCAATAAAATATGCATTTATATAGTAAATTACTAAATTACATATGCATTATTACTATTATTTACACATAAGGTTATTTTCAATAGAGTAATAATTTTAACATACATATATTTGTTTTATATTTGTATACAATAGTAAATTACATGTTCGTATATATACAATGCATGTAGCTTATCATATTTTCATTTATTTGCCTTTACATTCATAGTATTATATTATAGTATAACTTAAATTAAGGGGTCGTGTTCTCTCGATAGTCTAATTTTAATGTATAAATGTTTTTAAAATTTTATGGAAAAATTTTATAAAATAATGAATTTACAACCTTCTTCGACTTACCAAAACGGGAAGGCATCAAATTTTTTTCTTAAAATAATATTACTTTTTTCCCACAATTATCAATATATTTGTTGTGCTGGACTGTCAACTATACTATATGATCTATACGAATTATGGTACCCATGATGATCAGAAAAACAAACGAAAAAAAAAAGGTAACCACGCAAAAGAATAGTATGTCACTTGAAGTGAAATTCAGATGAAGGTTTTATGTTGGCTACAGAAGGAAATTCATAATGCACACCCTTCAGATGATAATCATTTTACCGTCATCTTGCTGGAAATTTAATTGTAAACTAAATACCACGCAATCGATTGTCGAGATATCTTAAGTTTAGCACACGACCTCTTAAGTATATATATATAAATTATAATCGAAACATATGTCCTATATAGTATATTTGCACAGAAATTCATAATGCCAAACACATCCTATATGAAATAATATGTTGTTCTAGATCTCAATAGATAAATGTAAATACAATATAATAATATAATAATGTATGAGTATATTTATATATAGGCAATGTGAATATCTATGTATGTATGCATGTTAAAGATTGTACTCAATACTTGGTATTTATAATACAATATTTTGTATATTATATAATATGTATTAATATGTTACAAAAGGTAAATAGATGACATTTCCTTATATATTTATATACAAGTATGCTCTCATCTCATACAATTACGTGCAATGATTGTCAATTATTATATTTCCAATTTATAGTAATACATTACTTTAACATGAATTAATAATTATAAATATTTATTATGAATTAATTCTTAAAAAATTCATTATAATTTTATGAATATCAATTTCTTAATATTGAAAGACCTTAAATTATAATGCATTGTATAGATTTTCACAGTTTACACATATTTTCATACATATTAAAATTTCTTATTTGTTAATAAAATGTGATTGAACTTTTATATTAATTTATATACTCGTGGTATATATTAATAATATTTATTGTAGTATAAATAAAAAATGTGTAAATTGCATGAAATTACAATTTGTTATATATTGGTACGTACGTAGGTATATAAAAATATATATATATTAATAAATTTTAATCGTGCAACATTTAAAATTACTAATAATACAACATTACCAAGAATAATATAAAATACAATCGAAATATACAATGAAAAATAATATATTTATATACAAATTTATATTTTGTATTATAAATATTATGTTAAATAATATGACGACACAATTAAATTGAATTTCTGTGAAACAACCGACACTTATACGAAAATTATGTTAAATAAAAAAAAAATGTATATAATTTTTCTATATAAATAGATAATAATTGTCGAATAATTTTATAGTGTTCAATAAAACATTGGCATTGCGAGTAAATTTTTATCTTTAAATTGTATATAGTATCATAATAGTTAAATTAAATTGGGTTTCAAGATAAGTAATAATATTTATAAAAATGTTAACAAAATTCTATGTATCCCTATTGATAGGGATCTGCATAATTTATATATCATTTAATGAAGTTAATTGTAAATCTTTGTCCGGTGATGCTGATGATGATATGGACGTGGCTAGTTCGGATAAAAAAGAAGATTGGAAAAAAGGTGGTGGCAAAGAATACAATCAAAAATCATTTTCGTCTAAAGGTGAAAAAGGTGATAAAGGTTATAAGGGTGCACATCAAGAGGAAAAAGGTTCAAAGGGACATCATGATAAAGCCGGTGATGCAAATCATAAAGCTAATGATGGTGGCAGCGAATCAAAACATGAAGATGACGGTGGATATTCGCAGGGCAGCAGTAAGGGTGGAAAGGGTGACAAAGGATCCGGTTACAAAGAAAATGGAAATTTTAACGGTGGTCATAGTACCAAAGGACATCATCTTACTAGTAAATCCGATGATTATAGTAAAGATATAACATTTTATGAAGAAGATGGTGACAGTGGTTTTGATGAAAATGATGGTGATTTCTATGAAGGATATGGTCATGATAAAGGTGGTTCCGAAAAATCTGGACATTCAAAAGGATCCTATGATCATGGTGATTTTAGTAAAAAAGGTTCTGATGATAAGGGTCACCATCATGACGACGGTGTTGGTCATGACAATAAAAAAGGTTCGGATGAACATCATGGTGGTAGTTCAAGTCATGGTTCCAAAGGTGACAAAGGCTATAAAAAATCATGGGGTAATTCAAAAAAAGGAAGTCATTAAACTTAATGTGTTTGCTTCGTTGTTGAGAATGCCTGTTTTCTATTTTTTTTTTTATTTCGTTAAACATAATTTTGTTAAATATATATAAAATAAAACTGTGATATATTTTAGGATATAAATTAATATATATAGACGTATATTTTAAATATAGATTTGTTATTTTTAATTCGTTCAGAGATCGTATTATAAATTTAATATATATACAATATAATTTTATTTAATATGTATAATTAATATTAATTATAATAAACATATAATAATATGAATAATAATAATAACAAAAAACAATGTTTATAAATTCATTATTTTTGTGTATAAATTAACTATTATCTATAAGTTAATTCCATATATTTTTTTAGTGATAGTATTCTGAAACAGAAATTTTTTATTCTCTTATAATATAATTGTCAATTTATAATTTAATCAATTCCTATATTGCTAATAAAAAAAAAAAAATGCGACATTAACAATTTAATGTAAATATGTAGAAATCAGACATAATATTATTAGTAGTATTTTATTGAATAGATTTAGTAAACTTACATAGTGGAACACCTGTTATCCAATATATAATTAAATTATGCACACGTAAATACGAGTAATGTTCATTCCCATTTCACAATTTATATATTATATTTTTATATTTATTACACACATGAACATGTACCATCATCCATCCATAGATATAGATATATTTTATATCATGTTACCAATTTTCCATATTTAATGATATATATCAATTCAATTTATTAATATATATATATATATATATGAGTTGTGTGCGAATAAGTGATGAGTCTATAACTATGATAAATGTGTGGCACTATATAAAAAGATATAAATAAAACCAAAACATAAATACTCACACACACACATACGTATACAAAATAAATACCTATTTTTATTACCTTGGTATATATATTTATATTACATATAATAAAATAATATGTTGTACTAATAATGTCAATGTGATATGAATTGAATCGGCAACAACAAAAACCAACAACAAAATTTATGTTGAAATACATATATATATAACTATATGAACACACGCATAAGTAAACATACTATATATTTATTATATACCATATATGATATAAGATATTTTTTCGGTCACGTTAAGGATTTTTTGTCCCATATATATATATATACAATTTTATTTATTTAGAATAACGTGACCAAAAATATCTTTCGTTATTAACAAATTGCTTTGACAGAACACGTTCAAAAAAGTTGTAATTAATGAAAACGAGATTTATTTCATTTATTTAGTTTTTAGAGGCTTATAACAAATTTTATTTTTGTGTTTATAATAAAAAATCAAAAAAAAAATCCTTGAAATGAATTATGAATTTGAAACATGTTCAAATTATTTAAATGGTTTAAATTTTATTGTGTATACATCAATATATAACTTTTTACTAATTGTTTTAAAAATTATAAATTTTGTTATATTGTGTATTGATTTATTTTTTGTTTTTCTCTCTGTATTCATTTATAACGAAAAACAAAACTGGAACGAAAAGGAATGTTTTATGCAATTATCATATTATCAAATTTATGGAAAAAAATACTTATATTATATTTCGTATTTTAATCATATTACACAAAACTAAAAATAGTTCTTTTTGTGGTTTTTGATAACTATGATTAAAATTACAGCTTTTTGTTGTTTTTCTTTTAATAAATTATATTTTACGCAGGTATGATATAAACAAATAATATTAATAAAATATAAACAAATAAATAAAATAAAATAACATACATAAATCCGACCACAATCAACTAAATTATTAATATTGGTTAAAATATATAAACTTTACATTTGAAAAACCCACAAATCTGACCAATAATTTTTGTTCGTTATCAAAGTTTTACTGGATATGATATTTACTTTATATAAATATAAAATAATATATAGATATTTGAATAGAGATTAAAACCACCATAATTATGTGGATAAAAAACTGAATATTATATAACCAAATATATCCGATCTACTGATACAAATTTATTTTAGTTTATTCATACTCACGTAATCGTAAGCAGTCGATTATACATATATTTATATACCAAATATTTATCAATATAATAGTTTTATATTCTCAGATTGCATTGCATCTAAAAATGTGTTATTTTGTGTTAATTTTTATTATATAGCCAAAAAAAAGAGTAAATTTAAGTAAAATATTTTATCTATTTTCAATTAGGTATATAGGCCATATTAATTTTGATAATATCAATATTATATTTATACACACAAAATGCAATATATAATCCATGTGTTACAACATAATATTATACGCGTACGTATGTTTTTATTTCTGTCAAAATAATATTGGCATTTATTGCCAAATATAAATTTTAAATCTTGATTTATGATGATGTCCTGCGGGTTCATATTTATGTTTACGGTTCATTTACGTACAATAAACCAAGCACATATATGTATACGCATATATGTTGTAATATTAATTTCAGTTAAAATGTATTGAATTTATTAATGCGATATTTTAGAGAGTACACCAGTGCTGTCTGTATGTGCTATCTATATTTATAAAATTTATATAATTTATATAATATATGAATAGTATAAATATTATTTTCAAATTACATTATGTGCATCATGTTAAAGTTAAAATATCGCTTGTTATAAAAAAAAAATTGGCGGGAGGAGCGGAATAAATTATTGGACCAGCGAAAAAAAACGTATCTAGTTACAGTATAATTTAATTAATCGATTTATTTAGATTTTCATATTTTTATCGTTTTGTTTGAATATTAAAAAAAAATCTACAAAATTAATTAACAATTTATATGTTACACTGTGTGATTGGATTCAAAACTGACACTTTTAAAATCTATAATTTCTATATTTTTGCGTATTCATATATAATTGTAATTTTATCTTAAATTCCTTATGGTATATATATATTTATATACAATTCTATGTATTTATAACAATTTACAATCGACGAGCAATATGGAATTTAATTATTGTATGCAGTTATGTTTAAATTTTGAATATACATACCAAATATTATATTGTAGTAATTATTAATATTCAAATTAATATTAACAAATAATAATGTTTATGTAGAAATGCGGTGATGATGAAATGGTATTATTCAAAATATGTGGCCGCCATGGCAATATTAGTTTGTTAAACATAATGAATGTGTGTGGCTATAGCTGCATATGGAAAATATCATATCAAAATAAGAAAGCATTAAGAAAAGAAAATATAATTCCATTAAAAATGATAAAAGATATATGTTGGATATATCATATCACTTAAATATAACGTTTTTCACTAAACACGTATAAACATACACACACACACACCATAAGACCACGGTTGTTAAAAACCTTAAGGCACAAATACATATATTTATCCAAAGAAATAATATACATATTGTTTTGTGTATCTATATAAAATATGGTAAAATTAAAGGAAAAATGAAATGAAAAAAAAATAAGAAAAATAAAGAATTCAAAACACCTGTACTCGCAACTTCCTAACTTCAAGTCATTAATCTTACTTTTTCTGTGTGTGTGTGTGTGTGTGTGTTTTTTTTTTCAGTTGTTATTTGTAAATTTGCAACAATTTCAACGCGCCAAGATGGATAATATACAAAAAAATGAAAAAAATAAAAAATATGTGTAGATTTTTAAAATAATTTTATATGTAACAAAAGGTGATTGAGAAAAAAAACCAAAAAAACGTAAACACAAGAAATTTGAAAATGTTTAGAAATTGTAATAGGTCAGACGGTTATGAGTAAAATAATCTCTAATATCACTTTTTAAATTATACATTATAACTTATATAACTGCTATATAACACATATATTTGCAATCATAATTGAATGATAGATTACAACAATTTGCTAAATTTAAACAAATTTTTATTTATTATAACACATTTCCTTACAGTGAACACACCACCCTGCGTTTAGTTTATTTATATATATATAAATTTTTGTTTATGCATGTAATAAGCAGCTTATGAATTCATGTCATGAATACAACATGTTTTCCACTATTCATATATATATATATATAATTTTTTTCCGTAGATTTTTTTGAATGAACCAATATGTGTGTGTGTGTGTGTTCATGATGGTTTTACAAAATTATTCATGCTGAAAAGTGTATTTTTGTCTTAAGTTTTATTTTATTTATTAATATATATTTGAATTATGTTTATATATATCTATACATCTTTACATTTAGTATATTGATGTTATACATATCATATATAAAATTCCTTATATAATAAATATAGATATTTAAATTGTAAAATATTTTTTCGTTTCTGATTGATTGATGGGATAAATTTCCATGTATAGAGATATTTATATAACATATATATTTATATGTGAAAGAAGAAATATTTCTTATTTGTTATTATGTATTTGAAACAATAATTTATATTTTACAATGACCAGATGATGTTATATATGAGAATAATATAACCATATTTTATCGGTGCGGTGTGTCTTTTTATTACAAAAATATTATACTCCAATGTATATCTATTTATTTTTATTCATACAATTAGATATATTAGTTATTATAATATTTTACTGTAACAAAGTATAGAAGATCGAGAAATTAATTTGAAGTAGAATGTTTAATAAATCTATTATGTAATATGAGTGAGATAATTGTTTTGTATATAGATTATGAAAATATCCTTTTTATGCCTTTTCTATTATTTATATTTATAAATAATATTATTGTGCGTATTTTTTTGGTAAGAAATATACAATTATTTTAAGTTATATTTGTGTGTAACAAAGGAGATACCTTTTATATAATAAACATTTATTGTGTTTGTACGTGTTTATGTAATCCTGTGCAATCATTATTACAATCAAAAAACTTATAAATACATATACAATATTTATATATTTGTATACATTTCAAGAAAAAAATATCATATATATTTATATAAAATGTAAACTGTCATTTATGTATTATTTTCATTTATATAATATAAATTGTATTCAGTTATAGTTCATATTTTATAAAAAAAACACAAATTTCCATTCCTTTTATTTATATTATACATTTTTTTTTTGATTGTCATGTTATGCGCATATCTGCAGGGATGATTATTATTAAACATGAAATATTTTTTTTTCATCTGAGCAGATATACAATTATCTATTGTCGAAATGAGAAATAATTTTATATTATAGTAATTATTGAAACGAACTTTTTAAATAATACTATATAGAATTGTTTACATACGCTGGAAGATTTGAATGATGGATTCGACATTAATGTTTCGATAGAAATTTCCACAATAACGATTTTGTAATCTATTTTCAAATGGAACCCTATTTTTTTTAATTTTTTTTTTAAGTCATATATTTCTCCAAGTGGAGATTTATGTCATCTAATAAACATTTCATTACAGCCAAGTTTCGCATAGGAATATATAACAATTTTACCAATTGTACTGTAATTAACGAAAGATAGATATTTTCAAAATACAATTATTTTTATATGGGTGATTAGCCCATAACGATGTGTGTGTGTGTGTTGTGCAAACATTGTTAATCTTTGAATAACGTCCAATACCATATATTTCGAAAGATATCCGTTTTTATTGTTATTCCAATAAACGAACAAATGAGCAGAAAAATTTTAGTATTCAAATAAATACCGAAAAATTTCCTATGAAAAATAGCGAAAATGAACCCGCCAAATTTCATGATTAATAATATATATTTCGGTGCTTTGCCACTGAGCTACTGAGTGTTGGAACTATATATTCATATCATATTTCTTATAATTTAATTAATCTTTGAATAACGTCCAATACCATATATTTCGAAAGATATCCGTTTTTATTGTTATTCCAATAAACGAACAAATGAGCAGAAAAATTTTAGTATTCAAATAAATACCGAAAAATTTCCTATGAAAAATAGCGAAATTGGACCCGCCAAATTTCATGATTAATAATATATATTTCGGTGCTTTGCCATTGAGCTACTGAGTGTTGGAACCATATATTCATTACATATTTCTTATCATTTCTTCTCTTGTTGAATTTATATATAACGTAATTTCAATTTCTCTACTTTGTTGTAGGTAGGTGAATAGGTGAATTTTAAAAATTATGTAAATTTAATTTCAACTACATATTTTGACTATAAGAAAATAAAAAAATAAATTATTAAAATTGTTTTCCAACGAGTTAAATCAATTATATATATATATATATATATATATGATATGGTATATGAAATTGGATAAGACATTCAACCCTGTTCAATTTTATATACGTATTATTACTATACAAACATTAATGTATAATAACATCATATATGTTATTATAGATTATATATATATAATATATTGTACATTAAATTTGCATATGAAGCTGCGTATTGTATGTGCGTATATATGATAAATAGCATAGTCATAGTTATCTTTTTTTTTTTTTTTTCTCTTCTACCTTGACGACGTTGACAATACTGTAAAAATTTTAGTGTACACAATGAAATATATAATAATATATGATTTATTACATCGTTTTGTTTGCATAAAGTGAAGGATTTTATGAATTTTTCTTTCATATATAACCAACATATATTATGTATTGTGTATTGTATAATGTATGTGTCGTATCTATTTATTTATATATGAGTAATATTATATATAGAGACTCGTATTTATTTGAAAAAAAAATACAAATAAAATATAATATTAAAAATAATATATATATAATTGTAAAGGACATATATTTATATTTTAAAATATATACGCATTCAATTCGCATATATACATTATATAGTTGTATACTTAACAATTATTGAGATTACCATAACAATTTATTTGTTTAATGTTGTTCTATAATATACCATGGATGGATATAGTTCAATTATTTGTAAATAACGCATGTATATTTGTAAATATTACGATCAATTTCAATAAAATATGTGTATTAGGGAAAATAAAAATTTAAAAACCGCACACAACCACAAATACGTTGTGTATATTAATATAAATGAATAATAAAGAAAAACAGAGAGTATTTCACAAACACCAATTTAGAAAGATATTTTATCCCCTAAAACGAAAATCCTTTAAGCTTTGAGATGAGGATAAGTTGGTATATATATGGTAAATAAATATGTATATACTTATATTTGGATATTATTTACACAATATGAGAAATTTTTATTTGTACTATATATGTATAATGTAGATATTATACAAAATGCATATATTTCCCATTTGTACCATTTTTTTGTTGTTTTGTGTTGGTTTGTTGTTCTTTGGGATTGAAACATTCATCGATGAATCTTTTTATTATTGTTAAATGGTGGTGTAACATATTATACAATATATATTCGGTGTATTACTATATAAAAAGCTTTACGTTAAATTATATTTATATTTTTTTTTTTTTCGTTATGTCTATATGACTTTTATATGCTCACAATGGGAATAAAAATTGATTTTCTATATAATATTGTATGTATTGTATATATATAACATAATCATATAAATATATAATTCAAAATATTATTTATTCAATATTTTATTATTTATTTATAAATCAAATTCAGATTTAAAAAATACAGAAAATGGAAATAAACCTTTTTACGATAAATAGATTTTTCTTATTTCTTTTGTATATGTTTAAATGTTTCAAATGAGTGTTTCGTACTATAGATTTATAGTTTTTTTTGAATATTTTATAATAAAATTAGCAATTATTAGCTGAAAGATTAACAATATAATAATAATATATATTCTACCATATTATTATATTAATTACCAGTGGTGTACCTATATATATATATATATATATAAGTTGATTTGTATATATTATAATAATTGGATGAAATGTGAAAAATAATATACATATGTTTTTTTTTACAGATGTTTTCAGAAACATGATTTTTCCATTAATAAACTTTTGTCGGAAAAATATAAAAATTTTTTTTGTATATAAATAAATAATATAAAAATACAAGAAAACTTATTCTGTCTTCGTTTTTTTTTTATATTCTATTAATATATATACCATATAATATACATGTATAGTTGTACTATAATATATATATATAGGTATAGTTATAAATGTGTATGTACATAAAAATATGCAATCACCAAAACAAATAGCCTAACTTTTTTCAAAAATTATAAAAAGGAAAAACTTTTTAGCCTACAAACCTAAAACTGTCATCATTTTTCTTCTTTTGTTTTGTTGTTGGTGTTTACTAAAATATACTTGCATAAAATATATAAAAAATCGACAATTTAATGTTTAACCATATTTTCCCAACATATCTATATATATATATATATATGTGTAATTGTATAGCTTTATATTGAACTATTGTTAAATATAGATTTTGTTAATTAGTTATATTCTTATATAATAGAATAGAATTTAATTTTGCACAATTTAGCTAAATATCATACTATAAATATTAATGATATTACATACTATATTACCTAATGTTTATAATAGTTTAAACTTTATACTATTTTAATATGGAAAAAAAAAATACTGTATATATTTAATCTGATCGAATGCAACAGCTAACTCAAATGTAAATCAATGAAATCAATCAAATTTGAAGACAATAACTCTAGTGAAACATTAGTTAGTCATAGTCAATCAGTTATTTTCCTATTGGTCGATATGACAACAAATATATGTATATTTCATATTTTATTTAGCAACAAATGTAGTAATGTAAAAATAATATTTTATAAATAGATGAAATTTAACGTTTTATATTATTAAAAAATAATGATATTTAAAATAATCTTCCAAATTTCTAAATTTCATTTAATCAATTTGTTGAACGAATACAGATTATTAAAAAAAAAATTATCTTTATTTAACCTTTTTATTATTTTTCCACTTTAATTAATTATATAATTCATATTTGTATATTTATTATTTTTATTTTATCTATTATTGTTAATATTATATTAATCTATATTAATCGTTCCTTTTTTTTTCATTTGCCTTCAAAGTCCTATGTGAAAATTTCTTCTTAGTGTAAAAGAAAAAAAAAACAAGTGGTTACTGCTATGTCTTTCAGCCAAAAAAAAATCTTCAACAATGTTCAAGATTTTTAGTAATGTCTGACGGAAACAAAAAATTGACCAATAGAAAAATAATGGACTGACTATGACTAACTCATGCGGGGTCACTAGAGTAAGAGAACAATCTGTTTTGTAACATTTTCTTTAGTTTTTGTAAGAATAATATATGAGTTTAGATTAAATAATATCTAATGGATTAATCAAAGCATTAAAACTACTATATCATATAAGTATATAAAAAATGATTATGAAATCACCAATATGTTAATATTTTATAGTTGCTGAAACAATAATGTTATTAAATATATATTCCATCGAATAGCTTAATGCAAACGAATCACCCTTTTTATGCATATATCATATATTAAATAAATATACAAAATATATATTATGTAAATATTTATGAATATGTAACATTTTACATTACAATGTTGTATATGTATTTATGAAAAATGTCAAAAACTGAAAATCTCCGACACTGAAAAACTTGCAAACAAATCAGATTTTACAGTAAATTTACGTTTTATTATGCATATCTTTATTTATGTTATATATATTTATTATATGAATTTTATAACTATTTGTATATAGCATTATATACATTATGTACATATATACAATGTATATTTCTACACACACACACACACACACACATATGGATTACTATATTAGTGTATATACATACTTGTGGTCCTCGATTTTACCAATTAAACTTTACTTGCTAATATAATTGGGAACATGGTAAAAAATATAGTACATTTTTTTGTGAGAATTTTCAAAACGTAAGATAAACTAAATTGCTACAAAAAAACTAGAAATTAGACGTTGATCCATTCAAATCGATGACAGAATAATTTAAGTGTTCTCTGTATTCAGGTGATAACACTTGATGGTGCGGCAAACGATATATACGAAATATATGGATCGAGTTCGTGTTGAATTTAACATTTTAAATAACATGTCTGTTATCCTCTCTCAAATTTTAAACGTATTTGATTATAAACATGTGAAGAATAAAGGATCACATCTATGATCAAATCTCTTCTTCAATCAGATCACATGAAAAATTTCGTAATGAAAAACGTTTGGTTGAAATGAAAACAAATAAGAATTGCGATACGTATAAATTGTATGGATATTAATTGTATACAATCCACATAGATTTAAAATAGTACAACATAACGCTTTTTATGATGCTCGCTACTATGATCGCTCGCGGAGTAACAAAAAAATAATGATGATGATGATGATGATATATATCCTTAAAATGTTATGTTTATATATTTGTAACATAAATTGTAACTTGTAACATAGTGCATGTACTGATATTATTCTGAAAACAAATACATAATATTGTATATACATATATTGTATATAGTTTATTTAAAGTACAATAATATTAAAGCTTTATGAAAATAACATTTGGCACCATCAAAATAATGACGAAACAGAAATTCTTATCTTTAAAATTGTTACTATATATATATAAAATATATACTAAATCTAAACATTGTCGTATTATCTTTTATGTGCTGATACTTTATTTTTGGTTGCATGTGTACATGTAAATATAAATACTGTTTTTAAATGCTGTATATATAATATAATATCTATGTTTAAATAAATGTTACTTTATGTCATAATGTATTTTAAAATATAATATATATATAGCAATATATAGGCAAATTATATATTTGACACATACATACATACATACATTAAGTACACACATATTTATAAATTTCATAACAAAAGTTAAGTTATACATGTATATTTATATATAGAGAGAGATGCGTGTTTTAAGATGAATATTATAGAGATGGTATTATATAATTTTTGGAATTTTATGATTAAAATGAATGGGTTATATAATGTTATAATTATATATATATATATATATAGATATTGTATTGTAGATGGAAAAAGGGATTTGATATATATATTTTTTTTTTTAAGAAATTTTGTTATTTAATATGTGTACTGCGTGTACTGTGTACACAAAAGAAATACCATAAAAAAATATAAAATTTATGTATTTATATAATAAAATTATTTCTATATGAAAAAAATTTGCTTTAAGCTAAAAATATATATGCATTTATCTTTTGCTTGTCTCTTTTTATGGCACACATAATTTATATAAAATTTTATATACTTGCATTTATATATGAAAAACATATGGATCCATAATACATATATTGGATTCACTTTGATACTTGTACCTTTATCTTATCCCAAATAAAATGCCAAGTCCATCATGGTTGTATCGTCGACTGATCGAGCGGCAATAACCTAAATTATTTAAATTTATGTTATACAAATTTTTATAAATAAAATCAATTAATTTATATTATAAATATATAAATTTATTAATATTTCATCTATATCTGTATTTTATTAAATGAGCCATATCAATAAAATAACAATAAAATAGAGAGATAAAAAAAATCGATTATAACCTTCATGGTTTAATTTAATTTATTTTTAAAAATACAATTTATTGATTAATTTAATATTATGTAATGTTTTTAGGTACGTTTTTTTTAAAAATTTTTTTTTCCTCTTTACATTACTAATTGTGTATAAATGTATTGATATAAAGAAATTATGCAATTATGCAAAAGTATAGAAAAAAACCAAAAAAAACCAACATTATACTATGAAAATAAAATATAAATTTTTTATCTTATTTATTGGTGGATAGTGTTTTTTTTTTGTTTTTGTTTTTGTTGTTCCTAAATTAATTGTGTAATGTGATGCAACAATTATTAGCTCATATATATATATATATATAGTTCATTGAACATACACATTAAATTTTTATATGACATTAAATTTTGTTACCAGTTTTTTGTCTTTTTTTGCATATTATTATTGTATTTGTTGAATTTGTTATTGTAATGTTATATTTTATAATATTTTTGTAGAGAGAATTAAGAAAAAAAAAAAAACCCACTTCCAATTATTATAAATTTCTCCTTCTTCTTAACCATTTTTCTTGTTAAACTTTCATGAAATTAAACCGCATACATAGTAGCAAATAGTTTTTTTGTATTCTTATTTTATTTTTTCACAATATTTAAATATAAAATTTTTTGTATAAATAAGACATTAAACGTTTCAAAAACGTGTCATTTTCATTTCATTTCTTGTATAGTGTAGTTCTATATTTATCTGTATAACAATAAATTACAATTACATTTTAAATATGGTATCAAAAGTTACAGTGGCCCTTTGTTTGGGTATATTTGCTTGTGCAGTGTTTAGTGTAAACGCAAGACATATTAACGATGATTTAGAAACGGCTGCATCCGGTAAGCATGAGGATTGGAAACATGGTGGCGGTAAAGATCATCATTCCGATTCGCATTCGTCAAAGGGTGAAAAAGGTGAAAAAGGTTATAAGGGATCGCATGGTTATGAAAAAGGTGAAAAAGGTCATCATGACAGTGAAGGACACAAAGGTTCATATAGTGATGAGGGTGGAAATAAAAAATCTCATTTTGATGATGGTGGTTATTTCCATGACAGTAAAAAAGGTGAAAAAGGTGAAAAAGGATCTGGTTATGAAGAAAAAGGAAGTTTTAGCAGTGGACATTCAACCAAAGGACAACACACAATACATAAAGCCGATGAATTCCAAAAAGATAATAAATTCTTTGACGAAGATCATGATGAAGGTTTCGATGAAAAATATGGTGATTTCCATGAAGATCATGGCCATAAAAAAGGTGGTTCCCATAAAGGTGGTCATCATAAATCTTCTTATGATCATGGCGGTTATGGCAAAAAAGGTGGTGATAGCAAAGGTTCTCATCATTCAGATCATTCCGGACACAAAGGTGAAAAAGGACACGATGAACATTATGGACACAGTTCATCAGGTGGCAAAAAAGGTGGTAGCGACAATCATAAATCATGGGGACACAAATCATCAGGCAAACATTAAATAGCAAAGGAAAACAGATGTAAAAAATTAATTAATTTAAAATCAAAGAAATATATATATATATTGAAATGAATATATATTATTTGTCATACAATATATATATATATAATATATAGGCTGCTCTTATAAATTCATTTACTTACTATATTATATATATATATATTTATATATATATATTATTATTATTATTAAAAATAAATAAAATTTTTTTAAACACACAAACACACACAAATTATAAATATATGTATAAAAAAATAAATAAATAAATAAATAAAAAATAATAGTATAATATTATTAAAATATGTGATATATAACAATTAATTGTGTATGAATTTATGTAATGTAAATTTCAATTGTTACCAATAATAAAAAACCATTTATTAATTTTATATTAAAATAGTTTCATTTATTTTTCGAAAAAAATTGACATGGTATATTTAAAATCGGTAAAGTTAATAATTGTTACGCAAGTATGTAGCTTTAAAAACTAATATAAAAAGTTATAGTAGTTACCAAGTTTTAACTTTTAAAATTTCTATGGTTGTTTTTGTAACATTTGCATAACGACATTCAATTTGAATAAGTAATATTATAAAGTTACTTGTGATTAAAATGTCCAAATGATTTGACACATTATATTTAGAAACGTAAATGCCAAATTAACTCCGAATATTAATGAATGGTTTTGGATCAATTTGAGGCAAATATTCGTGAGCCAAAAAAACTTGCTTTCAAGAAGAAAACAAAATAAAATTTTCATTAAGACAATGCACGTGTTCTACAATGTGATTTGACTATGGTAAAATTCAACAAGTTTAACATATTTGGTGGCTCTGTCTCTTTGACTATTATATATATTTCGAAACCTGAAAAATAATTTGATGATGGTAAATTGAATTATTGAAAAAGCGTTAGAATAATAATGTATTGTGAAGTTTCAGAAGAATTTATTGAAAGATAAATATAGATTTTATATCAACAAAAAATATTTTTAATCGTTACTCTAGTAACACAACTATATGTAGTAGTCCATAGTTTTAATCCAAAGAAATATCTATGGATTTCTGTAAAAATATCTATGGATTTTATAAAAAAATTTATATTATTATCCGTATATTTCCGATGATAATTTCCACGGATTCTCCTTAGAATTATTTCTCGTTTTGCTATTATTCCACACAGAATATCCATAAAATTTATATTCATATTTTTTGTGAGCAGATTCACGTATTTTGATAAAAATATTTTTGGATCGTCCATGTATTTTGGCAAGTAATACCCGTGAATTGTCCATATTATCAGAATACATTTTCTTTCTCTTCTTACGATGATCGCCATTTGATTCAGTTTTTTACCGATAGACCAGAAGTTTTATGAGCACGATACTAAGATGCTGAACGATGGCAAAAATTCATCGATTGTGCATTTTTTTTTTTTTGTAATTAACAAGAACAAAATACCATGAATAAAATCCATGAAAAGTGTTACAAAATTCTTCGGAAATAAGTCGATTTGAGTTTTACTGGTTGTTTTAAAAAATTTATGAAAATAAATTAATAAGAGTGACGATTATATCTATAGATAAGCGAAATATGCAAAATTTGAACAACTGTCTTGTATAATTGATGAATTAAATTATGAATACAATACCTCGCTGGTATATGTTGGACATATATTATTCGGACAATCCAAAGATTTCAATTGATCTAAATAAAATACTATTATATTAAGTGGAAAATCTATGAACATTCTTCGAACAAATTCCAATATTTCTTATCCAAGGAAAATGTGTGAATTTTTACCACGAAAATTTTCCTCTTTTTTTTCAAAGTACGGACAAATTGTTACTAGGGTAGATCGATAATTTTTCAGACAACTCTTGTACGTTACCATTAATTGACAACAATACATCGCGAATATAAAAAATAAAATATATATAAAATTTTAAAATAAATCATTTTTAATTAAATTAAAATTAGCTTTTACATTATTAAATGTATTAATGTTAAAATAATAAACATGGATTTTTTTATTTTTAACAGTATATGAAAATGGAACATAGATAAACAGTATAGTATTATATACTATTATTATTATATATATCATAGATAGCGAGATAGGGGTAAAGAAAAAAATAAAAACTCAGACAGCAGTGTGTATATAAAACGAAAACTTTTATAAATGAGACAAATTTTCATTAACTTTCTTTTGTGTGTGTATATATATGGTACATTTTTTTTATATGTAAATTTTGTTGTTGGCTGAAATTAATGTTCTTTTAAAAAGTTTATTAAAATTTACTTACTTTTGTTGCTCCGATTAAGCTTCTTGAATATTAAAATAATTATATGATTACATAACAATTATGTATATATATATATACCACACAAAATTCGTGTATAAATAGTGTTCATGTATTTATTTTACATATAAATAATATACTGAATTTATTTATTTTATATATATTTTGTGTTTGTGCATATACATATTTTGGTATACATACAATAATGAATAAATGTGATTAAACACACATGTGTACCAATTTCTTCGAGTATTTTAATTATGACAAATTAGCATTCTTTTTACGATTACATAACACTGTTAGAATATAAATATATTGTATGGTATTTATGTGTTACATATATAAAATATACATATATATATACCATATTTGATTATATTAATATATATATGTAATATTATGCTAAAGTGTATAAATCTTTTATGTTGTTATGTTCGCTATAAAAATGTTATCACATCATGTATAGGATAGGTGTATTATTTTATTGTTTTAGCATATAAATAAAACTTTAGCCTACCTTAATTTATTCGTTGTATTTTTAATTCTATTATAATTATTTAAATTTTTTGTATTATTTCTTTATCTTTTTTTTTACTTTTATTTAACCCACACAGTGCCGCACCCTTTTCTTATATATTATTGATAATATGAATTTTCTTTATTATACATATATCAAAGACAATTTAAGGATATATAAGTTATTCAATTGAACACAAATATTTGAAAAATAATATACTATCAATTCTTAGTTTCAAAATAAAAATTACAAATTTTTTCTATTATTATTACACTATGTCTAAACTGTATATACTAAAATAACTAATGTGTTATATAACAACATTTAACATAAAGTGTCTAATATAATATAATGTATTTCAAAAGGGATTTACATATGTACAAGGAAAATATAACAAAGTGGAAGCTTATATATGTGTATTAAATTAAATCGTGTAATATTTCTATAAGTATATGTGTGTATTAAACAAAAATACATAAGGATTTGCATAACAGAAATGATGCAATTTAATATATAGTTTAATGCAAATAATAACGAGAATGGCTATCACAGATATAATAGCTGTATGGAAATGACAAATATGGGATTTATATATATTGCGAATCGACCTGAACAAAAAACACTATTAAAGTTTCAGTCAAAATAATTAGGCAAACCATTAAATGACATTATAATTGTTGCTGGTCGGTCGAAAAAAATGTATATAAATAGCAAAGAACTAAAATTTTCTAAATGCTTAAAATGCTGAAAATCGTATATGGCAAAATTGTTGTGTCCAAAACACAATTTGAGTGAGGCATTAATTTTATTTTTAACCCATTCAATATATTCGTATACATATTCATATGATATTGTAATATTTTTAAATATATTTTATTATCATACACACTAAAAATTTTATTCAAAAAATAGTAAATTCTTCTATTGAGCCGATGAATTTTCATTTATTTTCTTTCTTTTTTTAAAATAATTATTTCAAACTTCAGTTTACAAAATACTTCTATATGATATTGTATAGTAAAAAATAATAATATACAAACATCACAATAAAAATATGATCAAACAAACATAAAACAAGTGTTAATCCTATGTATATGTGAATTTATTTTTTTTTTTGGAACATAGAAAATATATACAATAAACGAAAAGCGCACATCTAAATGAAATATACAAATTTGATTGTTATACATTACTACGTACATTATATATACATTTATAATACCATATATACACATTCAATTTATTAAGTTTTAAAGTAATTAATAACATTTCTACGAACCAATTCAGGTTTTCATTACGATTTTAATTAAAATTCCGTTACCAAACTTTTTGGCATATGTATCATTCCAACGGAATACACAATCCCAACATAAATCAGATATAACCAAATATATATATATATAAGTGTGGTATTATATATATATAAATTCTTCTATTATATACGTAAATATATTTACAAATATGATGTTAGATTCTGTATAAATTATATGTGTAAAGTTTGGCTAAATAAATATATAATATAGTTAGTTTGTATCTATCTACAATATATATATTGTATATACACCTACAACTATACATATACTAATTTTATAATATATATATTATATATTTTATAAATATCTCTTAATTTATAAACTATAAATTTGGTGGTTGTGTTGTATATAATTATACAACTTATTATTATATATACAATAATACCATATTATAAATAAGATCATATAAATTTAAGTATACGCTTATTGCGCATTGAAATATATTTTATTGTATTATAAATATATGGTATATTATTAGTATTATTAGTATTATTATAATATATATTGTTAATATGTAAATACCCTAGTAACATTGTTCGTAGTTTGTTCGCAAAAATTTCGCATTATATGTAGTAGTCCGTACTTTCAATCCGAGGAAATATCTATGTATTTCTTATGGATGTCCGCTGGAATTTTATATGATGAGTGCAACCCTGTCCATGGATTTTATAAAAAATGTCCTTGGATTATCCGTATATTTCCCGATGATAATTTCTACGGATTTTCCATACATTTACATTCTCGTTGCTATTAATCCACAGAATATCCGTAGGATCTATATTCATATTTTTTTGTCAACAGATCCACGGATTTTGACAAAATTATCGCTTGCTACAAATGCACTCACACAAACAGGTTGTAAATTGTTGAAACAAAATTTAATGTAATTCACAAATACGTAAGAAATAAATAAAAAATTATGATATAATTATGCAAAAAATAATTTAATTGTAAAATTGTAAAAGCACTGTCTAGGATAATTGGTGAAATAAATTATGAATACAAAACCACAGATATTATGTTGAAAATATTACTCTGACCATCCAAAGATTTCAATTGACCTAAATAAAATACAATTATATTAAGTGGAAAATCTATGGGCATTCTTTGGACAAATTCGAATATATTTTTTCCATGGAACATATGTGGATTTTTTCCACTGAAATTTTCTTCATTTTCAAAGTACAGACAAATTGTTACTAGGGTTATATATTAATTATAGGTTTATATTGTTTTATATAAAATTATAATAAATTCACATATTTCATTGACATATATACGAGTATATTATATAACTACAATAATATATATAAAAATTTGTTTTAAAATATTATAATTGATAAAATGATATTTGATTAAAAGAATTTAATTAATTAAAAATCTATCATTTTTTCAATAAATGTGTATTTTATATTTGCCTTACATTTTATAATACCATAAAAATGTATCTGGTAAACATTGATATTCGTTCCAGTTTCCACATTTTATAATTATATTGTTGATATAAAAAATGTTTATTGTACTGTAGTATATCCATTAAATTAAAATCTGGTTACAAACTAAAAAGAAAAACTTAAACTTAATACTACGAGCCAATTTAAATAGACTAAACATATCGGATTATCGGATTAACTATATATATTATATCCTTTTATCAGAGACCAAATACAAATAAATATATATAGATATGTGTAATATAATAATACAGACTTATATAATGTAGTAGATATAGATAATGGTATATATATATATCTATTGGTACATTACATAAGAAAAACATTCATATTCATTTTATTGGAAATACATTATGAAATAACAGTTGGAATACATCAATAAAAGAAAAAGAGAAGATAAGAATAAAGAAACATTTGATGACAACATAAATGGCAAAGTTAGTATAATTGATAGGGGTAGGTCACGAAAAAAATATAAATTCTTATAGATTATATAATACGCGTATATGTTTTAATATATTAATTTATATTATTATTATTATTATTATTATTATTATTATTATTATTATTATTATAATCAAATATCGTATATACTTATGCTTTGCCTATACCATACCCCATATACAATATATAAAATATACGATGTTCCATTAAAATACATGATCACGTTATATAAATATATAAATAAAGCATAACGATTTCTACATATAATGTATTTACTAAACGAAATAATAAACATTGATTTATGTTAAAATAATAATTATTATGATAATGATAAAATATTTGTGTTAGGTAAAAGAAAAAAAAAAAAATATCAATGGAGATTTCCTTTTCATAGTCACTGGGGTTTTTTTTTCATTTTCCATAATAAACGATAATGTAATCTCATGTATAGTAAATACGTATGATATAAGTATAATTTGCGTGTGTAATATTGTAGATAAGTTTTATAGAAATGAAAATTTATATAAACACAATTCTCAGGAATGTAAAAATATACATAAATATTATTAAAATTGTTTGTTCTCACATTAAACTATTGTATTTGATGTGTTTCTTAACGGAATCTTTTAATTAAGCATATTATTTTTAAAATATTTATTAACACTTGTAAATAATATGCTAAACTACTAATTGGTTTGAAGAATGCTTTGCAATCAAAACGGATTAATTTGTCTGAACCGCTTTTGACGCATAGTATTATTGTACAATATGAAATATTTGAATTTTGTTATATTATATAACTATTAATATTATCCTTTCACATATGCATTGCCAATACATGTAATTTTAATTCATTCCGTTACTACATGGAATATATAATCTTAATACATTATTTATTTATATTATTTTTTTCGGGCATTATTTTATTTTAATCATTATTATAAATGAAAATTTAATAATTAATATTGTCGACTCAAAAAAATTGTTTCGCCGAAGTCTTGCACCACACATCATTTTATAAAATAATGGATTATTGTAATATTTTTTTAATAATTATCTTTGTATATTTATTTAATTTTAAATAATTTTATTTCAGCTATAATTTTTATTATATATATGTTTTCGTAAATATTATTTTGTATATCTATTCATTATTTTATATATATACTTTTATTTCTTTTATTTATGTAATATGATGAATCATATTTAATATTTATTTATATATAGGAATAATCAGTCGGTGTCACGATAAGTCTATAGTATATATAGTAATATTACTTGCATTCCTTATTTCACTACAACTATTTAAGTATACATGTTTACATAGAAAATTATTGTATCGACTTTAATTTTATACTAAATATGGTTATATAATATTTTCTATCATATATAAATATAATATATGTTCTATATATTTTTATGGCGTTCTGTTAAAAGCACGCTATTTTCCAATTATGTTGAACAAATTTCACTGTAAAAAATACAATCAAAATAAAAGCAAAATTCTGAAATATACCTATTCCCTAAAAAAATACTAAATGCAAGCTATGCCAAGAAACATAATTATTTTTAAAAATTTTTGTTGTTTTTTCTCTGTTTTAATAAATATGTAATTCTTTATTCATAAAAATGTGAACGCGACATTGTTTGTGGTATGTGTGTAGCTGTGTGTGTGTGCAGATGTATAGTCATAAATATTGTATTGTAAATAGTAAATATTCATAATGTCCGAATCATTGGAAAACTAAAAAACTGTGTTGCTGACGAATACTACAAAATCCTGAATTAGCCAAACATTACTTTGTATATATAGATTTTAACTACACCTACCCATATAAACATAAACTATATATAATGGTATATAAAAAAAATTATAGAAAAATATTTGCACGAAATGAAATCAAATGAAAAATTTTAAACAAATTATTTTGACATAAATTATAAGAATGCGTGTCTCCACAAAATTATATTTATATAAATATTATTTTTCTTTTCATTTATAAGTACATAGGGTATACCTTATATCAATTCTATATTATCGTATAGACGTCCTATATGTTTAATATGTGTAAAATTGTATAAGTTATACGTACATGTTTTTAATCCCTGACCTATTTAAATATATAAATCATTATAATTATTACATAAATTATTTCAATGTTAACAAAATGTTATATAAATATATAGAAAAAATATATCATATATAATATCTAATTTTATATAATGTAGGAATATATGTATTTAAATATATTAAATTATTAGAGTTCCAATTTTTAAAAGCCGCTATTTATACATTTTTTTTTAAAAAAACATCTATTGTAATTAAATTTATTTATTTGACATAGCTACAAATATTTACCTACCCAAGAGTTTCCATAAATGCTTTCGAAAAAATATTCGTCTTAGTATTATAATATTTTATGTATATTCGTTTAGAAAATGTTTCGAATGTTTGAAAAAATTCATTCTATAGTTTTGGTAATTAAATTTTGTAATTGTAAAAAGTTGTGGTTTGTCTTATACCATTTTAATTATCGTGTAAAAAAACCAAAATTTTTCCATATAAGGGTTAATCTCGCCCGCAAAAAACCAAAAAATATAATACAATATTATAGAATTTTATTTAAAAATAATTCATATCTATATTTATAAAATGTTTATCAAAAGAATTTATGTCTAGCCTACGTTATTAACAAAAATAACACAAACATTTCTACAGAATAAAAGACATTTTCATCTTTCATATAATTTTCAATAAAAATTTACATAAAATTGTCTGCGTTTTTTTTTTTTTTTCTTTTCCGTTTTATTGAAAGCCACAATTTTAATAAAAAGAAATTCATCTCATAAATTTCATTTTCATGTCGTTTTTGTTGTCATTTTATATGTTTTAATGATATCATATAAACATTTTTTTGTTGTTGTTGTTATGTTGTAATGCTATACTACCCCCGTATAAAATATATAGATAGAAATATAAACATTTTGTACATTCCCATATATATATATATATTTGTATGTACACATCTAGTAGACGTGTAAACATCATCAGATGATACATATATATACAATATAACTTTATATATAGATAGAATGACAATAATAATAATAATAATAATAATATAAACTGTGGAAAACTGCGAAAAAATAAAAATCACAAGAGAAAAAATAAAAATAAAATAAAAAATACTATAATTTCCCCCCATTACACAATGGCATATTTGTCGCTTATTATAACATAAACTTAGGATTAAAGCCCATCAAATTAAAGTAACTGTCCTCAACAGTGTTTAAAAAGTTCATTTATTTATATATGGTATTACATATTGTACGACGACGCATCTATATTATATTGTACAATGAAGTTCATGAACTTTGATTGTATGTTATATGAAATGACTTCTCACACTTCTATATATCTGTGAATTATATGTATATAATAATATATACAACACAACGTAATACATAATATCGCATATAACATTTACAATGACTATATATATATAGCATTGTATTTGATGAAGATTGAAGATACTGCGTTAACTCTGACCCCAAAAATCTTTGTATGTTTGATGCTTTTTTTTTTCTAAAGATGTAAAGAGTTCTCATTTTTATTATTCTTAAAATATAATATTATTATTATTATTATTATAATTTTTTTTTTTTTTAAGTTTGAGTTGAAGGAGGTGTCTGTTTTTTTTTGTTTTACACTTTTATTATTGTTTATATAAATATGCGTGGCTGGGCTATATACAGAATTATAACAATAAATGGTAAATATCGTACATAAAAATACCAAAAGAAAAAAAAATACCTCGTAGAAAATAAAAAATTTCCTATTGTCTATTACCACAGACTGCAGAATGTTGTAAATGTAATGGAACTTTTATGATTTTCTTCTACTGTTTTTTCTTTATTTTATTTTATTTTATAATAAAATTTCAATTTCTTTTCTCTTAACTATATGAAAATAAAATAATAGAAATTATACACATAAAACAGATGAAATGACGAAATTACAACAATGACAATAAAAACTTTCATCATGTGTAAAAGAAAAATACTGTATTAAGTGTTTGTTAATTACTTTTCATAAAAAAAAAAAATTAAAAAAATTAACTGAAATTACAAGAAATGGTAATTAAAAAAAAAACAATATACAATTTAAAGATTTTAAAAATAAATTTACCATTTAGATTTCTTCCAGTTCATATATACGAGCATCATGTGTGATGTCAGTTACTGTAATTGATAAAATAAAATTAAAAGTTTTTCAACTATCTACTTCATATCTTAAAAAATAAGTCAGTCAGTAACATTTACAATAATAATTGATTGATTTTTGAAAATTAAGAGTAGCGCCCACCTAACCTATAATAAAATACATGATTAATATTATAAAATTTAATATTAAATAAATTTATGGTTATATAATATTGTAAATTATTATGAAAGAAAAGATTAGGATATTTAAATATTAAAATATTATTATACTTTTTATAATAGTTTTTTTTTAACTATACCATACATATCTTTTATATATCTTATATACTTTCCGTATACTCTCCATATGGTGGTTGTATTTTATTTGTACATATAAATTTAAAATATATATATATGTACGAACAGCAAGTGTACCTACATAAAGAACATAAATTATATAAAGAAATAAACTATATTATAGTATATTTAATGCAACTATCAGCTATGTGAACTTTTAACAACATATAATATATATTGTATAGATAGAGAGGTACACGTATATCAGGTGTACCGGTATCGAATGAGCGTTTTTTTGTGAAAATAAAACACTAATTTTAAATGGGAAAGTCAAAAACCATTTTATTCAAAATATTCGTCGTTTATCGATCAATGCATGGTTTAAATTGATCATTTGTTGTCGGGTAGCGATCAGCATTAACTGTTTCACCAGATTTTAGGAGCTCGTCGTACACCACACCTTTCTGGTCCCACCAGACACACAGCATTGACTTTTTGCCAAAACGATTTGGTTTTGCAGTCGATGTTGTTGGTTGTCCTGGATTAATCTATGATTTTTTCAGCTTAGAATTCTTAAAATAAATCCATTTTTTAACGCCGGTAACAATTCGATGTAAAATTCATGTGGCACCACACTTTTGGATCTTTCCCTTGGCTTTAAAACAGACAGAAATTGCTTGTTTAACATTTCTGCCATTTGCTTTTGATTCAAAGTGTCATCTTCATCCAATATTGCTACTTTAGCAGCACTTTTCTTCAAATGAAAACAAAAATTTAATGTTTTCCACAAATCAACGTTTTCTGGTACAAAATTCCATATTTTTAACACAATGAAAAAATATGATGTTGTTTGTACAATGACTTGATATATACTAAATATGTTTGACAGATGATCATAGCAACCAAACAAAAATAAAAAATTAATGCTCGTTCACTACAAATGTTCGAGTCAATTGTATCTTGACACTCACTTGATACCGGTACACCTGGTATACACATTAAAAAGATAGCCACGTGCAAGTATTACATGTCCTATATAATATTATATATATATTTGAAAAATATATAAAGGTAATTTTGTGCATAAATGGAACAAAGTGCATCACGTCACGTCAGCATATTTTATCATGAAAATTGCAATGAAAGTAAATGAAAGATAGGCGTGTATGTGTGTGTGTGTGTATATATATATGTACTGCATTTATTATATATATAAAATAAATATGATATGGTATATCTCAGTACAGAAAAACATGAAACTTAAATATATTTTTCCGTTTACATATATACTATACACCTATATATATATATGTACTTAAATAACATTATGATATTCTCTTTTCTATAAATGATGTAAGGATTTTAGCCGCCTTTCTTGCAATAAGTATATATTTTATATATTATATTGTATAGAAGAAAATAGACGAAATAAAAATTTTAGAAAAAGAAAATCTGTACACGTACACAATTCACATATATGCGAGTACATGTGTACATTTATAAGTAAATTTTGTATATACCATATATACATACTTTATTTTGAGAAAGAAATTTATATTGGTATATGGTTGATTTCGTTAAGACATTTATTATATACCAATACAATATACCTATAATAAGATGAAACTTTTGATTGTAAAATATTTGTATTTATAAATATATAACTAAAACTTATAATTTTCCACAAATTTCAATTCTATTATATATTTTTTAAATATATAGAAATTATGTTCACTTTGTATCAGTTTTATTTTTAATGAGTATTTATATACATTTTATTTTTAAATTTTTCAATACATATATTATATTGCATTACATCGAATATGGACGTATGGACGGAAAAATTTAAACATTTGAAAATAGCGCTAATAAGATTTATTTTCTTTTTTTGCAAACGCATTTTCTATATTTATTGATTATTGATAAACAACAATATTTTGTCATTTTATAAATATATAAAATTCAAATAAACATATTATTTATAATATTGAATAATGAATTTACAATGCAAGTTATATAATATACTGTTCAAAAATAAATAAATGAATATAATGGTATATAATACTTCTACATATTATATTTATATACTCTTGAATGAATTTATGATAGACATATCAAGAAAAAATAAAAGAAAATATCTCTATATTATATATATGTGACTCACTCAATATACGCTTATTTTAACCGAATACAATACAATTGTAAACATTTTGATTTTTTCAATCAGATAAATCTTTTAAGTGCTTTATGTATATATAGAAATTTATATTTACGTATAATGTTTATAAGATAAATTTAAAGTTATATGTTGTATATGTTGATATCAATATCTTTGCCTTGAATGTATTTCATCATCATAAGTGTACTTTATCAGAATTTATGTCAGAGGATATATGAATGTAGGAAATTATATTTTATTAAATGCTTACAAAATGATTCTGCAATAATCTCGTATCATATCTCATCATATCTATCTTAGCTATCATAACTATATATATATATATATGTATAATTTTATACATGTTATATATGAAAAAATAGAATATATATATATAACATTTCTATATAATTTATATGTTTAACTAAAACATATAAGAATATGTATTTGGAATTTTAATTAAATCAAATAGTAAATTAATATGTGTATAAAAAATAAGGTAAAAAACAATGTAAATATAAACAGAGTTTATATATTGTTCGATAAATTGTTATCAATATTTATGATTAATTACTTGCATCACAAGCATTTTATTTAATTATTTATTGTATTTACTAATCCAATTCAAGGATTTTTTCAGTTTATATTTAATAATATTATTTGTTTACCCCCGCAATGTCAAGTGTATATTGAATGAATTTTTCGTATTTTCATAATAGAATATACATTATCTATATATAGAGTGTATAAAATAAATAATAAAATAAGATTTACTACTATACATTATATGTATATATTCTTTTTGAATTGATAGACATTGTAATTCATTCATTTAATTTAATGTCCAGACCAAGTGATTGTAATGTTTCGATCACAATTCGTATTACAACTTGAGGGCGAACAAATGCGTTTACCCATTTTATAAGTTTTGCTTTCACATCACATTTCAATTGAATTGTCAATTTTGTTATTCGCAGGTAGATACCATCACACACTGTGTGGTGTAAATCACCAGTGATAGTTATAATAATAATAGAACGTACACCCATTTGGTCCATCAACCAGCCAGTAAAGTTTACTTTTCATAAATATCACTTTTTATGATCGATTTTACTATATAAATAACTGATCTTTATCAAATCAATTTTTCCATTGTTTAGAATTGTCAAAAAAAAAATTAATTTTAAATTAATAATGACAAAATACCAAATGCAAAAACGATTTATTTTAAGGCCTTTCACAATCTTTATCTCTTCTTTCACTTTTTGCTCCATCAAATGGCATCGATTTTCTTTCTCGCATTTATTGCATACGATCGCATAGAAATATATTTAACGAGTCTTTCCATATAGTAAAATAAATACATTTAGTAATTTTCCATATAATATTACTGAGCTCTGTTAAATAACTTATATATATATAAATATAAATAAAATTCAGATTCAACTATTTTAATAAGACTTTCATAATATATCCCATTTTAAAAATTAATTTGAATTTATTTGTAATTATAACAAATATATGTATTTTAATATATAGAATCATTTTTATTATCTGTAATCATACATCAGATTATATGAATGTATGGTATATGTTATATTAAAGAATCTTCTTCTAATTTCTGATATATATATATTCATAATATTATTATACCGCATCGAAAATAACTATATATCGCTCATAGTTGTTGTTTCTCATATTTATTTAATCGGCGTACACACACACACATATATTCATAATAATAAATTTTTCTCTTAAATCTTTTCCTGCAATATGTCCCATACAAATGTATATAGACGGATAAAAAAAATAATAATGTACATTTACTGTCACATGCTATATAATTCCTAATTTTTCAAATAATAAAGTCAAAGAAAAACAACACATATTATTTATACACGTATGGTATTATAGATACAAAAGAAAATATAATTACATATAATACACGGAAACATTTCAATCATGAATGTGCCAAATTTTTCTACAAATATATATATATATATATATATTTTTACACTTCTATCCCATTACACTTTAATGTATATAGAAATATAGAGTATATCTTAATTTTTTTTTATTTCTTTTATATATAAAAATATATATTTACAGATTTTCTCCCTTAATATGCTAAAGTAAATATTATGACAGATGCTTAGCAAATAACAATATTTCATTTTCGTGTTCTTTAACAAGAAGAAATACGAAATTTATTTTATTTGCTATATAATGGTATAATACACATGGAGCTGTGTGTGTGTGTGTGTATACTTTAGCATTATGAATATGTGTAAATGCGTCTTTTTTTACTATAAACCTCTTCCCATATATAACTGAATTTTCCACAAATATTATAAATATATATTTACACCAAGGATTAAATTCTATATAAATGAATTATTGCTTTGTGGGTGATTTGTCTCTTAATTTTTGTTAATTTCCGGTTGTTTGAATTTTATTTCATGATAAAAAAAATAACTTGCTCTTGAACAAATAGAAAAAAGAAGGATAGAAAAAAAACCATGGATAGAAAATTTAACCGCATCGACAAAACATTTTATTTCGCGTATTTGTGATGAACAATATTGTTTATTGATAATGTTAATTGTTTTTATTTGCCAAAAAAATTAATATTATAAAATATTCACGCTTTTGTGATTACTATTTAGTAAATTAATTTTAACTTTAACAAATTTTAATTTATTTTAAAATGATTGTAGTTGATTAATTTTAAAATATTTTTTCTAAACATTTGTATATTTATTAAAATTTGAAATTATTATATAATAAGTTAAACTGAGCCGTTACTAAAAAGTGTCACAACAACTTAAGATTTCCAGTTAGTTTTTAGACATTTATGTAGACTGCTACATCGGTCCAGTAAGTTTCCATTTATCTCATAAAATAACTAATTTTTCATTAATAATTTTATAACACACCACTGTACACTAATATATTTTTTATTTTATTTGACTACCCTATTTATAAGTAAAAACAGAAAAAAATATAGGCAATTGTGTACATTAAATGTCATTGTGTATTATTATATAGAGACACAATATGGTAATAATATATAAATGTATATACAACAAAATATATATATATATGTATATAATAAATAATAAAGCACACAGGATCTTTATCATATTGTTATGTTGACCCTCATATATGACTCAAATATAATAGTATGTAAACTGCCCTATATACATATATATATACCTTTTATACTAAAGCATATAAATGCTTAAATTTTGTGTTATTATATAATGTATTGTTGTGAATATGTACAATATATATATATATATATATATATATTAATTTATACTAGAATATTCTTGTGCTAACCTCATCCATATTTGTTTTTATAATCCAATTTTTTCCTGTTTTATATAAATATTATAATGACAATGTATTCCGTTTGCATGTATAAACACATCGAAAATGCGTACAATTATAAATGGTACAATTTTTAACAATGTTTATATGGAATTTTTACATACCACAACATTCTACTCTGCATCAAAGTATATAACAATTTACCAATTGTACTATAATCATTATTTAAATATTATATTAAATACAATTGATTAGTTTTTGTTTCTTACGGATCTGTAAATTTTCCTTATATATATATATGGAGTGTGTTCACACATCATTTAGGAAGTTAACAATTTGTGTTGTATATTCATATATATTGTAAATAACATATTAATAGCGTGTAGTTTTCCGTCTGTAGGTTTAATTTGAGAAGTTTTTTTTTTTTCTATATTAATGGAACATATAAGAGCTAGAAGAAACGTATAAAATGGTGACTTATATTTATATATAATACTATCAATAATGTGTATATAACAAATAATTTCTATATAAAATCATACACGAATAAGCTACGCGCGGAATTGGTACCACTTATTTAAACGCGCGTATAACTTGTTTAAGTGACCCCAATTTTATATTATTTTATTATATATATTATACACAATACTTATAATACACAAAAAATATAAATATATACATTAAATCCATCAATCAATTGTGGGTTGTCAGAAAATCTATTATATTTTTGGGAATCAAAATAGAAAAAAAAAAAAAATAACCCAAAATATGGAATAGCTATATTTTTTTTTATTTAAATTGTGAAATTAAATGGTTTTTTTAATATTTGTTATATAAGTCTTACGTAAAAGTATATTAACCCTTTTTTCTTATAATTAATTTTTTATTTCTTTATATATTTTACATACACATCATATAAATAATAAATATATTATAATATAATATAATATAATATAATATAATATAATATTATTTTATTTTGTATTAATGAACTAATTGTTTCCATTAATAAATTTCTTTTAAAATAGTATATAATACGTCGCCGAATAGAGGAAAAATTTAAATAATATAATATATAACAATTTATTGATTGACATGTTTCCTTTTTATGATGTAATAACGTAAATTTATATTAAAAAGAAAATTTTCTATACCATTGATAGATATTACAATATATTAAAGAAAATAATTAAATCTAAATTACATTAAATATAATATTATATATAATATTTTATATACAACACACACACACAAATGTTATTAAAATTATTATATAAAAATAAAATAATATAATAATAATAATAATAATGATAAGAAAAATAATTTATAAAGTAGGAGATATTTTAATTTAAACACTTTATAAATTTATTATTAATTAATCCTCTCTATACTATAAATTGTATTGTATTGTATTGTATATATATATGTATTATAAAGTGTATAGTCTGTTGAAAGTAAGAAATCAACCGTCATCATATTTATTCAAATAATTGTATAATATAATATTCCTTGATTATTATCTTAAAACTTAATTTATTTTGTATAAATAAATTATTTGTGTGTGTGTGTGTGTGTAAATTTAAGATTGGTGGTATATAACATTTTAAGGAAAATCATTATATTGAAGACATATTGTAATTATAGAAATAGTTAAATATGATAATAGTAAACACAAATATTTATTCATTTATGAACAAGTTTATTTATAACTTTATTACTGCTATATAAATATTGTATATGATGACCTAATTTTCATTTATTTCATCATCAAATCTACCAATTTAAAATTAAAATATTTATCGTATTATTGTAAATTTTCTTTATTTTTGTTATATAATTAAATCGTTATCGTTATATGTGTTACATCATTTATGGTATAGATTTTAGCGATAACGAAATTTACTATAATTACTGGTTTTTTTTTTATTTATTATACATAGTTACAAACATTAATTTTCTGCATATGTTGTATTATGACATTTACATAACACAGGAATATATCGAAATTATTACACAAATGAATTATAATTTTATAACAACTATTAATATTAATAAATGGAATATTTTGAGTGGCAATCGTTTCACACAAATATCGCGATCTAAAGCCGGCATATATCAAACACATTTACCAATCATCACTTTGCCACTAAATTCTTTTATGGTTAAAAATTAATTCCTTATACTTATTTAAGAAGATAATTGTACACATATATTTTAGCAACACTTTGTACACATATATAATATTCATATGTGTTATTAGATATTATGTAAATTATATGCGGCATATTATACATTTGAAATACGTTAGCAACCACACACAAATATCCATGTGTGTGTGTGTGTGTGTATCTAGAAATAACATAATATTTCTAATATATAATATATGAATAATTAATTACACACCAATAAATAAATCTAAATTAAATTTATAAATCAATTTAAATTACAACAAATAGGTGCGTAATGTAATAATATATATATATGTATGAACAGATGTCAAAATAAAGGGATAAAGTGAATATTCATATATTATTGATTGTGCCAAGTAAAAATAAATAATAATATATAAAATTCAAATATTTGCGCTAAAAATTATATAGTACGATGAGTATACTTATTATTATTAAAATATGGTAAAATAAAAACCAAAATATAACATTTTTATCTTAATCCTTGTGTATTAATTATTTAATTAAATTTTCCAACAAATTTATTCAATTTAGAAAGTTATTTCATTATAGTACACCCTCATATAATTCATTTCATCCTTATATATCCAATATAGTTAATACAAATATTGATTGAATAAATATGTATATGACGATTTGTTTATATAATATAAAATAATTTAAATGTACATAGAAAATACATATGTGTAAAAAAAAAGAATAATGGTGAATGACATCTGTGTGTTACATATGTTACATTTTTCACAATTTCAATTATTTAAAAATTATACATTTATATAAATTTTATCGTTGGGGGTTGTAATACTTACTACCTTTGACATTTTTTATTATATACATTTATTTTTCTATATATGTTTGTTGATAGTATTTTTTTTGTAAGTAATATGTATTATTGTATAAAACTTTAACTCTACAAAACTAATATAATGTTTAGAATTTATTTTCTGCTTAATTATTATTTATTGTCAAGTAATTATAAAATTATTTAAAATATTAAAATTCGTATTAATTATTTATAGATTTTTGTGAAAATTGAATAATGCATTTGTTTATATATATATTGTATTATTTTTATACTAATTTATATTTAAAATACTAGTATTTTGTTGCGCATATGTAAAATAAAAAATCAATTTATTTCCAATTCTAATCAGATTGGAAATATATGATTTGTGTATATAGTAAACGGTTTTTCAAAATAAATACTATATAATATTTATAGTGCGTGTACATACACCGTTTTTATACATACATTTGCCACGTTCATCATAGGTGACTGCGAAAAATTTTTCTAAATTATATTTAATAATTAAAAAATTTAATTTAAATATCGCATCCATATAAATAGGAAAATTTGCTATATGTTTTTTAGGATAAAAAGAAAATACCATATTTGAAAACTTTTCCGTTCACCTCTCAAGTGTACATATAAATAACATACGTATATAAATTATGTGTATATAAATAACAAGGGGACGGATAGCACCAACAAAAAATAAATAAGAAAAATATAATAAAATATATTATATAAATGAAATCAGTAAAACAATAAAATAGAGAAATAAGAGATTCATATAAAAGTTAACACACGTGCATTTATTCTATTATTTTATTTATTTATTTTTTTTTTTTGTTTTTCCAGATTGGAATATTCAATATATATATTTGTTTGTGTGTGTGTGTGTGTGTGTGGATGTGTGAAAAAGAAAATTAGAAAATATTTCAATGTAGAAATAAAATAAAATAAGAATACAAACAAAATATAAGAAGATAAATAATGTATTTCTTCTTTTCTTATATATATATATATTGCTATTATGAATTGTTAAACATTAATCAAAACTATATATGTTATATACTATATATAATACATAAGAATATACACACACATATATATATATATATATTCAGTTAAACATACACAGGCTAATAAACATCAAAAACATATAAACCAGATGGTTCTTTATTTATTATTTCACGTATCTAATTTTTCCCATTTAAATTGATATAAATATATATATATATATATGGTTAGAAGAATGTTCTTAAGAACTAAATGCGATGTGTTTTTCTGTGGATGTGATGTATCTGTATTTTTTATGTATCAGTTGAGTATATATATATATATATATTATATATAATTTTATATATTATCTATAAAAATGACGGTTAATATTTATATTTATATTTAAATTTTCAACATTAATGTTTTAATAACAATTAATTTTTTGCATAATATAATATTAGGTTGTCAACTATCTCCCTTCCGCCTTTTTGCTCTTTATTCAATGCTTTATAAAAAGTGTTACAGTAATCGGATTTAGTTCAAATATGCGCCGTTTTGTTCGATAATCTGTTTCCATCTAGACTGCAACTTCATAATACCTCCCTCGTAGAAGCCCCCCTCCTTATTTGCGAAGAACTCGGACAGCCACTTTTCACAAGCCTCTTTTGAGATCAACTTTACACCACCAAGGGCGTTCGCCATGGACAGGAACAGGTGGTAATCACTTGGCGCTATGTCCGGGCTATATGGTGGATGCGATAAAACCTCCCATCCGAGCTCCCGTAGCTTCTGACGAGTCATCAACGAAGTGTGTGGTCTGGCGTTGTCCTGGTGGAACACTACACCCTTCCTTTTGGCCAATTCTGGACGCTTCTGGTCGATCGCCTGCTTCAAGCGGTCCAGTTGTTCGCAGTAGATGGTAGAATTAAGCGTCTGGCCATATGGGAGCAGCTCATAGTGGATGATTCCCTTCCAATCCCACCAAACACACAGCAAAACCTTCCTGGCCGTCAATCCCGGCTTGGCCACTGTTTGGGACGATTCACCGGCCTGCGACCACGACCGTTTTCGCTTGATATTGTCGTATGTGATCCATTTTTCGTCGCCAGTCACCATCCGCTTCAAGAATGGGTCGAGTTCGTTCCGTTTCAGCAGCATTTCGCAAATGGAAATTCGGTCCATTAGATTTTTCACTGTTAATTCATGTGGCACCCAAACATCAAGCTTTTTTTTGTATCCAGCCTTCTGCAGAAGGTTTAAAATGGTTTGGTGACTAACTCCCATCTCCTGGGCGATGTCACGAGATGCCACATGCCGGTCTAACTCGATGTATTCCATGATTTGATCGGTATTTGTCGTCACAGGTCTTCCGCCGGCTGGCTTATCCATGGTGTCGTTTTCACCGGCTCTGAATCGTCGAAACCATTCCTCCGCGGTTCGAAGTGATAGAGTACCATCCCCCAAAACACCATTAATCTCACGGAACGTTTCTCTAGCGGATTTGCCTTTAACGAAGGAAAACTTTAAAATAGCGCGAATTTCGGCGTTAGTGAACTCCATGTTTACACGTCTATAACTGTTGAACGCAATATCCAAACTAATCATACATAGCGTCGTTTTGTTTGTTATGTCAAGAGCTTTCAAATTATGTACAGTGTTGCCAGATACGAGCTCTGTAGCGCTTTGTACATAGCCGCGAAATTAAAAAGACAAAAAGGCGGAAGGGAGATATTTTACAACCTTATATTAGAATGGTGATTGGGGTTTGTTTGTTATAACAACCTTAAAAGTCAAATATAAATATAATGTAGATATTTTTAAATATAAATTCAAAAAATTATTTTTACAAATCAATAACTGAGCTGTTTATTTTGAAAGTGGCATAAGTTACTTTGTTTTTAAATCGAGATATTTAAGGGTTTGCGTTTAACCATTTTTTTTCAGTATAAATAATTTTATATATTCATTGAAAAATCATCATTTTGCCATTACGGAAAGTAATTTATGCCATTTTCAAAATTAACAACTTAGAAAAATTATTGACTTATATTAATTTTGTCCCACATGCATTTTACTGAAGTGATTTTTTGAAACAGTGAAATTGATTTAGGAAAAATTGATGAATAAATTACATATATAATGATAATAATTTAAAATCATGTATTTAATATAATTGTTTTATTTCAAGAGCTTTTAATTTTAATATTCATAAAATACAAAAATATAAGTATTTATTGAGTACATTTTGAATTATAAGTAATTCATATTTATAACGTATTTCATATAAAAGTACATGAGTTCATTTTAATAAGCGTCATTAATAACAGAAGTGATTGGAAATTGTATTTTGCTTTAAATTTAATAAAAAAAAAACTGTGGTTATTGGGGGTATATAATGAAGCAATGTCCTATATATTTTGGTGAAGTAACACGAGAACGAGAATCAGCGTATAACGAATCCATTTTTATTATTTGTGAATATCGCCTATGTGTACCTCTTTTTGGTGACAAATCCATAGTTCATCCTTTTCATTTAAAGTTAGTTTATAAAACATATTATATATAGAGATTATCATGATAAAATCTTATTCATCGTATTTTTAACCAATTAACTTCGTTTTGGTCTGTATTTATGGTTTTTTATTGAAACAAATGTTTCCAAAGATTTTGATGAAATAAAATCTTTTTCTTTTATGTCACGTACTGTAAAGGATTTTATGAGGCTGTCGGCTATCACCCTATATAGTAATCAATAATATACATAACTTTATAACTGGTGGTAACCCTATATTGAAAATATTATGACTCAAATTAAAGGTGACGAATTTCTCTCTATCGACTTTATTTATAAAATAAATTTTTAAATATCTTGCTTCTGACCAAGTCATATTGTATAAATTCATCTTTTTTAACACAATTTTTTAACATTTTTATATTCTGATACACACCCCGTGAACAAAACCAATTAATTTAATTAATTTTGTGTTATGCAACACATTTTATATGGCTATTATTTCCAATTTAAAAAAATTATTGTGGTACCTCGGATTCGAAAGTTATAGATTATCAAAAATTGTCATTTTTTTTTTATTCGCACGGACGAGGACTCGTTACCCCCCCTTCAAAGTGAAATTAAGTAAAAAAAAAAAATTTGTTTGTTTTATACTTTCATGAGTACTACAACCTGGAATCGGGAGAGTGAGAACACCTCAGCTGGTTTCCATGCAAGCCTCGCAATTAATTTGTTATATCGTTAATTAGCAAAACTTTTCTCGACCAAATTTTTTAAATAGTTTACAATACAATATTGATTGCAAAGATTTTTTAAAATGAAGAGACCAATAAATTGTTATCAATGTTATCATTAATTTCATTTTTTTTTTGAAAAAGTGACTAATGCTACTTTCAAAATAAACGGCTCATCCAATAAACTATATATATATATAAACTTATTGATTATATATTAGTTTACACATTTATTATTTATTGTGTTATGCATATGAACCATCACATACACATCATTATTAATATTTTCAACCATATTTTCTTTTCCCATGTTATAAATACTATTATTTGTTATTTGCGGAGGGAACATTAGTTCAGAAATTTATAATATTTAAATAATGTTGTTTAAATAATTAAATAATTAATATAATAGCTATAGTTTATATATATATATTGTACTAGTTTATATGTATATATACGCAGTTATGGACGATTATATATATGAATATTGCCAATAATTCTATATATAATTTGGTATGTTAACATCAATGCATTACCTCATTTAGGTAACTATATTATTTCAATAAAAATATATGGTTTATGGTCTATGTATAACAAATATAACAATATATATATATATATATATGTAAACCTCAACAACCGCATATACAACATTAATGTTTTACATATGCATGATATTATTATTGAAAAAAGACATGTGAAATATTAATTATGCATATATTATATAAAAATATACATATGTGTGTGTGTGTGTTATAATAATTATAATAATGTATCTATCTACAATATATATTTTTTCACATTCACATTCATTCATATATATGAGATATATTTTTATAAAATCAAAATTTACATCAAACATATAGTTAGTTAATATTAACTATAAAGTATTATAATAAATATCGTTAACATATCAACACTAATAAATTTTATCAGCACTTTTTGTATAACCAAAATTATATAATATTTCATATTATCATTATATAACATCAATTTGTTTATGTACATATACTTTATATTTATATATTGTGATATTTATATATATATATAGCAACAAGCCCCTCAAATACACATAATAAAACTATATATAACCATATATTGTGTATTCAAAAAAAAATTTTCTAAAAGGATATTTCTTATATACTTTATATATATATACAAAAACTATAACACATATATAATAGAATATCCTTTATTATATAGATATATATATATATATATATATATATATAGTTCATGTACATACATATAGAAATTATTGTATGGCCTTTTGGATCAATATATTAAAGTATGTATAGTATTAAAAGAGAATAAATACTTTAATATTAGTACTGATAAAATAGATTATAGTATATATATATATAGATACTATAAACATATATATAACTCATAAATATATATATATATATATTATTATATGGAATTTATATTGTGTATATATGCCTCAAGTATACACAATAATTTCATATTTAGTCTATCAATGCCTATACATAAAATATATTTATAATATGTTCTTATTATAATAATGAATGTTTTATATATATGGTATAAATGTACAATAGTTTATCGTTATTTCATTATCCACGTAGCATAAAAATGATTAATCAAATTTTTTTGGATTTTCATTTTGTGTATATTTTGTTGTTCATACATGCATTTTATTTATAATAATGATAATTTTTTTTATTTTCGGTTTTTGTAAACATGAAAATATAAAATAGTAATAATAATAGAATTTATAGTAGTTATTATATTTTGTTTCAAAGAAATTATATATATTTTATGTTTATCAAATATAGTTTTCAACAATTTTTAAACAACTTTTTGTGTTGCATAATTTATAAATTCTATTAACAGAACTGTATTTACATATATATTTGTTGTGATGAACCCGCTTTAGTGACGCTATTTTTAGTCGTTTTACTTTTAAAACGATTCCACCATTTCGCCCAGCAGTAGTTTTTGACCGCATGAATATCATGTATTGACATTGATGTTGATGGGTCACATACTTTAAACGACATATGTTTTTCCATACATTGCAGATTATCGTAGTGTTGATTGTAACTATATAAAACGATGCGTATACCTGCTGCAATTTTATTTGCAATAATTTGTGATGAATTACAATTTGCCATAATGTTTAAAATTTTAAATTTTGGTTTCATTCAAATTTATGGTTTTATATCACGTTAAAAAAAAAACACCCTATAAAGTACATACTTATAATTTAATTATATTACATTCAATATTAAATTATCTTATTACTTTAAAATATTTATTATTTTATAAGTTTATAATATTCATTTTTTTCATTTATTTCATTTCCATTTTTTTTCAACCAATATTTGCGCTAAATGTAAAAAGAATTATGTAATTTTATTTATAAACATTTATATTTTCGTTTTTTTTTTACCTATTTATATTCAAAATCATTAATCTTAACCTTTTATAACCATCAAAAATATAATAAAATAAAATTAGGATATTTCCCGCTGTTATGATTTCCTATTTTTTTTTTTTTTTAACCATTTAAGTTTGTTATTGCTGCTGATTCCTTATTATTAAGAATTATTTAACTATTCTAAATTGTATATTATTTGTATTTATCATTTTACAATTTATTTATACTTTAAGTTCAATAATTAATTATAAAATACTTTTTTTTTTCTTATAAATAAATTCAATTGATATATTTATTTGAAATTTATTTAATCACAATTCAATAGAGAAAAATATTTTATATCGAATACAAATTAATATTTATTTGTTCAACTGCTTTTCAATAGTATATATTCATTCTAGGGATTATTAAGTTTGTTTAAATATTCTTTTATTTATAATTTAATATTGAATGATTTTATATTACTCTCATAATTATTAGTAATATAAATATGTGTTTAGATTTATAATAATATCAATTATATAAGTTCAATATAATTTTTATTTTTGATTGTTATTTGATAACATATCGCATTGTATTGTAGAATATAGAAAAACTATTATGAAAATGAAATTATTAGAATTAATGCGGAATAAAAAACCAATTCTAAAAATATAATATCTATAGAAAAAAAAAAATTAAGAATATAATGCTGTGTGTATGTGTGTGTGTTTGTATTTGTGTGCGATAACAATTTTACCTAATTATATATTATTTTCAAAATGTTTCATGTTTTTTTTTTTTATTTTTATTTTTATTATTCAAAAAGCAAATAATAACAAAAATAGTTATACACGAGAAAACTCAATTATGTTTTTTTTTTTATATTATTATTCGTTTTGGTTTTTCTTTATTTTTTTTTTAACCACAATATTGAAATAATATTCCAGTTATGGTTTTTTTTTTCATACAATATTGTATGCAAACTAAAACCACATTTAATACATGCGCATAATTATATTCATATAAATATATTTATACAGCGGAGTCGCATGAATTTTTTTGCGATTAGGTAAACATATCCTATTTTCATCCCATTACCTAAAAATATAGCTTATCGTTAAATACAATTTTTGGAAAAAAATTTATCAAATCATAAATTTATGTAACAGCTATATATGCCAATGATTATTTCTTTGAATTCTGGTTTATGCGGCATATAATTGATTTTTCTCTATAATGACATCGTTCATAAGTATCACAGTCTTTCCTTGTACAACCCATTAATTACGAGAACAGAGGTACAATTATAACAAGGTGAAACTCAAAATTATCTAATGCCAAAAATATAAATAATATTAAATAATATCATTAGGCGAATAAGTGACAACATCTATTGGAATAAATTTAAAAAAAAAACGAGCAAATTTTTAAATTTGAAAATTCGTTAAATTATAAATAAAATTTCGATAATAATAAAATAATAATTTCGAATTTTTTATATAGGCGAAATAAATTCATTTGTTTTTTATTTTCTCATGTGTCATCAATTTTTTATGTCACATTTATAATTTCGATTTTTATTATTGCTATTTTTTGTTTTTCTTGTGTCAGTCGTCACGTCGTAGTAAATGAAAAATAGGTAAAAAAAAAATTGCATATTAATCTTTTAATTATTTTATATTTAATAATTAATGTAAAGTAGATAATTTATTATTTTAATTTATAAATCGAATATTAATAGTTAATATTATTTATAGTTTTATGTTAATATTGAGTTTTTTTATAGTTTTTTTGTATGCTAAGAAATTCCTTACAATAAATTTTAACTTTCTTTTCCCCCTGCTTGTGTTAATGATGGGTAAGTGGTACTCCTCGTTTATTTTTTATTTTATACAATAAAATATTTAAAAATTGTAATTTATTTAATTATTTTTATTTTATTTGATTCTCAACCATTATCAATTTATTCAATAATTAATTTTGCTGGAAGAGATGGTATAGATTTTTAGTTTTTTAATAATTAAATTTTGATTTTTTTCTATATGCGCATATACAAAAAAAAAAAAATGTGATTGTGCTGTGTGACGCCGCGGTCACAGAAATTTTTATATAGCATTTATTGTTGTTGTTTCTTGTTGTTCTTCTTGTTGCTGTTTCTATTTTTATGTTTATTATTGTACTAAATTATTTCGAAAAATAGTAATAAAATAAATATATTTAATTTCATTTGATACATTAATTTATTACTTTTTTTGTGTTTTCAGCTATATACCAAAATGTGTGTCGCTGTTCGATTTTGTTATTTGTGAAAAGAAATTGCAAATTGAACTGTATATGCAGAATATTCATTCTTCTGGTACCCGATCCTATCTATTGCGGCTAATACGGCTAAAAGTGAATTGGTGAGTACTATTTTTAAACTTTTTTTTTATTACATTTTAATTATATTATCATTTTATTATATAACTTTAATTGTTTATGGAAATTTATATTTGCGATATTTTACCTATATTTTAATTTATAACATAAGAAAAAACTATAGGAAACTTTTTATGCGGTAAACACTGTTTACCTTATTTACCACGCAACGCCACTGTATTTATATACCTATTTGTATATAGTTTTATATTTATAGTAATTATATTTATATACTTTTTTTATTATTATATATTTTCTGTATTATGTGTTCAAAATAGTATATAGAAAACATATTATACATATCCATAAAATTATAGTAAAAAGTAAAATTCATAACATTTTAAGAAATATGTAATTATTATACGCAGATAAATTTTCACACATTTTAAATGAAATTATATGAAGCGTGCAAAGATGTAAAATAATTAATTGTTTGATAATTTGAATTTAATATTTTCTTTATTTACATTGGTGTATTTATATATTTTATATAAATTTATATATATTTATATATATACTACTATTTACCACCTATACATACAAATATAACTTTTTTTTATCTTTTAATCATCATTTAAAGAAAATATTGGCTAACATATAAATATACTCGTAAAAGAAATGAAGTAAAAGAAGTTATATCCGGCGATAACTAAAAGATCGTTTAAATATATGAATCAAATGATAAGTATTATATAAGTAATATTAAAATGAAGAAGCAAAAATTTTCTTTCATGCATTGTAAATAATCAAAAAAAAAAAAAAAAAATAAAAAAAATACGCTATTAAACAAAAATTTCAATGTGTCTTTGAAAAAAATCTATACAATAGAAAATGTATAAATGTTTAGTAAATTGAATGAATCTAGTAATATAACCTAATACTGGATATCACCAGAAATTATAAATTATAATTTAACTTTTAAAATCAGCGAAAATCATAATTATAAAAGTAAATTTTCATTGTTTTCTAAGTTAATTGTGATAGTTTGTCATTATTAAATTTTCAGTAAAATTATTTTTCCATATGTTTTTCTTGCATTGTTTAAATTATTAAAAAAATTACATATTACAAATTAATTGCGTCTATAATTTTTTAAATTAAATTTCTTTTAACAATTATAGAAAAGTATGCCACAGCAGTAAAATATATCCAATGCTACTATATTTAAAACACAGTAGTTTTTGAATTTGTGTGTAATGAATAAATTCATATAATACAAAATACTATTTAATTCTAATACATATTACTTATATATATTCAGAAATATATTCGTAATATATATTATGTAACATAATATAATATAATATAGACAAAGTATTTGCACTCTATAAATACCATTATACAATCTATACATATTTATATACTAGCATTTATGTATAATGTTATATAATACATCTATATGTAATATGTAAGGGAAAAGTGCTTTTATATAATCGTCACGCCATTGGGTTTTTTTTTTTTTTTTTTTTTTTTCAGTTCTAAGAACCATTTCCTCGCACATCAGGCGGTCTACGAAAACCTATATATAATACATATTTTTAGTCTGTATATAGTTACAAATAAAGAGCATTTTATATAATTTTATAGAATATTTTATTGATTTTATAATATTTGAAGAACGCTTTTTTTTTTTTTTATTATTTGTATTCCTTTATATATAGAAATGGATTTCTATGTTTCGTTATTTATTATTATTTTGGTATGTTTTTTTTTTTTTTTAAGGGTTTGTTTTCTGATGAATGAAGTTTGATACGGTGATATTTTAAAACATTTATGTATATATGTATTCTAAAATATATAATAATATATATAGACAGGTAAATTTATTTATTACAAGTATATATACTTGTATGCAAACAGTAAGATAAGGTGAAATATTGATTAAAATTAGTTTTTTGATTTAGACTACTAATAAATTGTCAGAAATATATAACTATACAATATATGAATAAGCGTCTTCGTATTTATATATACGTTAAATTTAGTTTAGCGAGTTATTTAGGTTAGGTTAGTTTTTGTGAACAATATATAATCTGAATTTTCTTTATATTTTTTTGTTTTTGTATATATATAAGTATTCAACTGGAACACGCAATCGAAGAGTATATGGATTTGATATGTTAGGTGGTAAAAGTGTTTTAACCAAATTAATAATGATTATATATTTTTTTCTATTAACAACAAATTCGAATCAATGGTTTCTATATATAAAATTTGTTGACATTAACGTGCATTAAAAATGTATACCAACAATATAATATAGTTAAATATAAATATATCGATTAAGAGCAATTTTTAATTTATTTAAAATATATACTACTCGTGTGTATGTGTCAAAAAATTGGAATGTAAAACAATAATAAAACTCCAGTATTCATTGTTTTATATTAATTAATGGTTTTACAATTTTTTAAAAATCAATTAAACAATTTATATCATTTCACTTTTATCTGTATCATTAACATTTTCTAAATTGAATGCACTTTTTCTTTAAATAATGACAAATTATATCCGATTATAAAATAATTACACAAATTTCATTTAACAAAAATTTAAAGGATTAAATTTTCTTCTTTTATCTTCCATTTAATAATATTTTATATATTTTTATATTGATTTATATATAATATTTTATATATTATTATGAGATAACAATATTATATTATATACTTATATACTTATATACTGATAAAATACCATTTATATACATATACATTTATTTTATATATACTCTGTATATAGGTATTTGTGTTTGATGTAATTTTTATTGTATAAATATTTTCCGAATTTGTACATATTAGGAAATATATAAACTTTTATATATAATATATATGTTTACAATCAAATAGATAGATTATATAAATACGTTATTATATGCAATAGATATGAATGGAAAGGAAGAACAGTATAAAAAAAAAAAAAAAATCCGATTCTCATATATAGAAGAATCATTTAGTCGAATTATATTGTGATTTTATCTAGAATGTTATTGATGATGATCCGAAAAAAAGAAAAAAAAATGTTATATATTAAACGAAAAAAAATAAATATCTTTTATACTTTCCTTGTACACATATCCAATATATAGAAAACTATTGTATTTTGAAGGAAAGAAAAACTATGTGTATTTATATACTCGTCGATATTATTATAATATATATATTTCTTTAAAAATTATTTAATTTATATAATTTTTTATACTATTATCTATCTATAAATACTTATATACTATACTACTATAATTTATAATATAGTATTTGTATATTAGAAATATTTGTCTGTATTAAAGGTGAACAATTATGTTGTAATAAGTTACATGCATTCATACGAATAATTCTTATATTGATTAATTCTTAAAAATAAATTTATTTATTGTACATCATTTACTTGTTACACTTTATATACACTCGCATAGAAATTTGTCGATACTAAACGATATTTTTGTTGATACTTTATATATAAATATTTATATAAATAAACTATAATTAGCTTATTGATGAAAAATTGTTAAAATTATGTATCACATTACATAGTGTACTAAAATAATACTATCTTAAAAAGGTTATAATCATGTAATTGTAATAATATAATTTTTTATGTATATATTTACCATTGAAAATATATGAATTAAAATGGGTCGAATAAAAAGAGTATCAACTAAATAATTTAAAAATTATATTACATATTCTGTGCTATTCCCGACAAAAAATCTATGTTTGCTTATTGTTAAAACATGTTTTATTTTCATTTTTGTATTCAACATTAATAAAATAAAACAAATGTGCTTATGGTTACGACCACACCTCACTGAGGTTGTCATAATTTTATGCACGCATATAAAACACAATCCACAGAAATACGGTATGGTCAAAGTTATAAAATATCTAAAATTTGAGGACATTTTTTACTAGAACATTAAATAATAAATTGATTTAATAATAGAAAATTCTTAAAAATAACGTGTAAAACAGTTCAAAAATTATAATTACACTTTTACGATATCGTATTTCAATTGATTTCACCCAATAATACAAAACATTAATTTTAGTAAAAATAAAAAAACCACACATAAAAACTTTAAACCGTCTATTAATGATTTTATTTTGTATTGTACACTTTCAATAATTGTGCATTTATGAAAAAATATTATTAAAATTATTTAATTTTTACTTTATTTGATTAGTATAAAAATTAAATATGAAAAATATTCATTTGTGAAAAAATATTAAAATATTTCGTTCTATAAAATTATAAAAACTTTTCACACTTGATCCAACCGGCATTGTCTTCTATAAACAAGACCATCTTTTAACAATTTTAAACATTAAACTGTATAACCATGTTAACAAGAGGAAAATAAAAATAATATCAGTGATATTTACAATTCGCATGCAATTAAATTTAAATATTGGAAAAATTTACTGAAAGAAAAATTGATAAAGAAAAAAGAAAAACTTCTTCTAGGATTACTTTTTCCATTCAATGTTTTTTTAATCACTATAATTTTTTTTCAATTTTTATATAGAAATTGCATTCAAATATTTTTATTTGACCAATTTCTAAATTTTATATTTATTTTTATTGTGTATTATTATTATATTTTATCATGGCTATTTTAACATTTTCCATATTTATGTTTTATTTTATTTCCATTTTTTTTCGTTTGAAATGAATGCATTCCACAAGCATTTCACATACTAACTCCACATATAAAAAGCTTTTCACCACATACCATTTTAAAACGGGAATACCAATTGTTTGCATATTATAAGGTCGTGTGTAAATTGACGTGCGTCGTGTAATAGTAAAACAAATACGTGCTTATTTATTATTTAGTTTCCGAGAATCGCACAGATTATTTAATAACAAATAATACATTGACTATAATTAAAGTTTTAATTTCGCTTCTCATTTTGTTTCCCGTTTCGTTTTCGTTCGCTGTTACTAAATCTATAACTAAACTATATATATATTAATATAGATAGGTGTGTACGGTTATTATAGTGTATTATAAACATACTCAGCACATACACTCATCCTTACATATAAAAAAAAAAAAACGAAAAAATCAATATAACCAGATAAGACAATGTGGAACGGATTAGGATATCCTTTTCTTTGTCTCTTAAGTTATTTCTTTTTAGATATAATATATAAATGTACTCGCATATATACAAAATATTTATTTATTTTTTTCTTATTCTCCCCCATACCATTATATGTGTGCAATTTTTATTTATTCCTCAAACTTATAGCATATTTTTTGTTTTCGGGAAATAAGATTATCATAGAGCAAAATAAAATATATATAAATTACCATTTATATCGTTTTTTATGATAAAAAAAATAGAAAGAATTTATTATTATATGTATATGTAAAAGACACAATCGTACAATATATACAATATTATATTACATACGAGTATATTTTAAATCATTCATTGTGTACAGGGAAATATAGAGTTTTTTTTTATATGGTATGTATATTCCACTTTAGTCTATATATATATGTTCGATTTGTATATATATATATATGAAGTTAGAGTATGTATTACATATGGATGTCATGTATATGCAGAAAAGAAATATCAATTGTATATAGTCATATATAAAATTTATGCAACCAATTTTTTGTATATATAATATCATAGGAGACAATTGAGTTTTTTTGTAATCAATTAAATATGAAATAAATAAAATGATATATAATTTATAAATAATTTCGTTGTCCGCCGTTGTATTAACTACTATTCAATATAAACTAAAATGTATATTTGTATATAATGCTATTTAAACAAATTAAATAGAAATGCATAATATACATTAATACATAATATAATTAGTAATATAATTCAATCAAAATAAAATTTATTTAATAATCACTTCAAAAACATATATCATATCAAATACATTAAATAAAATGTTAAATAATAACTTACTAAATAAATAATTTGCATAATATTTTTGATACATAACTTTCCCCTATATATTATAATATTATAATTATATAATAAATATAAAATAAATTTGTTATATATACACATTTTTTATATATATATATATATTTAATATGGTTTATTGTGTTATATGTGTATGAATAAGCTATATATATATATATATATATATATAGACATATATTGCTAAATATTAATATATACTATACCTATATAAAATATATTAAGAAAATAAAGTATCAAAAGTATAATAGAAATATAATTTCTATGCGATTTTGAAAATATAAATATTGCCACACCTTTATCAAGAATCAGCTATAAATTATTTTAGTTGTCGTGAGAATTTCCCATTAAGGGTAAAAACTCATTTATATTGAGGGTACAACAACGACGGCTTTGAATATTTATATACCATATATATATATATATAAAATATATATGTATATAAAGACACTTACTTCTATCTATATATATATATATATGTTTGTATTTAAGGATATTATTGTATATAAATTTTATGTAAATATATACAGATACAACACCGTATATAATGATAATATTATATTTGAGTGAATTGGATATTGGTTGTAATATATATATAAATGGTATATATACTAAATCTATACACCCAAAGAAAAAAATTGTAAATTTTACTATAAACTACGGTAAAATTTACAATAAAAGTTGTCGTATACCAGCACAGAACTAAATTGTAAATTTAACAATGCTCATAGTTAATCACGTTTTTTAGTTTTGCAATGTAGTAGTAAATTCTACAATTTATTAGTAAAACATATTTTTTCAGTTTTACAATTTAGTTGTATTTTTTATAATGAAATAAAAATTGAGAGAGAGAGAAAAAGTGAATTGCAAATAAATAATAAATTTTACAATTAAATAATTTCCTTAATTTTACAATTTCATTGTTGTTTTAAGTATGAAGTTGCAAAATAATTTCTGTTATTTACAAATAAATAGTTAAATTTACAATCAACTAATATTCAAAATTTTACAATTTTTTTGTTATATTAAGCATAAAATTGCAAAATTTTGTCAAAATTTTACGATTAAATAGTAAAATTTACAGTCTACATTTTACAATTTGATTGCTATTTTTAAAATAAAATTACTGAATTAAGTCAGATTACTACAAAAAAATTGTAAAATTAACAATTAAATTTTGCAATTTAATTGTTATTTTTAATATGAAGTAGTAAAATTAGGCCAGATTATTGCAAAAGAATTGTAAAATTAACTATTTATAATCACCAATTTTGTTGTTGTATTTAGTATTAATAGATAGGAAATAGTAAATTTTTGTTTTAACCATTTTAGAACTACCTAAAGTGAAAATAAAGAAAAAACTAATTGACTTTGTTAATGCTATTTTATTTAAATATAAAATATGATAAATTTAGTTTTATCAAATTGAAATATTTGACCACAATCATTCTGTTTACAACGAAAATTACCTTGAAGCATATGCTGATATTTTAAATGTTTCATTAAAGTATCTACTTGTGTTAATTGAATGTTACAAATATAGCAAACGAACATTATGAATATGATTTAAAATTATTAAAGTTATTGAACGATATAGGTAATATAATAGTATAACATTAATAAATTAAGGATACTGATATACCGATTATGACAGAATACTTATATGATAATGGCAACTTAATAAATTAATATTTCTTATATTATAAAATATAAACTAACTGTTTTAGTAAACTAATAGTAAATTATGATTATTTTTATATGGATATATACAATACATAAAATTAACTATTATTTCGAAATGTCTCAAATTAGCTAATAAATTGATGAATTTTCATTACGTGTATCCAAATGAAAAAAAATTTGTGAATGAAGTTCCACACGTTTTTTAAGAAAGTTGAATATTCTAGATTAAAAACGTTATAAATTTTAAATGATATATCTATTGTATCAAGAAATTGTGTAGCCGTATAAAAAATGTCGTCAAAATAAACTAAAAATTGTTCAGGTTTTTCAATGGATCCAATTATAATTAAAAACGGTTGCATTGTGTTTAACAACTGTAATACTGGTTTCGTATTTCTTCTACTTTTTTTTCACATCATTGACACATTGAACAATAATTAAAGTACTATCAATAGCATCGGCAATTGTTGGTCTTTTTTTAATTTTTTTTGAATTGCTATTGATTGTTACTGGTGTTTTTGGTGTCAACAACATATGCAATAATATTAAAATTATGATATGTTTTGAGTCTAAAAATTTTGTAAAAATTAAAATTAGAATTATATATTTTTCTATTTTTTTTTTTTAATAAATATCATCGATATACTTACTTTCAGGGCAGCTTATAATTTTGTCATATAAATCCTTGTACTGTTTTTCTTTTACACGATCTTTCATTAATTTTATTATTGGTTTTTCAAATTTGATCCAATTAATCAATATTGAATTTAAATTGGTTTTAAAATGGTTTTGGAAGTCTATGTCGATCTACAAAACACAAAATTGTATAAATCAATAAGTCTAAGAAGAAATGTAATTTTTTGTAACTTATAGTGACAATAAATTTAACAATATTTGGATATTGTAATTATACAAGTAACAATATTGGTTTCCTTTTGGTATATTTTAAGTACTTGTATGTAATAGAGCATAGTCTTAATAAAACGTTGTATTTGCATACTTATGATCAGACTTTACAGTTCATATTATATACAATTGGCATCACTTAAAAAAATCATAAGAAAACAAAAACTATATTATAAAATAATCACGAAAAGTGATATTTGTGAACTTACCAATCGGTACCCGTATGCATTCTTATATCGTGGCCACTCATTTATGATTTTTGAAATGGTAGTAACCTTACAATGTAAAATTTCCGATCGCCTCAATTTTGCAGTAGCTGCCCATTTCTGTTCCACTTTAGGCCATGGACTCTGATGCACCGAGAGCCACTCTTTGTCATTTAACAATTCTTCTGATGTCACGTTGTTATTATCTGAAAATGAATTATTTTTATTCGTGAAAGAAAAATATGTATTTTGTATTTCTTACTTTCGTTATTGGACTGCTGACTGTTTTTTAAAAATTTTTGATTCAGCCTGGGTCTTAAGCCTTCCTTCCGAAGTTCTCTTAAACGATTATGGTAAGTTGTAAATAACGTTCCTTTTAGTTGGGTGGAAGAGGTTCGCGCTATATAGTAATTAGACTAAAAATTGAATTACTATAAATGCAAACAATGCAATTCTATGTATTATATAATATAAAAATATATACCTTATTTTCATTTGGAAATAATGTTTCAATTTCTTTAGATATATTTTCGAAATCTTAGATTTTCTCCCTTTTCATGAAGTTCCAAAATATTTTTACCATTTATGCTTAGCACGATGTACTCGATTAGAAAAATATAACATGTATAATCTTTCATGGGATACCTATTCTTACTTATAATATTTTAAATCATTTTTTTTACTTTAACACTAAGTGTAAGTCTACTGTTGCCTGTCCGGTTACTGGTACTTCTACCCTACATAGCGAAATTCTTTTTAAGTAATATGAAAAATATTGCTTTTTAATTAATTAATAGAAAAAAAATTAAATTACCTGCAGTTTCTTGATCCATTCTGAATTGTTTGAAATTATTTTTATTATAGTTTTTTGTTAAATATCCTATTAATTTTATTTTCTGTATTATATAATTAAAATTATAAAAAAAAAACACACTAATAAATGTTTTAATATTTAAAAATCAAATATTGTTATTATAGGTATTATAATGTTATTTTACAACTACACAATATGGTATCTAGAATCATAATATATTTTACAATCTAATTGTAAATGTAAATTACAAGCAATTACGCAAGAATTTGCTTGCTACGCAATTTATATTTACAATTAAATTGTAAAAATCTTATCTGCTTGAGTAATTTATATATTCACTTATTCACTTATTCACATATTGCGCCTTTTGCGTTAGTAATATATTCACATATTCATTTATCAAAAAGCCATTTTTATGGCTATCAATGCTAAAATTATTTTTTATGTTGAAAAAATACTTTTTAAAACGCACAAACCAAATATTTTCAAAATTCCGCAAAATATTAATTAAAATATATTTTACTTACGCTAACTAACAATCAACCAACAAAAAACACTTTTTTTTTAATTACTTTTAATAATTCTTTATTTAATTAATTTATTTAAAGAAAACTTCACATAAATTTGTGTGTTAACAATTTCAAGCGTAAAACCGAACTGAACTGAGAGACTGAGAATACCGAAATAAATTTATTGCAATGTTGTGTTTGCTGTGCAATTTATTTTACAATTAAATTGTAAAAGTTGTCACATTCCATTAACATAACTGTTTTACACATTCAAAAAATATTTGATCCTACAATTAAATAGTAATTATTTTTAAGTTTTTTTTATTATCTTTAAAGGATTTATGCATTTAGATTGTACTACAATAAAATTGTAGATTTTGCTATGTATTTTAGAGAATTAAATACAAACAAAAATGATTTGCAATTTTAAGCCTGGATGTTCTGGGAACATTTTATTTTAAGTCTGGAAATTTATGGTCTGGGCATCTGGTTTGAATATCTTCATTCACACAAGTTTGACGCAGATCTACTTTTCTTTGCAATAAAATTTGTTGAGTATATTTTCAGGTGTTTTCTACTTCGAAAATATAGAATATTTTAATGAAGTGGTAGAAAATCGATAAACGAGTCAGTTTTGCTGACCAATTGGGCCATTTCATAACGAATTTTATGAGGTATTTAATTCCTTATAACAATATTATCTGTAGCCACTAATATTACGTTAGCGGGTCGTTTTCGGCCGTCATTTAATTAATGTAGAAATACTTCAATATTACATGAAGAACATTTTATTACGAAGTTTAATTTTTCTTAAAGACGATAAAATAAATTCTATATATAATAAATTCTCTGATTTACTATAAAATCAAAAAAAAAAAAAAAGACCAGAACGTAGGTCTGCAGTTAATAAAAATTTTATAAAGTTTGAAAACAAAATAAGAAGTTAATATGGGGCATCTTTTGACTTATTATCTTTTTTCATTAGTACAGAAAGGTAACTATAGAAGCTAGACGTATATTGGAAATATTTAGAAACTAAGAGTTAGAAACTAGAATTATCGAATATCTTTTTAAATCCTATTGAGAGTTCTCAAAGTCGGTATCCAGTTGTTCTTAAATGTGAAATCCATACCATAGAAAGGTCCATTGTTGAAAAGGTTACCATTTTAGTTTATTTCGATATCTAAAATTTAATTGTAAATTTGATTTTTCGCTTTTACAATTTAAATTGTTACATTAACAATTAAAATATTTTTTGATATTTTACAATTAAATTTTAAATTTTAAAATGTTTGTTTAAATATTACAATTTACACCAAACATTTTACAATTTCCGTTGTAAAACAACAAAAATGTTTTTTTTTTTTTACTTTTTTTCGTTTTACAATTTCGAATTGTAAGAATTACAATTTTTTTTTTTTGAGTGTATATATATATATATATGGTATATTTAATATATATGGAGGCCTATATAGAATTCAAATAACCAAAAATTTTTCATCTACAAATAGATTACTCCGCTTGTAAGAGTATACACACCATATTTATATATATATCTGAATAAAAAAAAAATGAACAAATAAACCAACGAACCGAACCACAAAAATATATATATATATTTTTCTGCAAAATATTAGTTCTATAAATATGTACATTAATTTTCATGAAAACAGATAAAATTATATTCTATATATAGAGTAAAAAAACACAACGATGACGATGATGATGATGGTATAAAAATGATAAGATTATCATTTTTTTTATTTATTATATTAGTATTTATATGGAATAACACAATTATATTGTTGGTTTTTTTATTTTGTTGTACACTTAATCAATTATTTATTTGTTTTTTTTTTCATTGTAATATGTAATGTATCAATTAAATATGCACATACATTTATTTATTGCTTATCTTTATATAACACATCATATACATCATATGTGAACGGGATAATAGTTTAATAAAATATTTATTCCTATTTAGTTCGTTTCCTTTAATTATTATATTATATTGAAACATTGATTTTATTGTCAGAAAACTTTTTAACTCTATTTTAAAACTCGTCGTCTATGTAATATTTTTACTTTCATTTTTGTGCCATATAGGTTTTTTTAGTTCGTATATAGAGAATGGTGTCCAGTGAATTAATCAAAAAAAATTTTTATTTCTAAAAACAATTTCTATATTTTAAAGTATATTTCATTTCATAAGTTTAATTAAATCGTTTTTAATTCAAAGAAATAAAAGTCTTCACAGTTACACTGGATATATAAAAAATTGTTCAATGTTTTCGATGAACACAGTTTTCTTAATATTAACAATTCGATATATAGCCACATTTGTAAATATATGAAGTTATATATATTTAAAGAATTAGGTAAAGTGTCATATGTTAATTATATAATAATCATGATTTTAGTCAACCATCACGCCAAATGTCTGCACACAAAAACTGAACGATTATTTTATATGAATTCCTTCGGGAAATATTTTTAGTAAATAAATAATTTATTTAAAATTATTGTATACAATATATTATGAGTATAATTGAATTTATCCGTATATATTCTAATTTAAAAATGGCTAGATAAAAACTAAATTATACCTATATTTATAATGATAGCAAATTTATGTAGTTATAACAAATTCACAAATTATTATCAACTAAAAAAATTTAAATTAGTATGTAATATAAAAACAGTCATAGGCAGTTGTAACGTCTTTGTTACTATCTCTTAGTCGTTTTATTATAATCTTTTATTATTAATAAAAACACTTATTCTTTTTATAATATATTTACAATTTAATCTATTTAATAATTTATAATAAACATTTATTTAATAATTTTAATAATTTAATTTTAAATTTAATATAAATATATATATATATACTAGTTTGGTTTACCATGTTCACCAAACCAGGACTCAAACTTGAATGACTCATTTTTCTTATCAATATTTTTTATGTCCTAATTTAGTTTTTACTGTAAATTTAAATCCGGAAATATGCTGTCATAAATATTAATTATGGCTCGAGTATTATAATTATTGAGAGAATTTATTTATTATTATAATTGGTCATTACACAGTGATTAAAGTTAAATTCTTTAAATTGACTTTAACTTAATCGATTGTGATATTCATTATATGCAACATAAATTCTTATATATTCCCACCAAACTGACCCAGGTGCATGACTTACATAGTGATGTTAAATAATTATGTAATAAAATTTCCTAAAATGATCTTATTTTAATGTTAATCTAATTAATTATAACAAATATATATGATCTACAATATTTATAAGAATACGCTGAACATAAAAATAGTATATATATATATTTTTTGTATAATTGCTAATACTTATTGATATTATTATTATTCTTTTTATGTTTATTATAAAATGTACATTTATTTATACAGTCTGTCACATTTATTTACAATATATTAATTAACTTTTTATTTGATTACAGTTGATTGAAATTGTAATAAAAAAAAATAAAAAAGCGATTCCTATTAATAATAACAGAAAATATAAAGTCAATAAATCAATTTCAATATATCAATAAATTGAATCTAATATACATATACCATATACTATAGTATTATAGACATTATTGCGGTATATATATAGTATGACATTTTTATATTTCATATTCCTTAATATAAAAATAAACTGATTGTGTGAGTATTTTTAATGGTTTATTTTCTTTAGGCTAAAATTTTGATAGGTTGAAAAGCAATAAAATTCAATTATAATTTCCAAAATATATTAAATAATAATATGTGCTATATAAGTGTAATAATAATATACGTATACGTAATGTGTTTTGTGCATATCCATATATATATAGATTTATATAGACTATATAGAGAAAGATACTATATATATTATATATATTTATAATATAGTATAAATAAATATGTATTTTAATAAATGAAATTATGCTATTTATGACAGCTGACAATTTACTTGTTAAAGGTAAAAATATGTCACATACAATATAGTTTTTATATTTTAGATATACAATACATTAAAATAGATGAAAATATACCATATTTACAAACTAAAATAATATAAAATATTGCAAAATTGTGGTTCAATACTTTTTACTTATTTTATTTTCAATATATATAGGGAGTTTTTTTTTAAGTGCATCAGCTGGTTGTTACACGGTGCATACGATTGGTTCAATGTATTCAACATATTTTTTTTTTTTTTTTATTTAAGTTTGGCAATCTGAAGTGTTAAACGTTGGATATTTAAAAACAAATCGTTTGTGTTTTATAAACATTTAAATTTCTATCATGATGTAAAAGAAAACACTTTTTATTTAACCGATACAAATTAAATATATGTTGTAAATTTATTAAATTTTTCCTTTCATAAACGCTTTTTATTAATTTTATGAAATTTAGAGTATAAAAACAATTAAATATATGACAGATCCATTTGACAAATAGCTTTTAACAATTGGTAATAAAAACGTATATTGTTATCGCAATTCATAAATACACACACATGCATTTATAATAATATATTTGTTAACTACACAACATACAATAGAATACATAATAATTTTAATATTATTTTAAATATACAAATCTATTTTTGATTAATGTTTATTTTATTTTTTCCCTTTGCATCGCATACATAAAGCCTGTACATTTACTTAATGTTCTATTTTCATATATATGTGCACTGTGTTGTGTATTATAAAAATAATAACATAAAAATAATACAAAATAAAAAAAAACCAAAAAAATATATAATAAATAAATAAATAAACAAATAAATTATAATATACCATAATCGATAAATTGCGTATATATATTTGAATTTTATAAATATTTAATAATATATATTACCTATAAAATTTATATTACGCGTATATTAAAAAAGAGGTAATGGTATGATTAACATTTTTTGTTTTTTTGTTTTTTTATTGGTATTTATTCGGCCAACAAATTCATTTATTGTTAGTTAGTTTTATTTATTTATTTATTCAAGTGGTATAATAAATAAATAAATAATTTATGTAGATGTATTTATTTATATTGTATATTATTTTCTGCTGTCAATTTTAACCAAATAAAATCCTCATTGTTGACACAAATCGTTTCGAATTGAAATTCTACTGTGAAACTGTGAAACGATAGATATTGGTTAGAAAATGTACAGATTATTGAAAAATATATGGTAAAAAAACATATTCAAAATCGCACGAAATACTGTTTTACATTAACATTTCAAAATATTTAATATAATTGTGATCGTATATTGAACTATAATCATAAATAATTTATCGTCTTCAATTTAAAAAGAAATAGGAAAAAATTATTCTATTTGATGTATGAGTCAATGGCCTTTTATTATTAAATATTTGTTTCCAAAGGCTTTTATATATATACAATAATAAAATCTACGACGCATATGTATTATTATATGTACAGAATAGATGTGTATGTAAGTAAATATTCATAAATATATCATATTATCATATTTAGCCGCCTTCCTTATTCATACATACATAAAGTGTATTTATATTGATTTTATCAAACATCATCAACCACATATTACGTATATATAATATTTTGTTAAGCGTACACATGTGAGATTCATTATTTTTAGATTTTTACCCTCAATTTTATATAAATAATAAATAAAAAATACCGAATAAAAATAATAATATTGAAAATAAAATAAAAAGCCAGAATGTTATGTTTATTTATATCAAGTATTATTTAATTTACTCATTTGTATTATCTTTATTTGAATCGAAATCTATATAGAATATAACTATACACTATAACTTGGAATATATATTTATAATATGGAAATATAGATTTGTAATATGCATAAATAAAATACATAATATATCTCATACTTATTATTATATATTATATAGATGAATAAGTTTATTAGTCATTTATGTGTATGTTAATGATGGTTATACCTTAGAGTGTATAGAACTAAAATTATATTCCATTTAATTCTATAGATATCTTTACCATTTGAATTTAAATTGATAAGAAATAATGATGCGTACCCGCAGAAAAATAAAATTTTAAAACAAAATAACTATTTAAATCAAATGTATTTTAAATATAGAAAAATTTATAGATTTTAGCCAAATCACATGTTGTTAATGGTTTTAAATCTACATTGAATTTCTTTGTAAATCAAAACGTTTTCTATTTGATGATTACATTATTAATTTTAATCTAAATACTTTAATTATTTGTAATAACTATTTTATCATTTTAAAATTGAAATTTTTATTATTTAATTTAAAAATAGATTAACTTAACATCAAAATTGAGATAAATTTTAAATATTAAGAACTATTATTATTATTATTTTATTTTAAATAGAATGTCATCTTATAATTTCAAAATGAAAAGTAAAATATATAATTTCAACAATTTGCATTTCAATTATGTTTACGAGAAAAAACCTCTAAATAATATTAATAACTAAACGAAATTTTTTCCATTTCACAAAAATAATTTAATTTATTTATTAAATTAAAATGAAAACAAAAAATTCGATAAAAATTACATTAAAAAATTAATTAAAAATTTTTAACCTCTCAACTTTCCGGCCATTCTGTAAATAATTATAAATAAATAGGTGAACCTTCAAATTTGTTTAATTTAAATATTTCAAATAAATTTAGCAGCTCCAAATCGTCAAGTCCGTCATTAACATCTATTATATGTTTACATATTGTGTCACTTTTATCAATTATCGAAATTTTATTTTAAAACTATTAAATCTATTGCCGATATTTACACAAATAATTTTTTTTTGTTAAATTTCATTTATTTTGCACCTTTAAGAATATAAAAAAAAGCACAAGATAAATTTAAAAATTTTTTTTAATTATCACACTATCAAAATTTATATTTAATTAATTTTTGGTCTTCTTTTATTAACTTATTATCAACATTAACTGTTACCCATTTCTGTTTACTTTTTCGATATTTGACAATTTGGAATGCGAAAACAGCGGCTACACAACGTATGAGTATTTTTGGTTAATACTGATTTCTATTCAAATTAAAATTAAAATCAATTCATTTAAATAAATGATTGCTTTTTTAAATGATTTATTAAAATGATTATTATTTAAAATAAAATATTAATCGATTTAAGAATTTAAAATTTTATTTTTCTTCTTTTAAAATAAACGAAATCAATTGCATTGCAATATTTGTATTATAAAAATATTCTTTCTCGTTATTATTGTACGATAAGTTTGACTGAATTTTAAGCACTTTCGATCTTTTTTCGAGTATTTTCTATTTAATTTCAAAAAAAAAATTACAAATATTTTAAAACAAAATGTATATTTATTTGATTTAATATGTATATTTTTTTTTCTGGGTGGAGAGGTGTCGTCCGTTGTGCTTACTTTTGATACTAATCAATCTCAAATTATATTTATAAAGATATTTGCAATTTATCGTGTATTATTTATTATCATATTTGTGGACACATTGTGTCTATAAAATAACTCTTAATTTCTACATTATTCAACATAAAATGGGTCAAAATGATATAAAATGATCGCATTACATATGTTCAAATAATTAAAATGTGTATATAAATATAGGAAAATTATGATTAAAATTCAAATAAATTACACATATTTTCTTTAGCAATAATTTCTAAAAATTATATATTAAATTTATATAAGATGAATTTCAAGCATCGAAGATAAAATGTTTATATTTTTATACTATTGTGTGGTGTGTTTGAATAATAAAATAGTTCTGACAGTTTATTTTATTTTTTTTTTGAAAATTTTCAAATAACATGTAAATATATAATTTAAAAAATAATTATATAATTTCAAAACTCATTATTAAATTAAATAATAATATAATTGTTTTGTTTGTTTTTCGATGTATGTATGTTGGTATAAGTACTTTATATATAAGTATATCTATATAAATGTTATATATAGTAGTATATACCAGTGGTGATAAGTAATACGAATTAGATTTAATTATATCCATAAAATACATAGGTTAAATACTATATACAAATGTGTATATGACACCGCAGCACATAATATGATATATACAATATTAAATTATTTATTATATAAAATCTACGACCTTGTTTATTGTATTATGTTTGTATATGCATTTGATATGTAATTAACGTATATACAATAGGTATATAACCATTTATATTGTACATTATAATATATGGTATGTATATATTTTTCATTTATATGAAGCATTAAATATATTTGGATAACGATACGCACAGGATAATATTATAATAATATAATGTTTTACTAAACACGTATATACTATACAATACAATACATAATACATACAGTCAACTACACTAGTTAATTACACCGTTTTAGTGAAAAGTGGCGGTTTTACGAAATTACATATACAAATTTCTTTATGTATAATTTTCAGATATACTTTATTTATTCACCTTTCTACAATTCATTAATATTTTTCACTTTATCGATCGATTCTATGTTAATATATTATTATGAATAAAAGAGTTGACTGTATATTGCGTATGCAAGGACTTAATATATTTATATGTATTATATTAGTTTTTTTTTTTTTCGTTGATATTTAATTGTTGTCATTCTGTTAATTCTAATAATTTTCAGATATTATTTAGAACCATATTATTTTTTTGTTTAATTAATTTTCGTATATAAAATGTATAATATCGAATTATATATATATAAATGAATAATGCACACATCATATAGTATAGTAATTTATATATTGTATATGTACTCGTATAGTTAATTATTAATTCATTTGGGATTTCCTTTAATGTTTCAATAAATTTTTATTGTATTTTCTATATATGTATATTAAATACCTACATACATGTTAGTAAAATACAATATATATATATTGTATATTGTATCAATCGTATAATTATTTTATTTTTTTTTATTACATTACATATCAGGTCTTACCACTGTGAACTGAATTATTCAGTTAACGTCATTTTTATAAAAATTCATGTGTTGGCTCTAGCAGTAGCAGTAAAAATTACTACAATATATTATATATTTATTTTACAATACATTGTTTGTGAAGATAAAATACAACACATTATATATATTTTACTTTTAATAGTGATTGGCTGAAAAATTATGATTTTTTTTAATTACAATTTATTAATTAATTATGAAAATAAGTGTCAAGGATATGATAATTATTGTTAGTATTTTTCTATATAAGAATACTAGCTATATGGTATACTTATTGAAATTACGTTTGTATTCATATAATTAATAAGGGTAAATTTCGTTTTATATATACATTTTGAAATTTCCGCTTTTTTACTAGTTGTACGCTGATACTAAAATTTAATGTACTCTATATATATTGTTCTTTCTTATACGCAGTGTTACTGTTAGGTGTTTGTGTTTTACTATTATATTACTTACTAATTAAATTCAAAGCAGCATAATAATATATATATAGTATTCAGATATTCGGTATTATTGAAATTTATTATATGAAAATACACCGTTCTAATTTACTTAACAACAGAATCAATAATTATAATAAATTTTATTTTGGTGTTGATTTTGATCACATTTATTTTATTACCAGTTTCATCGAGTTACCTTTTAATTTATTCCAATTTTAGCTCAAATAGCAGTCTAACTTCCTTGATCGTGATTTTTAGTATATTAAGTAACACTGTCCGTAGTTTGTCCGCAAAATTTCCGCCGCATTATATGTAGTAGTCTGTACTTTCAATCCGAGGAAATATCCATGTATTTCTTACGGATGTCCGTTGAAATTTTATATGATGAGTGCAACCCTGTCCATCGATTTTTATCAAAAAATGTCCTTGGATTATCCGTATATTTCCCCATGATAATTTCTACGGATTCTCCTTAAAAGTATTTCTCGTTGCTATCATTCCACACAGAATATCCATAGAATTTATATTCATATTTTTTTTGTGAGCAGATTCACGGATTTTGACAAAAATATCGCATGTGACTAGTGCACTCACACAAAAATTTTGTTATAACAGGTTGTAACATGTGTTGATACAAAAATTTAATGTAATAAATAATACGTAAGAAATAAATAAAAAGTATTATATTTATATTTTCTTATGCAAAAAATAATTTAATTGTAAAATTGTAAAAACCGGTGTCTTGAATAATTGGTGAAATAAATTATGAATAGAAAAACCATGGATATATGTTGAAAATATTACGCTGACCATCCAAAGATTTCAATTTACCTAAATAAAATACTATTATATTAAGTGGAAAATCTATGGACATTTTTTTTGACTAATTACAATATATTTTTTCCATGGAACATATGTAGATTTTTTTCAACGGAAATTTTCCGCATTTTTCAAAGTACCGACAAATTGTTACTAGGATATGTGATTATAAATAAGAAAGTTAAAAGTTTTGGTGCGAGAAATGAATATCTAATAAAATATATACTATATATAAAAGAAAATATAATTTTTAAATATTTATAAGAAAACATAAAATAACAATAACAATATTAAGATTAATAACTATAATAATCCCATATAATAACAATAATAATAAAATATAAATTTCAAATATTTATCTGAAATATTATGATTCATTTATATCTTTTTGTATATAATATATATATATTGCAGATGCATATCCATATATGTGATCTCAAATTGTTTACTTATAAATAAAACATTTTATCCAAATATTTCTATTCTTATATATATATATTTATATATTGTATATATTAATGGTGTTGGGGTCCAGTGAATACATATATAAATATAAAGAAATATTTTTGAAATGATTGGTTGATGTACTATTGTACAATATAAATATATAATATATAATAGCCATAATTTCTTGAATTGAAATATAACTTGATATATTATGTATATGTTCGTATATATATATGGTAGTTATATATTAACAACGCAGAAAAAAGACCACCTCTCATTATTGTTTATTATTTATGTATAAATATGAATAAATTTTCTTTGCTACACAACATGTGAGTACATAAAATATATTGGAGTATATATAGAAAAACGTTTTATACATATTATTACATACCATATATTTGTATGTATCATGCATTATACTGATTATACACATAATATATATACAACCATTGTTAGTATAAGAATGTTTATTATTTATTGTACATTCACACGAAGATTAGATTTTGAAATGCATATAAAAATATTTTGATAAATTATTTTTTGTCACTTTTATGATATAATAACATTGAATACAAAATGTATATAATTATGTATGTTTTGTAATTAAAAGTAACTAATAAAGAATGAAAAATTATAAAAGCTAAATTCAAAATAAAGAAATAACTAAAAATGAGGTATAATAAATTGAATTTGTTTTTATATTTTGTAAAAATTATGTAGCAGTTATAGAAATACAAATTAAACTTTATAAATATATATATATATATATTACATGATGCACTTATTATGTTAACATTTTAATACTATAACATTTAATTCATTTCCATATAAAAACATATCCTATATTCAATTGATTCAATCTATCGCCAAATATAATACATATATGAATTTAGATGTAATAATTCTATTTTATTTCCAATGGGAACAAAAGATTTATATTTGTAATTTGTATATTTAATCATATAATATACATTATATTCGATCAAATTATCGAGAATATTTCATATAATACTTATACTCTGTTGATAATCAAATATATGTTTTATTTGTGTTATAATATAAACTAATTTATATACATATTTTACATGTAACATTATGTAATAGACTCTTATGTGCGTGAATATTTACCATTTAACTGCGGCACGATATACCATAGGTATATATGATCTTTTAACATATTATTTATCATTATTGTTTTTATTATTATTTTTATTTTGATTACTATTATTATTATTATTATTATTATTATTATTATTTTATTATTATTATGATTATTATTATTACAAATATATTAAAATATTGATAATATAATTTATTAAACTTAATCTTTTGTATTACTCAATATATTGTATACATATATAATAGTTATATATATATAGCAATAAAATATAATATGAATATTTAAATAATAATATTTATCAAAATATTTTGTAAATTTAAGGATCCTATATAATAGTTTATTTAATATTTAATTAATTAAATAATTTTCACAACGTATACTCGTAACCACATAATCTATGAATTATTTTTTTCAATCTGTTTCTTTATATTTGATTGTAGAAAAAAATTAAGTTTTACAATAATATAAATATTATTCTTAACGAACAAATACTATATTTCCAATGAACATCAAATTTTAATATTCTTTTGAATGTAATTATGCGAAGCTTAAATTTTTCTAAATACCATAAAATTGATGAGGTTATAAGTATTTATTATTATTAGCTGAATTAAAATTTAATTTACAAAGTTTTAAAATTTAAAAAAGAAATGGTTAAAATAGAAAATTGGCGGAGAAATTGAAAAACTAAAAACAAATGTGCGAATATTTATAAATGTCAATTTATTATATTTAAAATAAAACTATTTACAAATAAATATTCTCATAATTTTTACTTGTCTATATATTTATACATTGTATGAATACAAATTGAAATGGTATAATTGTGTAACCGATATTAAATGAAACAAATCCAAACTGTTATAAATTACATAAAATATATTTTTATATATATCGAGAAATAAAAAAAAAAAAAAATAATAAAAAATTTAATCAATTCTATATCAAATCAAATTCATATACCCGATTTTGTACACAAATTTATTAAATCCTTAAAATCAATAGCAAAATATAATAAATTTATTTTGATAGAAGAGTGAAATTAAAACCGCGAAATGCGCCACATAAATATAAAAATAAACACACACATAAAATGTATAATAAATATATGCGCGGATATAATCATCAATGCGGATAATTCAATATATGGTATAAGCTAAAATGAATATAATTTTAAGAGGCTTATTAATCTAAATTGAATCATTTTCCATCACAACAAATATTCTTTGATATATATATTATCATAAATTATATACTATTATTATTATTATTATAGATTACATGTATACTATATAAATATATAAGTTAAAATTTAATTTAACAAAGTCCGTACAATATTATATTGTGTATTAGATTTGAGTAATAAATATGCATAAGCCTATCCTATACTAAATATTATATATAATTAGCGTAAATAGTTGGATGATTTGAATATGGAGAAATAAAATAAAAATCGAAATCATAACAACATTGTACAACTATATAATCGTATAAAGTGGAGATGATTAGTTATGTTATCGACCATGTAATCTATCCTTTAAATCTGTGCAGAAACGTAATCCAGATGAAACATTAAAATTTTTGAGAGTTTTTCTATATAAACATTAAATGAAATAAAGATCCAACCAAATACAATATTTATACCATAAACATTTTCCAGCATTCAAATATAAACTAATTAAGGAACACATTAATAATTCTTTTCGTATATTTTCATCAGTTCAATAAATAATCTATAATAAAAGATAATATATTCAATATATAATATTATTTTATTTATAAATTTTAAATATATATAGATATATTTTTGTTAAATCTTAATGAATTATTCAAAAAATTTAAAATTATTATCGCTCCTAAATTCTATTTCTGAAAATAACTTTATCAATATATATAATATGTAAATAAATTTAATATATCCTTCTTGAATATATAACTTTTTTAATGGGCGTGTGTCACACACACACACACACACACACACGCACACCCACGTATATATAACTTATATAATTATATATATAAAATACATAATTGAAATTTTATATTTATATTTGAATAACTTTTTTTTAAATATATTTAGATTTCACATCAATATATATTTTAATATTATATTGAATACAAAAATTAAGTTGATATTCGATAAGTTTAATGAACAATAAAAAGTAATTAGTTATTTTTAAAACCATAATAAAATAAAATGAAACTTTATGAAAGTTATATAATCAACGATTTTAAACTGCGTCATAAAATCTACATTCCTTGTATTGTGTCAATATATTACATATACTTTATTTTCCACAATATTTATGAATATGTAAAACCGTAAAATTATATATGTTATATAACTGGTTCAATAAATATGTTTAAATGTAAAATCCTCCTAAAATCTATTTGCTATACTACTAAATCTATATCTGTTTTACTTAACCTAATTTTTTTTCTAAAAAAATATATTTTAAAATATATAACATACACATTTATTACCATATTTTACTCTCACATACTTACTCCTTAATTCTCTGTGTACAGAACTAGTTAGTTATATGTAATATTTTTGAAAATTTTGAATAGAGGAAAAAAAACTAATGAAACAGGTGTCTAGAATCCTTTTCCTATATATATATATACATGTTTGTACTAAACGCATACACATATCCAAAATATCTCTTATACTTACCATGTACACACATAAATTGTTATTGATTTTAAATATACACATAACATATTCCTACATAATAATATAAGTATAGCTAAATATTTACATTTTATATATTGTATAAACATATTAGAATATATATATTATTTATAATACCCTAGCACAGGCCTACATTTATGTATAGGATTGTAGTTTATTACATATTTTTGTTTAACTTATCGATTTTATCAAAAAAGCTTTAGATTTTACACAAATATGTTTTGAATGTTCTGACAAATTTAGAGTGTAGTGTATTCAAATCGCTTATTTTGTGTGTGTTTACATATTAAATACATTTATACTTCCCATCTGCATAATATTGTACCTAAACATTTATTTTATATATATATATATATTTTATTGGAAATCTTTGTGTGTGCTGCTAAAAAAAACTTTTCAACTATAGTTATTGTAGCGAAAACAATTAAAATGGAAATTTTTCTGAACATTGTATTTTTTTAAATTATTTAATCTTTCCCAAAAATTATAATTAACTCGATGAAAACGATTAAATTCATGTTTTACACAAAATGATTCTCTCTGTGCAATAGATTTTTCAATATAAATAAGGCATTGAATATATTATATATAGCAGAGCAGCAGAAAGATTATTGAAAGAAATAATATTTTACCGCTGAAAAGTACATTTATATATTTATATTACAATATACATCCTTTTATATTTCTGGGTTGGTTATAATATAATACATAATATATTTTAATATTTACACACATATTTTTACCCAGAAATGTAGTATCGAAGCACCTAAAACTATAAGATCGACACTTTGCGTAAATAATGTCGACACACAATAACTTCCATATGTAATAACACTGAGTCCGACAATAAGAATCGCAAAATATTTTTATTAATAGAATATAAAATCTGTGTATGTGGTAATTATGTATATTACCATAAATATTTGGAATAATTTATAACGAAAATGGAAACATTAATTAGTATAGAGAAATAATTTAAATATATATTAATATATTCAGGGATGAAATCATGTAAGGTGATAACTGGCAGTCACTGTGGTGATATTCAAAAGTGATCACTTGTTTTTTTGACATCATGATGTAAATTGATCACTTTTAAAATCTCCGGAAGGTGATTATTTATAATGTCATTCGTATCGGTGGTGAGAAAGAAATATATTTTGACATATCCTTTCTTTACGGTTACTGTTAAAAAAAATTAAATCTACAAATAAATTATAGAAATATAATAAAAATGAAGATAATAAAATTTTAGTGTTAATAAAAAATATAAATGATTAGTTCACTTTCGATTGAATTATATTCTTCAGGAACTAAGGAACACAATGGTTTTAGATTTGATCGTAATCTTCAATAAAAAATTTAATTTTTACAAATAAAACCATTACAAAATTTTACGAATTAAAATAATTTGTTAAAATATTTAAATTGAATTTTCAGTCGTGAATGTACCAAATATAATAATATAATTAATTTTCTTTTAACACAACTATAGAATATATCTTATTTTGGTTATTGCCTTAAGAAAATTGATAAAATATATTACTAAGCCGGTACTGCTTAAAAACGCAAGTACAAATATTTGATAAAATATATTTTTTCTTTGTTAATGTTAACAAAAAAAAATTGCGAAATGTATTCTTGAATATAATATGAAAATTTAAATATTTTCCTTTAATTTATTTTAATATTTTGCGTAACACACCGATTCACAACAAATAAAACAATGACAGAATTTCTTTTTTCCTAAAAAAAATATAACTTTATGCACAAAACGACAGCAAAAAAGATATTACCTGAAAATCGTCAATTTTTGGTGATAGTTCACGGTGATATCGTCATAGCCGTAGCAAAATTTATAAAAGGTGACAGTGACTGGCGCTTATCACCTTACATAATTTCACCCCCAGATCTTTCAAAATTATACACATAATTTTATTGTAATGATAAATTAATAATTATCGGTTTGATAAATATTTAATAGCAGCATAAAACGTTAAATAATACAACGTATCAGCATTGTCTAAATATTGACATAAAGTCGAAAATATTTTATTACTAAAATTGGATTAACCTGTATTTATTATCTATGATAGTAAAAAACATAAATGTTAAACAGAATGGAATTCATTATAAAAAGAAATTTTTATTTAAACAGAAACACGTACGTACCCACCATATCCGCCATATACAATATATATACAATATTTTATAATTAAAAAGAATATACACATAACTTTATTAGTTTTAAATATTACACAATAGTATCGAAGTTATACGTAATTATAAAAATCAATGCTTTTTAATTATAAAATAAAAAAAATAAAAACCGAATACTCTGCGGTATATTATAATAACATTAAATGTATCTGATATTTTTATAATAATAATAAAATGGAATGAAAAAAAATGTTTTACGATTTATACAATAACACAAATACATTAAATTAATATACCATAGTTTGTTTAATGAAAAATGAAAAAAATTTATTCAAAAATGCTCGTAATCATAATTGCACTAATTTTATGGATAATAATTTGATTGTAGAATTGCGGAAAATATCCGTAAACAAATACTTTTGTTTGCCGATTATACTATCCTTATTTAAATTCTTGAAAATTGTTCAGAAATACTAAATTCCAGGTTAATAATTTTACAATAATCTATAAAAAAAAAACTTCGGAAAATACTACTATACCTGTAGTTTATGCTATCCTAATACAAATTCTATAAATCTTAATCTTATGGTATTACTTATTATTTTCATAGGAAAAAATTAAAGTTTATTATGTTATTTGCCGCATCACTGCGCACTATACATTTATCGAAACAATTCATAGCACCATTTATTGGAAAGGATAAGAAAAAATAAAATCATAAAAACAAATTTTATTTTTAAATAGTAAAACATTAAATTTAATATTTATTTATTTATTTATTTTTTTTTCGTATTTTCTTCATTCACATCTCACACATCATATACAAATACGTTTCTCGCTTCGGAAAAACGTTTAAAATTATCATTTTATTTATTTATTTATTTATTTATTTATTTATTTATTTATTTATTTATTTATATTAAAAATTATTAATAATATTAACAAAATTCTTAAATTTGTTTTTTTTTTTTTTTTTTTTATTTATTTAATTTTATATTTTTCCATATAATTTGGCTTTTAAAAAGATAATTTCACATATTTCATATTTGTTTTTTGTGTGTATTGGTTTTTTTTTTTTATAGTTTTTGTTTATAAAAAATTAAGAATAAAGAACAAATATAAAAAAAAAAAAAAAAAAAAAACAAACAAACAAACAAAATTTACATAATTAAAAAAATAAAAATTATATTAAAAAATTAAAATAATTTCCTATTTAAAATATAAAATTAAATTTATAATTAATATATATTTTTGTGTTTTATTTTTCCTTCATTCCGTATATGGTTAATTTTTATTTTTATTTTCATTTATTTTTTTGTAATATTTTCTATTTTTGTTCTTTATTATTTAATTTAATATTATTATTATAATTACAATTATTATTTTTTTTTTTTCTTATTACAACACGTTTTTAATATAATAATATATTCATTTTTTTATTTTCTTTTCATATACAAAATAATATTATTATGCTATAATTGTTTTTGCCTTTTTATTTTTATTTCAAATATACATTTTACTACTGGTATCTGGGTTTTTTTTTTTTATATAACTTCTTTTAGTAAATTGATTTTTGCCTTTTAATCTATTTTATAAATTTTTTTAATTTATTTATAAATAATAAATTGAAAACTTTTATATATTTATTATTTACTATTATTTTATTTTAATTTTATACAAATTTTATAATATTATTATGTACATTTTTTTTTTTTTTTTTTTGTTAAATGATAATATTTAATAATTAATAAATTAAATTTTTTACAATCAATTTTTAATTCAACATTATTACAATTTATATATTGTTAATATTTTTCTTTAATTTTATTCAGTCTCTCTGCTGTCATGTGAAAATAAAAATAATAAATAAATTTAAATAAATATACAATAAATCACAAAACAATAAAAATGTTTTATAATTTATCGAATATAGCGAATTTTCCGTTTTGAAATTATTTACACAAATTATTACAACTACAAATAACATTTAATTAATTTATATTATTTGTGTGTTTGTGTATGTGTGTGTATATGTGTGTGTGTGTTAGTTTTTTGTATATAATTTATAATAGGAAATAAAGGTCACATGATAAGTATATATATATATATATATAGGAAAAGTAAAATTATATAAATAATAAATACTTAGATTTTTTCTTGAAATTTAAATTATTAAATAATTGTATTGTACTAATGAATGTTTGAAAATATATAGTATTGTAATATTGCTAGACACACAGAAGATTTAACTAATTAGTTTGCTCACATACTAATTCAGTAACTAAACTGGTGACACATTGGCAAACCATTAGTTTACTATTGTTTTGATATTTATTGTTGTACGAGAGTGAGTGATAATTACAAATAGTTTAGTTTGTTTACATATAATTTTTTCAAAAAATTTAATATATTTATTGTTATTTATGATATAAATCCATTGGTTCATTCTATTTTCAATTAAACATTTAGTTAAATATTTTTAATAATAATAATTATTTCACAGTTTTCAAGTTCCAAAAAAAAAATAAAAAAGATTACGATGGTTCAAATTTTCATTTTTAATTATTGTAAATTAAATTAAATACTCACAAACTTTTGTCATTCAATTTAAATCAACTTTATTTATATTATTATTATTTATTATTATTTTATACTTGTCAATATAGAGTTTCAATTCTTTGTTATTGTTTTTATTTTGATAAATAATTACAACCTGTTTCTTTATTTTTTTTTTATTTAATTTGGCTCATATTTCTGAGAGTTGACACTTAATTTCAGTTCGGATGGTTCGAATTTCCAATATTTGAGAGAATCGAATTAGTTACATGCAAACTACAGCCACATTTTATTGTGGTTAGGCCGGTTAGACAAACTAATTTAATGCACTACAAACTACTCGAATTGCTGATCGAATTGTTTATAACTACAATATTATAGTCGGTTACCTCGTCTGTGTGTCTAGCATATAATGGTATAGCCAACGCAGTTAAAATACCATCAACATAAATGCGAATAAATGTATATTATTTTGCAAAAAACATTGTTAATTAAATGTTGTAAATTATTTGGTAGAATTTTTAATCAATAAAAATGATATGATAGGTTGAATTCTTTATTATAATATAAATTCGTGTTAAAATTAAAAAAAAAAAAAAAAAACAATGAACATGAAACCAATGAGGATATTTTTTATATTATTATTATTATTATTATTATTATTTTAAAGTTGATTAGCATGCAATATATGATGTTAAAAAGTTTTTTTCCATATTTATTTATATCGAATTGCATATTTTCTCTATATATATATATTTTGTATAAGTTATACATAAATATTACCGCATACCGCATTTTCTATTGTGCTGTTGCCTTTTTCATAGTTGGGTTCCCATTTTTTTTTTTTTTTGTAGTCTCTCTGTTATATATATTTAAATTAAATCATTTATGATAATGATTGTTGTTCTACATATTTTTTGTGTACAGCACACAGCACCTTCGTCTATAAGTTTTGATAGCTGAAAAAAATAAAAAAAATTAAAATTTACGAAATGAACATTAGAATATTATTGATTTTGTTATATTATGTTTTTTATTTATAAACTATAATATTCTATTTAATACAATTATTTAAATCAATTATTTAATTATTCATTATATGCTACGATATAATAATTATAATTATTCGTTATATTTAAGATTTTAAATCCATTTAACTATATATTAATTAAATTTAAATTAAAAAGTGGTATATAATTGTTTATAATTAATTGCTATAAAATTATTTCTTTTTATAAGAAATTATATATGCGGGACCAACAAACTATAACAATCGAAACAGAAACAACAATGATTTTGGTATGTGCCAGTGACGAACCATTAAAAATGGTTTTCCAATTGCAATATCACTATATTTTTCTGGTAGACAAGTTGAAAGTAGACTACATTATGAAAAAAAAATAGAATGTCCACTTAGTGAATTTTCTGGCAAATCGGCTTTTAAGTATTATCATCTTTTTTAATTACGGGTCATAATTTCTAATGGATTTCCAGTTTTATATACAGAATTGAAAATTATAATCAATTTCCAACCTTTCATAGAATAGATTTTTAAAATCGATTCACACACGTTCAAAAGATATGACCGATTTTCCATTTGATGTCATTGAAATTTTGTATGAAATAATGGTACTGTATAAATTTTTTATACCATGCGGTGGTTTTCAACTTTATACACTACCACAAATTTCTGTAAATTTTCTCTGTCATCGTTTGGAAAATTGATCATATTTTTTGAACGCGTTAATCGATTTTAAAAAAACTCTTTTATGAAATATTGGAAATTGATTATAATTTGCAATTCTGTATACAAAAATGTTAGCGAAAATGAAAATCTGTTAAAACTATGACCCGTAATTAAAAAAGATGATAATTCATAAAAGTCGATTTTCCGGAAAATTTCATTCGATGAACAACCAAATTTTTTTTCATAATTTAGTTTAATATAGCGATATTGAAAACTGAATGTTACTTCTCAGCCTTCGTCACTGGTATATGCATAATATAAATAAATGAATACTAACGTGTGAAATATTTATGAAGTTTGGATTAAGATTCTAATTATATTTCTTGTGGAATATAAAAGTGTGTACTTTGTGTATTTTGTAATGAACAACCAAAATGTATAAACATGACCTACTGCTGTAACGCACTGAATATTCAAATGCGGTAAAGAATATCTATATAATGTTCAACGGATTGTAAAAATGTTAATTTAGGTATATTATTTGCTTCGAAATTGTGTTTACTTTTAAATACACATATTTTTAATAAATGACAAAATTTATTTCATTTTACCATAAATAACAGACTTATTGTCATATATCAAATGTTATATTTTTGATACAATAACTTACAAATTATTTGTGTTTAATATATTATTTTCATTTTCGCAACATATCATTGAATACATTTTTCTCTATCTTTTTTTATTTTATAAATTTATTGTATAATATCATCAAATCAACAATATTTTGTGTGACACTTGACACTGACATTGATGGGCAAGTCGAACATACTTTTTTGAACACGTAGAGCGAAAATCTCTTCAATGATATGTCGTATATTTTTAGTATCTTTTGATCCACCCCCTTAATGAATGTTTTGTAGATGCTAACTATGCTCCATACACTTGGATTAAAATGACTTGCTTAATTACATATATACTCGTAGTATATAATGTACTATATATGCAAATAAATATAAACATCGCATTTCCATATAGAATATTTTAAGCATTTCGTTGAAAAAAATCTGGTGGAAAATAATGTGTATAAGTTTAAATTTACTATGCAGTTTCTTCTGTATAATTTATATTAGAAAATAAAATATTTCTGATGCACATAGTATAGTTTATACGCTGCACTATGCACGAATGTTCTAATTTAATTTTTTCGTTTTCATATAACATAATAATTTTTATGTTTTTATATGTTATATGTTATAATCCTATAATTATTATAATAAAAACCAATATAGTTTACTTATATATAATATGAAATAAAAATATTTTCATGTAAACAAATAAATGTGTTAGAAAATATATATTACATAACATCTAATAGGCAAAAATAAAAATGCACTATCTCACGCAGTAAGAAAATATTTTATAATAATTAATTATAATAGATTAATTTATAGAATAATTAACTAAAACAATCCATAAAGTTGTGTTATACAAACAACAATCATTGAGAAAATGTGATATTGAATAAATTTTATATGACTTATTGTTAAAAGAATTTAAAATTTTTATAAATCGAATTTTATAATTGAAGTTCATATACATATTTTTATATAGAATATTTCCTTAAAGTTTGTATAATTATAGAATTGATAAATTAATAACCGAATTTCATATATAATAGATACAACAATACCCATAACATTAATTAATTAAAATTTAATTGTTTTTAATCTTATTTACTTTCATATTTTTTTTCCTTTTAAATTAAATTATCATTAAATATTAAAAAATGAATTCAATTATACAATTATTTAAAAGTTAACAAAAATTACGATGCTTCATGAATATTCAAAAGTTTTATTTTATCTATAGGATACATTTTATGAATTTTAAAATTCAAATAAAAATTATGCTTTGTTTTTTAATTCTTATATAACATTTTTTTTTTTCAATGTACTATGTACAATTTATTATATGTATATAAATTCTGTACATAATAAATATGTATATATATATGCTTCATGTTCATTATATACATAAAGATTAAAAAATTTAAATTTGTTTTCATTAAATAAATATTTATAAATTTTGATATGAATTTATTTAGTTCAATTTTTATTATATTTTGTTTGTTTCCAATCAAATATACATATAATATATAGAAAATATGTGTATACGTACACGTATTATTTATACAGGATGTCCACGAACGGTGTACAGCCTCGATTAGGTAAACAAATTCTATTTTCATCCTATATTACATAAAAATTGAGATAAGAAAATGTATACACTTTTTTTTTTTTTTTGAATCATTAACATAAAATAACATTTTTAAAATTGAAAATTCGTTAAATTTCAAATAAAATTACGATAATACAATAATAAAAAAATAAATAATTATATAGCGAAAATAAATTCAATTGTTTTTTTTTCGATTTATTTATATGTCATCGATTTTTTTTTTTGACACATTTATAATTCCCATTTTTATTATTGCTATTTTTTGTTTTTCTTGTGTCAGTCGTCACGTCGTAGTAAATGAAAAATAGGTAAAAAAAAATTGCATATTATTCATTTAATTAATTTATATTTAATAATTAATGTAAAGTAGATAATTTATTATTTTAATTTATAAATCGAATATTAATAGTTAATATTATTTATAGTTTTATGTTAGTATTGAGTTTTTTGATAGTTTTTTTGTGTGCTAAGAAATGCCTATACAATAAATTTTAACTTTCTTTTCCCCCTGCTTGTGTTAATGATGGGTAAGTGGTGCTCCTCATTTATTTTTTAGGTTATACATTAAAATATTTAAATATTGTAATTTATTTAATTATTTTTATTTTATTTGATTCACAACAATTATCAATTTATTTAATAATTAATTTTGCTGGAAGAGATGGTATAGATTTTTAGTTTTTTAATAATTAAAATTTGACTTTTTCCTATATGTGCGCATATACACAAAAAAAAAAAAAAAATGTGATTGTGCTGTGTGACGCCGCGGTCACAGAAATTTTTATATAGCATTTATTGTTGTTGTAGTTGTTGTTCTTGTTGCTGTGTTGTTGTTGTTGTTGCTGTTGCTGTATTATATTTATGTTTATTACCGAATTATTTTGAAAACAAAAAAATATATTTGACTTGATCTAGTACAGCATTTATTTAAATTATATCACCCTTTTTTTTTTATAATAATGACATTATTAATTTACTTCTTTTTTTTCTCTTTTTAACTATAGAATATGCGTCGGCCGATTTTGTTATTTGTGAAATGAAATCGCAAATAAATATTTGTAAAAAAATAAAACGGACTGTATGTGCAGAATATTCATTCAAGTTTTATCGGCGGCTCCTCTATTGCGGCTAATGCGGGGGAAAGTGAATTGGTGAGTACACTTTTGTTATTACATTTTATTGATCGTTTATATCGTTTTATTCTATAATATATATAAATATGACTTTAATTGTTTATGGAAATTATACTTGCATTATTTTGCCTATATTTTATTTTATAAGATATTTATAATATAAGAAAAAACTGATGATAAAGTGTAACCAAAATTGTATATAAAATACTGCCAATTTATTATGGTAAACATTGTTTACTTTGTTTACATGCACACAACGCCACGGGCGGTGTGCATTCCTTCAAAGGGGTAATTTATACCACAGATAAATTATGTGTATTTCATTCTAAAGAAGTTGGTGAACTTTAATTTTTTGTGCTTACATTATAGTTTCAAAATTATATTGATACTTTAATAATTATTCTACCGAGAAAAATTTGTAATGCCGTATTTCGATAAAATAGAGTCCTAAACGGAAAAGTTTTAATTATTAATTTCGACTTAGAATTATGTATCCGCCATCACCCACTCCATTGAAGGAATGCACAACGCTCATGTGGACATCCTGTATACAATATATCTAAAAACTAAATGTATATATTGATTTTATTTATATTCAAAAAATTAAAAAAACGAAAAAAAAAAGGATTCAATATATATTTTCTCTGCATCATATTTATTTTGTTGTGTAAGTTAGTTAATAAAACAATACTACAACAACAACAACAACAACAAAAACAACAAAAAATTATAAATTGAAAATCAATATTGTTTTCATTGAATATCGGATATATGCGATTATATATTGTATATATTATAGTGTTCCATTTAAAACATATAAAAAGTGGATATTTAGGAAGGAAATTTTAACACAGGGATGGGTCGAATTTAAAATTTACATAAAATATATATATATATCTATATATAATGATATTAATGATATATGTACAAAAAAAAAAGAAAAAATATTTATGAAAAAGAATAAATTAAAAAAAACCAATTAAATGCATGTGTAAATAAATAGAGGAGGTTGTTGTACTAATGGGCAATTTAAATTCTAATTGTCTGAGAAATTTCACTATATAAATAATTATTAGACCCATCGTTTAATTTTATCTAATTGCATATATGAAATACACATTTTACGTTCGTTCAAATTAAGTCACACTTCCCTTAAAAATTATATTCATACTAAACTAAATGTAAAAAATAATTTTACTTTATTTTTGCTATATCTTCTATATAAATTCAAACAAAGAGGGAAAAAAAAAACGAATTTAAATTAGCGTACCTACATATTTAGTATAGTATATGCAAATACTATAGACAGTTGTATGTATATATAGTATAAAAAATACTATACTACTCCAACGTATTAATATTAATATATATAAGCAATACGGAATACTATATAAATAACAAATATATATATATATATATATATATAAGCCATAAAATGTATACATACATATTTTTGAGAAAGACTACAATACAAACAGAAAACAAAAAAACACAAAAAAAAAATGAAAATCCAAATTTATATATTGTAATATGAAAAAAAAAGAAGAAATTGAATTAATTTGAATTTTCTTTTTCATTTCAATATGCATAAAAATTCATGCTCCATTTATTTTTTGAGGAAAAGTACGTATTGTATATAATTTATATAATAATATATAAAACTGAAAATAAAATATACATCAGTAACAATAACCACATAAAATCAACTATTACCGTGTCTGTATATTAACATATACACAATCATTCATATACATGTTCGTTCAGGTTTATATACCATATATATAGTTCATATAATATACATCATAGAAGAGAATATACTCGTACACGCAGGTATAAATATATGTATAGTAAAATTGGGTATTTGTGTAAAAATGTTAATGGTAAATAAAATACGATAAAAAGGTAATAACCGTAAGGAAAAATGAAAAATATATTTCATAAAAAGAATGCAAATGAAAAAAAAAAAAAAAAAAAAAACATACATAAATCAATATCAATCCGCCGCCGCCAGTGGTATTTTATAGAAAATATTTAATATTAATGATATATAATAATTTGATGATTAATTCCACATAATAATTTCAATATGAATATATATATTAATAATAGTAATTAAAATGATACGATTAAAAATATACCTTATATACTAGAAGCGTAGCTTATATGGCATCTGTATACCAAACAATTCATTAATGTCAAATTGTGAAATTATTCCTACCCTAGTAACACTGTCCGTAGTAGTAGTCCGTAATTTCAATCCGAGGAAAATATCAATCGATTTCTTAGGGATGTCTGCTGGAATTTTACATGATGAGTGCAACCCTGTCCATGGATTTTTATAAAAAATGTATTTGGATTATCCGTATATTTCCGATGATAATTTCTACGGGTTCACCTTAGAAGTATTTCTCGTTGCTATTATTCCACAGAATATCCATACAATTTATATTCACATTTTTTGTGAACAGATCCACGGATTTCGACAAAAATATCTTTGTATTGTACATGTATTTTAGCAAATAATACTCGTGAATTGTCCGTATATTAGCAGAATAAATTTTCTTATGACGATGATGTCAAATCGCGGTTTGATTCAGATTTTTACTGATAGACCAGAAATTCTATGAGCACGGAATGAATATGTTGCCCAAAAGATGACAAAAATTTATCGATTCTTCATTTTTTTTTTGTAATAAACAAGAAAAAAAAACCGCGGATAAAATCCATGAAAAGTCTTACAAAATTCCTCAGAAATATATCGATTTTAGTTGCTGGTTATTTTAAAAATTATGAAAATAAATAAAAAAAGATTGAGGATTATATCTAGATAAACGAAATATACAAAATTTGAACCACTGTCTTGATTAATTGGTGAAAAAAAATTACGAATACAATACCGCGCTTGTATATGTTGGACATATTACCCTGACAATCCAAAGATTTCAATTGATCTAAATAAAATACTATTATATTAAGTGGAAAATCTATGGAAATTCTTTGGAAAAATATCAGTATATCTTTTCCATGGAAAATGTGTGGATTTTTTCCACGAAAATTTTCCTCATTTTTCAAAGTACGGACAAATTGTTACTAGGGTAACGAGATTCATAAATAAATAATAAATTTTAAAACCAATTATTAATGCTTTCTTGATTCCATTAATTTTTCTGATTAATTAGTCTATATTTATAATGATGTGTGTAGTTGCAGATATTTTAAATCTTTTAATATAATGTCCAACACCATATATATTTACCAAGATATTTTTATTCCATAAACGAATAAAAAGAAGCCTCTGTGTACTCATCTGAAATTAAACACAGCCGTATAGAAGTATATAATTGTCGTCGTTCACTGTAGTATTAAATTTTAATAAATGTTAAATAAATAAATAAATTAAACAGAACTATAGCAATAATGTAATGGATACTGTTGCACATATAAAAATTCTAAAAAATTATCATCAAATACATTTAATTATATGTCTAATTATTCATATATCATCCAATATGCATATTAAATGATTTTTCAAAATGTTCACTTCCCATCATAAGAATGTAACGTATTATTTAAAATGTCTTTATACATTATTAATATTTATTATAATTTATTTTAAATCTCATATTATATATGAATGAATGGAAAATTTTGGGTTTGGTATTTTTCCTATATGTATTTAGCCATATATATATATACATTTATATATGGTATAAGTAGTATGGACGTTTGTATACATATATATATATACAGGTAAATTAAATACGATGATAAATAAAATAAACAAGTAAAAAATAATTAACACTGCGTATATACAATATAAAAAAATAAATAAATACCTCAGCTCAATCTGTTATAAATATACAATATATTTGAGTATATATATAGCCGTATGTCCCTATAATTTACATATACACTTTTGTATAAAATACAAAATATACATAAACGTACAGGTATACCTCGTATAGTCACTTTAATTGGTTCCACCATTTAGAGAGACTGTACGAAACACGACTAATTGAGGAACTAAGTACATACAAAAATCGATAATTGGTTCTTTACTATTTTTTCCCATTTTTCAATAAAAAAAAATGCAAAATTTTATATTATTTATCATATATGTATTCGTATAAAAGTATCAATAATCAACAAAAAAAATTCATTTATAAATCTTCTAGTCCAAACAAATGTTTATTTCAACGGTATAATTCATTTTTTATTGAAAAATTGTAACAACGAACTCTGGATCTTTTTTGGTCGTTTCTCCTCATACAATTCTTTGTAGCAACGAATTGCATTGTTTATTGTTCGGCGAACAGTCATGCTACGTTCCATATTAGGATCAAACTCTAAAACGCAATCTGACATCTTCTCGCCTATTTCAATAATTTTTAAAAGATGTTCAACTGTTATATCTTTTGGCGAGATATCAACGCTTGCATCGTTGTCATCGTTGTCTTCATAAGCTCGTTGATCGTCTATGTTAATAAGTGTTTCATTATCGAGTTCGTTCGTGTTAGACTGAATGCACTCAATTACGTTGTCCAAATTCAATTCTTTGAAACCAAGTTGTTGTCCAAGCTCCACTATGTCATTGGTAACTTCCGAAAAATTCATTTGAAAACCAGTAAAATCATTAGCACAATGTGGAATGATGTGTTTCCAAACGGCTCTCATATTGCTTGGTGTCACTTCATGCCATGCATCTCCTATGTTCTCGATAGCATTTCTGATGTTGTAGTTTTTCCAAAATTCTGTTAAGGTAGGTGCGTTGTCTCCTGTTGTTGCTTTAATGGCTTGTGAAAAAGTTCGGCGCAAATAATAACTTTTAAATGTAGCTATAACTCCTTGATCCATTGGCTGAATCAATGATGTCGTATTTGGTGGAAGAAATGTTATTTTTACATTTTCGTTTAAGTTGCCAAGACCGGTCGGATGGCCTGGAGCATTATCTAATACCAAAAGAATTTTAAATTCCAGCCCATTTTCTTGACAATACTGTTTTGTTGCAATGCAAAAATAGTTTGTAAACCAATCTTCAAACAAAGTTTTTGTGACCCAGGCTTTCTTATTTGAACGCCACAACACTGGAAAATGATTTTTTGTTAAACCCTTAAGAGCTCGAGGATTTTCCGCACGGTACACAAGCATCGGTTTTAGTTTGAAATCACCTGCTGCATTACCTCCTAATAGAAGTGTGAGACGATCTTTGGAGACTTTATATCCAGGACACGACTTCTCATTAACTGCAATAAACGTGCGCGATGGTAACTTCTTCCAATATAAACCCGTTTCATCAACGTTAAATATTTGTTGATCTTTGTAGTTACCCTCTTTTAGAATTTCGGATAATTCTTTCGGATACCTTAAAGCAGCATCTTTATCTGCACTTGCTGATTCTCCAACAATACGAACATTGTGAATACCAGTTCGTTCCTTGTACCGGAAAAACCATCCACGACTTGCCGTAAAAGGTTTACTTGATTCTACACCATCTTTTTCTTCGTGTGATGTTATGGTTGGGCGGTGAATGTTCACCGCCGCGGTGAGCAACTAAGATCGCGACGGCGAAATATTAAGCAAATGTCAGCCATATTGAATTTTTTTTTATATGGATTTTGATTACCGCGGCGGCAAAATCGCGCATTATACATAATATTTATTTGTTATAAACATTTTTGCTCTGAATTTTTTTTTTCAAAAGAGAGTCTTATAGTGAAACACGACTGATCGAGGCGTGACTATACGAGGTATTGCTGTATATGTTATAATATTACGTATTTTATATAGGAAAATTATAAATATTGTTCGAAATTAATTTAATGGACGTGATTGTTATGGCTTTAGTCCCTGTGGCTTAATTAATGTGACAATACCATTATTTATTTGAAATTGTTATATACATATATATGGTACATATTGTATATATATATAGTGTATATAATGTATATTATTATATAAAAATTACAAGGGCTATATATATGCTTTCTGCTTTCATTTATACATAACAACTATATCATATATATACAATACTTTATTTTTATTGTATTATAATATAATAATATATATAGTTAATATATCATTAGCATTATTCGCGATACAATATAATGCACTGTATGATACAACTCTGTATGTTTATTATTTTATCATGTGAATGTATATATATATAATAAACTTATATATAAACAATTGATGATTTTATTTAAATTTATATTGAATTGAACCTACTGGTATAAAATACAATAATATATAACATATATATATATATAACAACATACAATTGATCCATATACTAAACATATTTTATATTTTTAGTATATTATATTTATATTCAGTGGTACATAAATTCTTTTGCCGCAATAGAAATTAAAATTATATTAATATAATGAGAATAAGGATCATTATATAGTGATAAACAGGATGCACTACTTTTGTATAAATTATAATGTATTCATACAATTTATATAGTCATATACATTAAAAATACACATATCCTTTATACGTTGAACAAATTTTAATAATAACCATATACTTGTAAATATTTATTACATTTATATGTAATTGACATTGCTGTATATTATCATATTTAATGCGTTTATATGTAGTAGTATAATAGGTGCAATAGGTGAAATGTTTGGAAAAATGAATTATTTGCCTAACAAAAAAACTTATATACTATGACTTTTTCCATATTTTATAGTAGAATTTTACTGTTTCGAGCATTCATCTATCCAAATTTTACCGATTACATAATTATAATTAAAAATAATTTAAGTGGTAGTCAGAATATAGAAAAAAATGCTCTCTTTTATTATTTTCTTAAAAGTGATTAGCCCATAATTATTGACAAATCTGTATATATATGTAATAGTAGCGATATCTGTTAGTGAAATCAACATTACATATGCATACCCATATTTTGAATATATATATATATATACGTGTAAATGTAACATCGTTTGCATATAATATATAAATTAGTGTAATGTTCGTATACATTATATAAACTATATAACGATAGTGTGTGTATACACAAACTGATGAAACAATATAAAATACATATTATACATTTATTTTTAAAATCAAAATCATTAGTTACCATTTGCTCCTCATTTTCTAATCATGAAAAGATTAAATGGTATACACACATATAATTTGTTGCCATATAAAATTTGTTTCTTCACTTTATTTATTTTTGAGTAAATTGTGTATGCCGCCGCCATCACATAGAAGATTAGATAAACTTAAAATATATACTAATATATTTATACAATAACAAAAAAAATTTGATAATAACATTTAAAAATTTTATACGTGTTTATTTTAATTAAAAAAAAAATTCTTATGTCAAAAGAAAAACACGAACCACAAATTAAAACTTTTAATTAGTAATTAAGTATATACAATATATATAGTTTTTAGTTTGTTAAAATATATCTATATGAGTATTTACACCTATAAATATTTCTATATATATATATTAATTTATCAAAGATTTTTGTAATAAAATATATATGATTTATAATATAAATAGGATGTGTTTGCGATTTGAAATGGTATATGAATTTATAAATTTAATAATAATAAATAAAGTGAGCTGGTTTGCTGAAATGAAATATCATTCATTCGTACATATAATACCCTGTGTATTATAAATTTAAAATATATTCATAATATATTGTATGTAAATAATCTGTGACTTATTGTGTTCAACAAAAGTATAAATTGATTTAATAACATTATTCACATTCATATGTATATGACAAAAATGAATTTACAAAGTTAAAAGCAAAAAATATGGGATTAAATGTTGATTGTAAATATATCGAATTTGTTAAGGTGTTGTTGTTTTAATTTAAATTTCCACTGGAAATAAATATTGTTTCATCTTTCTCAAATTTCAGAATGCATAGTGAAATTACTATATTTGTTGTTTTTGTTTAAATATATATATTGCACAATCAATGGATTACATATATTAAAATTATTTATTCATAAATTCAAATACCATATGGTTAAGTCTAATCCTTCGTTAGTACATTATTAAAAATTTAAGTTAGCATATATAGGTATATGAGATCATCGCATGAACCACATATATTATTGATATATAGTTATTCACGCATTGTTGTATAGTTATATATATATATATTATATAATGAATGCATTTTACTTCATAAATGTCCTAAACTAAACGTATAAAAATATATATTAATAAAAAATTACAAAATTTCAATTTTGAAAATTAAAAACAATACCATGTCATAAGTGCCTATATGTTTATGCGTTTCAATGTTATATATGTGTGTGGGCGGATGTACATAGCTCACACATATATTTGGTATATTATTACCATTTATATATATTCTATAATACAGTATTTTGTATAATAATTTCTATATACAATAAGGAAAATTTATTTATATTTTCTTTTTCTACCACATACGATATTCATCATCAAAAACACTGTCTACGTACAACTCATTTACTCTACACATATTATACATAAACTTTTACCATTAATAATACTACTACTACTACTACTACTCCTATTGTAAATTATATATAGTATATGTTTTATTATTTCTGACACACTAACCATCTCTATATATGAACGAAGTATATAGAATATATATAACAAAGTATATACATATAATAAAATAATCGATTAAATTTCACCTGCAATATAACACTAGTAAAATTTTTACTATGTTTTCGTATACATTTGTATGCGATAATAAGAGGATGGAAATAGTAATAAGGCATGTTTTTCGATTACATATATTTTTATTGTAAATAAAAACATACCACGTAATGCTTTAAAAAAAAAAAACATGCGATTACAAATTTAAAATTTATACAATAATAAACAATATAATTTGTTTTTGGTTAATTTTTTTATAGTTGATATGTATTGGGTTGGTTTTAATATACATTAATATATTATTTGGTGATAAAAATTCACTGTGGTTTTATCTATATATATACATATATTGGTAAATTATAATTATATGTAATATAATATATATTATATAAATAAATACATTTTTTTCTGAATGTTTGTTTGATGGGTTTTATATTTTAATATAATAACATTTATTTTTTTTTATTATTATATAACATTTATTATTTATTACAAAAATTTACGCAATACAATTATAAATATCCTATTTAAATTTTATTTAATTTTTATTACATTGACACATATTTATATTTAATATATTCCATTCCACCTATACACACACAAACACATTTAATATATACTTTTTGCCATTCCTACAAACCAAATCCATCTTATTCCATGGTTTTTCCTTTATTTTAACTTTATTTATTGTGTGTTATTATTGTAAATAATTGTATGTATAACTTTTATATATATACAATAAATATTGTATATGTGAAACAGGTCACGAAATATCCAAATATCAATTAGAATTTTCATAATAATATAAATTTAGGTTTTATATAATATGATTATAAAGTATGCACACTGACACACATATAATAATATAATAGTATATATGAAAATATAAAATTTGAATACATATATTGTGGTTAATTCAGATAATATAGATATATATACACGAAGTCATTTATATACATTAAAATATGATTGGTTTTCAGTTAATTTCATATATATTTTTTTTTATTATTCTATTCATTGACTGATATTCTGTTCTGTTTTTTGTTTTCTTATTTTCATATATAAATAAAATTGCAACCAATTGATTATCAATAAAACTATATACTGTATTTGTAAATGTCCGTCTGTACATTTTACCTGAATTATCCCCATTATTTCAACTCTGCATTATTACTTTATATACCATATACGCAGAACAATTTCAAAATTTCTATTTCCGAAATATTTTAATCATATATACATATATATCTACTTTATAAATACCCTCATCAAAATTTCTTTGAAAAGGGTATACGTAGTATGATGAAGGCAACAACAACAAAATTTCCCTGATAACCAAAATGAGAATTATATTAATATTTTTTTTTTATTTTTATTTTCATCAACATTATACATAGCTCTATCTATCTACCAATATAAATATAATATAGTATCTAGTATACAATAAAAAAGCTACGTACATAATAGCTAATAATATTTTTATATTTATAAAAAAAAAAATCCTATTTTTATTTCTTATTATACATGTACAATGTAGGTGTTGTATATTGAAATAGAATTTTCCATAAAAATGTTTAAATTTTTAAATATGACGTTCATATTGAAAAGGCATGCGCGTATATGTGTCTATTTTTATGTTAAACTATACAACTATAACAATATATATTAAAATACTTTATATTTATAATTGTTATAAATTATACTATAATACATAAATACAGAGATAGTATCAGATATAGTATTATAACAATTGATTTTCATTACTGTGTATTATTAATATGTATATTAAATAAATAAATGATAAATGTTCGTAATTAAGAAATAAAAAAAAAAATAAAAAATAAATAAATTAATTAAAATACACGCAATTAAATGTCTAGACAAAAACGACTACGTGATAACCATTGATGATATTCTCAATGGTGTAATTAATTTAATATACAAATGTATATATAAATATATATATAATGTAATGGTTTTTGTTGTTCGCTTATACCATATATATAAAGATAGCAAAGCTCCTCCGCATGAAGTTAAAAAGAAAGAAAGTTTGTCGATCACGATTTTCAATAAGTTATAAGCAATGCACCACCACCACCACCACTACCACCACCACCACCACACAGATGAAATGAAAATAGAATCAAAAATTTTAAGTAAAATAATTTGTTTTTTTAATCAATGGGTATCACTTTTATATCTACAATAAGTAGGTGTTTTAATATTTATAAATCCCTTCAATTTCACCCACTTTATTATATTGTATATCATCATCATCATCATAATACAAATTAAAATAAATGAAATATTTAATAATTGATGTACTGGAAACAAAATCATGAAAATGATAAGTTATTATTTTATACCTGTAAATATTGTACGTGACTATTGATATATACGTAAATTTATGAATATCATATAATATGAATGAAAATGTAATGTAATATAAAAAAAAACGATGTTTAATTTATATATTGTTATAAATTCTCATTATTATATATGGAATGCATATATCGTATATGATATATGTATTTCTATGAAAAATCTTGTAGTATTTACTACTATTTAATATATGCATAAAGTAATGTTTTTATCAAACTATAAAATTTAACTGTTTTTCTATACATTTAGAAAGGATAGCAAATATATTCATTTTAAAAATTTCATCTACATATCATAAATATTTTTGAATTTCATTTTAAAATGTTTTGCAATATTATTATGTTGGCCTGAATTCTGGCGAATCTGGTATTCTTTTACAAAAATCTGTTATAACATCATTAACATATATTATTATATATACTATTTTTGAATTGAAGACAAATATATATAAATTAAGTAAACTAACGAAAACTTACAATTAATTTCTTAATACATGAATTACTCTATTTATACTATATTATTATCATTATCATTTATTTCTGTTATTCAGCGAACGTGCATAAAGTATCAATAAAAATGATCCATCTTATTCAATTTTGGTCCAATGTCTTCACATCTTTCCAGTTTTCTGCATTACATCCGAGTTTTGTATTGACGTTTCGTTAATAAATTTCTATTCTATTAAAGTAAATAATTAGACCATAGCCAATGTTTTTATGTTATTATATTATTACCTATAAAATGTTATACAACTCATCTAAAATTGATTAAATTAAAATAAATTACAACAAAAATATTTAATGTAGAAACGCGCAAACACTTTGATTGTTGTTGTTTAAATTTATTTTACAGTTTAAAAACTGATAAACAAGTAATTTTATGAATCTCATGAGATCATATAGGGTAAAATAACTAATAATGAACACTTATACCTTATAAGAAACTATGGTGACACAATATAAAATAAATTGATCCAACGTAGTAAGTGTCTCATGCAAGGCAAATAAAGTTATACTATAAAATAATTATTATAAGCAATTTATGCATTTTGTTAATTTTTATAAATATTTCTGTTAAATAAATATTTAATTATGATTCTTTATAATTATTAATTAAGTTTACTCACTTTTAAAATTAATGCTATATATACATAAATGTAGCTGTACATTATATGGTACAATATATTAGTTCACTAGGGTATGGTTGTTCATTAGGCGTTTTACCCGCCTACCCGTATATATATATAACAAAATGTAATTTATATTTTATGTCATTAAATAAGAAAAATGTTTAATATATATTTTATTTTTCGCATTATCGTCATTGACAATATTTTTTTTTTTTTATAATATAAACGCATTTCATACACATAACCGCGTCGTAAATTAATTTAAATGCTTTAAAAGATTACTTTTTTTATAACAATTTATCGATATAATGTCTATATATAAATAATGTTTATATTTAATATAAAAATTTCATTTAAACATTCGTGTAGGTTGTATAATAACACATTGCAAGTGCAGCCCACACATATATTTACCATATATAAGATTGTATAAACCCTCGATGAGTTCGTATAATTTTATCTTTCTTTATATATATATATATATCTCGAATAGAGTCTGTGTTTATTTATACACAACATATTTACTTAATCGATCATGAAAAAATATTAAAATTAATTTGATGATAAATGAATTCCTGAAATATAACATGAAAATGCTATATATATAATACATTGTAACGTTAAAAATATCAAACCTCACAAAAAAAAACAATAAAAAAAAAACCAACCTATCGTAATATATATGAAAATATATATATATATTAAAAAACACATATGTACATAAAAATATGCTAAAAATATAAGTATATAATGAGATGTTCAAGTATATAATGTATATAAATAACATCATATATATTTAAGTATATACCAGTGTACCATCGTTAAAATCAAAATACTTATATACGGGAAAGAGATATTTAATGATTAATTATATATGTGAAAAATGAAGATCAATGTAAAATATAATATATGTTATTGACATTCTATATGTTAGAAATAATAATTCACCGGTCGTATGACATATATACTCGAATATAGTAAATGTGTGTACACTTGTACAGTATTGGTGTATATGGAAAAAATTTATAATTTCTTTTTTGTTGTTGTTATATATTACAACGAACGAGTCTGTAATTAAAAGTAAATTATTTTATATTTATAAGAATATTATAATAATATTATATATATAATTGACTGTATAACAAAATATAGAATATTTTTATAAAAAAAAACATATATGAAAAAATAAAATTGACGTGAGCCATATATTTCATATATGTATTTAATATAATATATGGTGCTGTAACTATATACATACGCACATATGTTAGAAGATATTGAAATCATGGTATTGTTTGTATATTTTGGGTACATTTTTTTTTACCATTGAATTTTTATTTTATTTTATTTTGCCATGTAATAATATCACGCAAGCATTAATTATATTTTATTATAGAAAAAAAAAAAAAAAAATCCTAAATTGGTTCAGTTCGACAACTACTTGCGTAAATATATTTCGTGATATTATTTTTTTATACTATATTTATATAAAATATTATAACATTTATATATGTTTATAAGTAACAAGTAAAACGATATATATATATATCATTATAACATATTTATAATATACGTATTTGATTTACGATTAGTAACCCGATATCATCATTAATTATATTATTTTATTCTATATAAATTGACTAATGGTTAAGTGATTACAAAATTTCAATTGTAAAATAAATACCGGAAAATTTTTTCAAGTAAATTTGAGAAATTGAACCCGACACTATGCTCCAGAATTACTGTAAATATATGTACAAGGGACGTCTGAAAATATCTTTCGGTCAAACAATGAAAGACAATTATTGCTTACGTGAAATATGTTTTCGTATTATTTTATTACTTAAAATAGCCACAAAAAAAAAGTTACTTTAATTTGTATATACTATAATTTCTATATATATATACACTGATGATATATTATTATTATTATATAGTAATATTAGAGAAATTTTATACAGTTTGTTATAAATAAGAATTACATATACTGATATCGTTTAATCAAATCAAAATTTATACAAAACACAAATAATATATTAAATATAAATACTATAAACATAAAAATAAATTGAATCAAAGAATTTTATAGTATATTTTATTTTATTTTATATTATTATTATTGTTGTATACTCAATAAAAATAATTTCATAACATACACACACACCAACACATTATATATTATTTATATATATATTAAACATATACTATATATTTATAGAAGGTACATATAATTTAGTTTCTATTCCAATATATTTATACACACGAAATAGAAAAGTTTTCTCATAAAAATATACAATAAAATTAATTTTAGATAAATATATAACACAATATATATGTACAAGACCATGAAAAAAAATTGTTATATTAAAACATTTTATAGTTTTTTATTTTTTTTCTATATACCTATATTTTGTGTTGAATGGTTGTTGGTTTGTTATCTTGGTGGTGTAGTACAATAAATGTGTATGCGGTATTTTTTATAGTGATAAAAAAAACTATGCGAATAAATAGTTATTGTTTTCGTTGATTTTTATAAACAATAAAATAAACAACTTCCATTTTATTGTTTTTATTATAAAAGGAAAACTAAACAAATTAATAGGTGTAGTGATTTACAAGTGATGATTTATAACACATTTATTTAATTTGTAATTAAGATAATATTTTATTATTATTATATGATAAATTCTATATATATATAATTTGTTGTGAATTACCCAAACACGAAAAAGGTAATACAAAAGATTATTATCAGACGAGAATAAAAATTAAGAAAATGTTAACCGTATTGCATTACGAGTGTGTATACCCATATATAAATAACCTATATTTAACATAATAGTATAAATATGTGTTTGTTTGGTAGATTATCAAATTCTGATAAGATGACACTTTACATAAATTGTGTTTACATAAGTTTTAATAAAAATATGAATAAATAAACATATGCAATTATTTATATAATATATTCCATATTTATGTATAAATATTTGAATATATATATATATAAGTTGCAACGATAAGGATTACATAACAATATAGCATATATTGTATATATATATATATATACTATTTTGTGTTTATCACAATTTATTTCCTGTTATAATTTAAAAAGAAAATGTTTAAAGTGAAAATCAGAGAAATGCATTTTAAGCACGCAAAAATTATCCATTCAACGTTCACTGAATGTTAAATGTCCATTAAAAAACATAGTAAAATATGAATGCATGTATATTTTGTATGTTTTATAAAATTAAATGACACATAACTTTATTTTATACATATATTCGAAGAGTCTATATAGTTTTACATTTATATATATGCATATTTTATTTAGAAATTTATTTATATATTATACATTTGCATACGTATACACAAATATAGAATATTAAATTTATAAATTTTATGTTACCGATTTTCATCCTAATAATAATTATATTACGATTGTTTGCAACCCGTATTCTTAATAGAAAATAAGATTTAAATAATCATAATTTGAATTTTGTGTTGTACAAATTTTACTGTATATAATATATTAATAATAAATTAAATAAACATTCTGTCGTCGTCTATAATTCTCCAAAATGCAATAAAACGCACAAGTGCTTATATGACAAAAACATGCAAATTTGTTTGATAAATTAAAAAGTTCTTTATATATAGTTAAAACACTCGGCAGCGCAGTTGCATAGCGCATTAATCATGAAATATAGTGGGTTCAAATACGCTATTTTTCATAGGAAATTTTTCTGTTGGGTGACCATTTGTTTCGTTGATGGAATAAAAAGAAAAACGAATATCTTTGAAAATATGGTGTTGGACGCTATTCAAAGATTAACAATGTCTGCTGCACACACACATAACTATGGGCCAATCACCCATATAAAAATAATAGTATTATGAAAACATCTATCTTTCGTTAATTACAGTACAGTACAGTACACAATTGCTAAATTGTCATATACTCCCATGCAGAGTAATTTACCAACTTGGTTGTAATGAAAGGTTTATTAGATGACCTTAAAAGCTCCACTAGCAGCAAAATATAACTTATATATAGTTATGAAAATTTATGTGTGGAATTTTTTCACATATTAAACTTATAAGAGAAATAAAAATCTTTGCAATATCACAGTTAACTGTTATAATTTTTTAATAATAATACTTATTATTATTATTATTATTATTATTGAAATACATTTTATGGTGTAAAAAATTCAGAGTGAAAATTAAAAATCGGTCTAGCGTTCAAGCAAATTTTTTGTATCGTAATAATTAATATTTAAAGTTTCTTTTCACCTTTTTTCTACTCCATTTTAGTTTATATTCAAAAACATTTATTGTACCTATTTTTTGTACTTGAATTATATTGTGTACGTAAATTATGTGACCATCTCAGAATATGTATCGCAAATAATAATAATAATATATAATAAATAAATATAATATAATGTTGAAAGTAATGTTATATATAGTTAATATAGCAATATATAAAAATAAAAAATTAATTAAAATAAACTAAAATGACCATAAGATCAATAAAAAAAGAATAGGAAAATAAAATAATGAATTAGTTAAATTTTTATTGAATATAATTAACTAAAATGTTATTGTTATTGTTCCATATAGCGTTACGCCACATTATGTTACAAATATAATAGACATGCTATTATAATTCTTTTTTTTTTATATAAGCCTAAAAATAATAAATAATAAGAAAATAAAGTTTTCAACTAAACTTTTTTGTTATATTTTGAATTTCCGTTTATTATTTTCTGTGTGTTTTTTTTTTTTCTTTTAGAATTCATTAAAATAATCATAACCTCTCTGTCTAAATAGAGTCATTTTACATATTATTATTATTATTATTATTATTATTATTATTATTATTCTTATACTTATACAATACATTATTAACCATGTTAATGTATACGTGTGTATATGAATGTACAATGTACATTGCACGTATCTATATATATATACAATGTAATGGTTATACCAAAAATTTGTAATACAAGAAAGACAAAGTGTATACGGATACCAAAAAAAAAAAAAAAACTTGAAGAAGTAAAAAAAAAAACCGCCATTGGATAAAGAACGATTTTGAAAACAGTCAAGGAATTTGTGGCAAGAATTTTAAGTAAGATATTTTGTATAATTCAAGCTTTTATTGTTATTAAAATGGAAATTGAGTACAATGATATGCAAAGTAGGTTTTCCTCATTTTCTTTCCTTATCTTATATATATTATATATATATTCTTATTTGTATAGAATATATATATGGTGAGAAAGGAAAGGAAAGGAAAAAAAAAAGAGTTTCATTTTATGTACTGAATATATTATATTTATAAATTTTATACATACCACTATTATATATATATATATATGTAATACAGTAATATATCCACACACATTAAGTACATATCTAAATATATATATATATATAATATAAACAATATATAAACTGCGTATATAAAATAAATATATATATATAGAGAGAGAGAAAAAAAAGGATATTGTTTAAAATTAACACAAAAAGTTTCTTTACAGGAGACAAATATTGTGTGTGTGTGTGTGTGTGTTTGTGTGTATTATATATGTTTATGTTTATTTTTAAATGCATATACTATATAACAAAACGATGAAACTACTGCAAACAACCATAATACTGATAACAAATTTCACATATATGCATAAAGAGTTTTGTTTTTTTTGTTGTTGTTTTATTTTTCAGAAACCCATATAATTATACACTTAAAAGATACAATATATATTAACAATATTAAGTACAATCCTTATATAAAATTATTGTAAATAAAATTTTAGCTTTTTGTTTATAATATAATGGTTCTTTAAATTACCTCATCTTCTTATATTATATATGTTTATTATATATATATACCATATATTTACATGTGTTTTTTTGTTAGTCAAATTGTATAGGTTACTCTTGAATATATATATAGTTATTATATGACTTTTTATATTTACATTACTACATATATACCATAAAACAAAAAACATTAGAATATTTCTTATGTATATATTGTGATGTTTATATTATACCGGAAATGCAGATAAAACTTTTAACTCTTTTTGATATTATGTATACAAATAAGCATTAATGCTTACATATATATATATATGAATATATAAATTTACCAGACAAATGTTTACAATTATTGTATCTGGATGTGTATTATATAAGTTATATACAATATATATATATATGTTCAAATTTATATATACATACTGAAACATAAAAATAAAATTGAATCAAAGTTAAAATTTTGTTTCATTATTAAAATAAATTTTATGTATATTTGTGTTAAATCGTATTATGTTTATAATAAAAATTAATTTTTTGTATAATCTCGTTCTTTATGATATATATATATATATATGTATATTTTTCTGTATATAACATCGGAACAATTTTACTATCTACAGCAAATGTATAAAGAAATCAAAATATTGTATAATAATATCTATATCGTATGGCATTCATAATTTTTCTTCAGAACATCATTTCTAAAATCTGTGTTTATCACAATTTATTTATATTATATATATTATAACCTAATGAAGGAATAATTATATTTAAATCCATATGTGTAAATTATATACATATACAAAATAATGTATTTAGGTTCAATAAAAAAATGTTTTGAAGAAAATATGTAATCGCAATGAGTTTTTCTTTGTACTAATATACTATACACTTTGTACATTATATACGGATTGTTATTATTAACTACAATTATACAATTTTCAATTTATAATGTTTCATCATCCATACCATTTTATTATTTCATTTGACATATTATGATTTTATTATTAAAATTAAATTATAAATGTATGAAATCTTTATGTAAACAAGAAAAAAAAGCATATAGATATAAATAATAGATACTGATGTTATTCGAACACAATGTGCGTTTATTATTCTTATATTTTATATATGCATTTGTAAAATAAATATTTATTTTTACAATTTTTTTGAATATTTTTTTTAGTATGCGCACACGGCGATGTGTGTATGGATAATAATAACAAAAATATTTTTTTATTGTACAAGTACATTTATTTGTATACAACGACACACACAACTCATATAATTTATTACTTATGATTTTGTATAATATTATATTATAATAAATTTAACTATAAAAAAAGTAAATATTTGTTTATAAAATATAACATTATTTGAAAAAAAATCCGTATAAACAAATCTACAATGATTACGAGTATGTTTATAGTATATATAATTAATGTCACATCTGAAATATTAAAATATATATATATGAATACACACATTATACTTTATATCTATTAGTAGTTAAACATTCATATCAATTTTTTTTTTTTCGATAGATATATAATATTCATTATTATATAAAAGTATATGTATGAACTATATGAATATATGTTATATAGGGTATAGAATAACTGAATAAATATATTATATATAAATTAATTACTGGCTAAAATATAATAATGACAGATGACAAACAGTAAAAAAAATTAAAATATATATTATTTCTTTTATTTATATTATGTATATCGTGTAAGGTGGTGCAAAAGAATGTAATATATAAATAAATGATTATTATAACATACTAATTTCAGAGGTGGAATCATGTAAGGTGATCACTTTTAAACACACCACAAGGTGATTTTTATAATGTCATTCGTATCGATGGTGAGAAAGAAATATATTTTGACATGTTCTTTCTTTATATTACTGCTAAAAAAAAATAAAATCTACAAATAAATCATAGAAATATAATAAAAATCAAGATAATAAAATTTTAGCGTTAATAAAAAATATAAATGTTTAGTTCAGTTTCGATTGAATTATATTTCAGTTCAGGGACGATGGAACACAATGGTTTAGGATTTATTTGATTGTAATCTTCAACAAAAAATTAACTATTTGAACAATAATAAAACCATTACAAATTTACGAATTAAAATAATTTGTAAACAATTTAAAATATTAAAATTGAATTTTCGGTCTGAATGTAGCAAATATTATATCATTAGTTTTCTTTTAACACAAATATAGTATATATCTATTGGTTATTGCCTTAAGAATATTGATGAAATATATTGCTAATCCATACTTAAAAACACAAGTACAAATATTTTATAAAATATATTATTTCTTTGTTAATGGTAACAAAAAAAGTACGAAATGTATTCCTTGAATATAATATGAAAACTAAATATTTTCCTTTAATTTATTTTAATATTTTACGTAGCACACCGAATTCACAACAAATAACAATGAAAGAATTTCTTTTTTCCCAAAAAATATAACCTTATGCATAAAACGACAGCAAAAAAGCTATCACCTGAAACTCGTCACTTTTTGGTGATAGTCACCGGTGATATCGCCATAGCCGATGCAACATTTATAAAAGGTGACAGTGACTGTCACTTATCACCTTACATGATTTCACCCCAGGATATTGTTGATAATTTAACAAAAATAATAACCGTACGTTAAGATAGAACAAGTAACTATTTGATTATGTCAATTACATCTTAACATCAATAAAAATAACACTAAAACAAAATTTTTTAAATTCATTTAATGGATTTATTTTCACTTATAGAATTATATTTCTTTATAATAATATATCACGGCATTTTCATTAAATGCAATATTTAAATACGTTACGTCATACATTCTATATATATATCACCTAAAAAAGTATTAAACCGTGACATTTTTGTTATACGTTTTTAGTTTTAGTAAAAAAAAAAAACCGTTGAATATATGTTTATCGTTATTCATTTTGCAACCGCTTTCCATGTAGTTAATTGGAATTTTGATTAAATTAATTACCTTGTAAAAAATACTTTGAACATTTTTTAAATCTCTGGTAATTTACAATTATAATATACTTTGTTTTAGAAAATAATTATACGGTTATATTTTCAAACACACAGCTTCACCAAATGGTTTTTTATTCAATTTACAATTGCAGTTTCTCTATATTTTTGTAAACACACAATGTGAAAATTTAAACACAACAAAAACAAGGCACAATGAAATTACAATTTACCAATAATAATTTTTTGAACACAGTAGTTCAACATTCCCTTCTTATTATTACCTTAATAATAATAACAATTTAACAATACACGTGCGCCAACGGTATCATACATAATATATATTATATAAATGTCTTAATAATAAATACAATATTGTATATAGTAAGAAACTTTTGATACATATAATTTTTCCTTTTTTTTTTTCCAAGACTATAACAATATCAAATTCTTAATATTATTTTTATAATAATAATTTTAATGATTTGACACGCATATTTGCAATCATTTATTTTTAGGCTTAATGACATGCCATACCAATCAAATTTTTTTTTGACAAAAAGGCAGGCACGTGGAATAAATAATTAACATTTTATAAATTTTATAGAAAATTTTGACCCAAAAATAATATTATTTGTTAAATATATATTAGAAATTTTGTATAAGTACAATATTTAAAATATTTATAGAAAATAATTCAATTCTATATATGTACACCTTTAAATTATATCAATTATTAATTGGTTAATTTATTATTAAGTCTGTATACTATATATATATGGTTTAATTCTATAGATATAATGATATATATACACTACACTCATATAAAATATTAAAATATATAGTATTATTTTTAAATAAATAATGATTAAAAGAAAATTTATATAAATTTTTATATGTATTTATACTTAAATATTTACGATAAAAATAAATAAAATTTATTATGTAAATTTTGAATATTTAACTTAAACAAAAACCCTTTTCACAGCTGTTTTATTTTGAATATTTATATTTATACAATATATCTACTATTTATAAATTGAATTTAAAAAAAATCATTTATTTCTTTCACATTTGATGTAGAATTTGGAACACACGCGCGCTCATACACACATATACCATAATATACAAAATTATTTTCATATGGTTATTCAATATTCAATAATTAATCAATCAATATATATATTTATGGTATATGGTATGGGTACAATGTATATAAAATTTATATTTTATTATGTAATCAATATACAAAATATAAGTAGAAATTATATTTAAATATTTTACATTAACAATTTTTTATTGTGCTATAAATTTTCATGGAATTTATTGTGAATTTATTATATTCTATTCTTCATATATAGTTTTTATAGCTATACTAAATTTATAATATATATTATATTATATGTGTACTTTTCCAAATTTATTTAATATTCATTAATTTATATTTCAAAGTTTTCATATTGAATAAATTATGATATGAATATATTATAATAATACTGAATAGAAAAAGAAAAGGAGGAAAAACATTATATAAGTATTTGATAAAAGGATACATACACACACACACACACACACAATATAATAATATTATATTGTATCTACCTATAAACTTAAGAAAATTTTACTATATATATATATTGTTTATATAAAAGCATAAAATTTTCAATTTATTTGATTGTATCTTATATTTTCTTATAAACTAATAAATTAAAGCTATACTCGTAATATATATATTTTGTATATATAAACAATAAGATTTAGAAAGAAATAATGCCGTAATAATGTTTTTAATTAAATTTATCTTTAAATAAATATGAAAATTTTATAAAATTCTTTAGAAATATTTGGTTCTGATGATGAAACACTTATATTGTAAAAATATTATTATTATTATTATTATTATGATTATTAGTATGTATTGAAAAAATTTAAATTAACAGTTTTTGTATTTGAAAAAGAAGATTTGTAATAAATATATTTTAATGTATATATATACTGTCAACGAGTATATTCTTTTTATTCAATTTTTAGATTAAATACCTATATCGACAAATTATTATTTATTCACATATACATTATTAAATTATATAAATTCAATATATATATATATAGGAATAAACAATGCATGCTTATGTTATAATCAATTACATATAATAATATATTCATATCAATAATGATAATATCTAAAATATTAATATTTATGTAACTTTAATCGATTGTATGTACAAATAATACAAATAATATGTTGTTGACAATCGCGGAAAATATGTGAACGAAAGCATATTTCTTAATATAGTGTATTGATAAAATTAATTTAAAAACTCTGCTATGTATTTATATTTACTTGGGCAGCATTCCATCAAATTTAAGTTGCCGTAACCAGTTAACTGTTTCGATGTCTTTGGAAAATGTGTATCTAAATTGCGTCTTGCAAATTGTCAATACTTATTACGCATGGCAAATATACTGTTTCGACGTCTTTGGAAAATGTGTATCTAAATTGCGTCTTGCAAATTGTCAATACTTATTACTCATGACGACTATTCTGGTCATAACATAAAATTTTGCAAATTTTTCATGAAGAATATACTCGTTAAAAACAGTTAACTGGTTAAATATCTGCAGAAGTGTAAATACCTAATATCTGGTTAATCGTATATACGTTTCTTATAGTAAAATTTATTAATTAATCTCATATTTGTTGCATTAAGTACATTACTAAGACATATATAAATATATATGAAAAAAATTATTCAATTCATAATTCAATGTTTGTGTTAAATATTAAATTTTTACATAAATTATTGATTTTATTATAATTAATGAAAATTATTATTGATGATGATATATTCATTAATAATATTACCTACATCAAATTAGAGTTATGTATAATTATATAGATTCATTTTTTAGTTATTAACACTGTATACAATATACGTTACAATATATGTATGGTATTGTTTTTTTTTTAGAATCATGTATTTTAACATAATGACATTATTCATCGATAATTATGTATTTTACATAGATTGTGTTTTTATTCAATTTTTATATTTATTTACATAATTCCATTACATTATATATGTATTGCATTATTATTTGTTTATATATCCAATATAGATATATAAAGAAACAAATCAATAATATATATCAACTTCACTAACCGGTCAATAGTCGGTGGTGGTGACATTTATTCACCATAATAGTTTTTTTTTTATAAAACATTAATCGTCAATAAATGAAAAAAAACGAAGAAATTACAATAATAATAATCCATTATTTATATAATAATTTATAATTATTTTGCTTATCGTTTTTATTGATTTTTTATACATATAATCGAAATTTTTTGGGCTCAGCTAAGCTGAAGCATGTGATAAGATGTTTGTTAAATTTTTTGGGTATTAAATTTGATTAAATTGCCATTGTATATTGTATGTGGTATATGGAAAATTTTGATCTATTCAATTTTAACATTTTCATAAATGTTTAATTCTACTCCTCTCATAAAATCCGGCCATGTAAATATGTTTGAAACATATTTAATCTATATATAATTTAATATTTATATAGGTCTGTATCACTAAATAAATAAATATTTTACTTTGTCCATCATAAATTTTAATCGAATTTACTCATCAATCAAAACCTATAATAAATATCACGTAAAATATATTATATATTTATGAATAATTAATAATTAATTTTAATTATGTATTATTTTGTCGATAAATGTATAATATATATATTTTTTTTTTATTAAATATTAAATTTAGTAAAAATATGAATATAAATTATTGATGCATTTATTTGATTATTTATTTATCGTTATTTTTCCTTTCAATTTTTTACCATGTCAATCAATCTATAAAAGAGTATGATCTGATGATCAGTTTTAGGTTTACATAAAATATGACAATAAAAATCGATAGAATAAAATATTTTTTAATTATTAATATGACCTTTTCTTTTTAATATTGTATAATGTAACTATTGATTTTTTTTTTTTTTAAATATTTAGTTAGATACATACAATAAATATTTATTGTATATCTAGGCAATGTATACAAATAAGTATATATACCATATAAACTTTGTTCGAAAAATAAACGGAATGAATTTAGATTGTATTTATTCAAAATATTCTCCCTTAACCGAAATACATCGATTTGAGCGCCTTCAACAAGTGCATTAAATGACCGTTTTTATGTTGCTGATGATTGGAATATTGTTGAGTATGGTCGTTAACTGTTCGATGTCTTCAATTGATGCAAATTGATTACATTCCATCACGCCAAATTAAGTTTAGGGCATGGAAACTAGTTATACATGGAGGTTAATCGGCGGAATGTTAAAGCGAATGTTAAAGTAATTTTTTTCTGTCGTTTCTTTGTTCTTTTAATATTCATTTTTCGATCGGCACACAAAAAAAAACTGCTGTCATTTACCTCATTGTATTTTGTCTTTCACTATGTGATGAAAATTTGTTCAGTTCAGTTGTTAGCAATACATTAATCAATCAGCAACCAATAGATAAAGTTACTATTTAAAAAATCATTCCGTTTATTTTTCGGATATACTGTTTTAAATTGAAATTCAAGTAATAAAATTATTTAAAATCAATATATAGAAAAACGCGTATCACTGTTGTATATGCAATTAAAGAACATATGCGTACATTATAAATTTTACTGCCAATGACCATTAGAGTTTAATTATTAACCACAAAATTCTATATTTAAATGGATATAAAAAGTATATTTATTAAATTGATTTAGTAATTTAATAAATATTTAAATAACTTTCAAAGTTTTATTTTGTAAACAATATACAAAACAATAATTACTTCATAAGAAAGAATTAAAATGATACATAAACTTTAATGGTATAATATCAGTGGACAATTTCAAATATAATATAATTTATAAATTAAAATATGTATTACTATTATATTAATTTAACCATAATATTATATTTAATATATATATATATCTTTTTAAAATACCATGGTTAATATACTCGTATATTTTAGTATTATATAAACATTGAAATTGTATATTATGTGTATTTATTATGAACATAAATTCAGTGTTTATAGTGTATAATGTACTTTTTACTGTTTGTATTCGTAAATATCTGAATTGAATTTATATGTGATATAAAATGTTGTTAAAATACAATTTACCTTAAATTCACATAAATTTATGTAATTTTGTTAATTTAAATAATTTCACATAATCATTAAATATATATTTGCATTTTCATTATTATATGTACAATATGTAATGTATACGCGTATAGCATATGTATAAATATAATTAAAATGTATTATTTCCTTTTTTTATTTAACTTCACGCATGTATTTTAATGCAATGAACTTTTGCAGATCCACATGTATACGCATAGAAATTTAATTAACAGCATTATAACGTCATTTTCCTATTTAAAATTTAGAAATTTAACTTTGCACAAAATTCTTTTAGAAAACATACTAAATATATACAGACATCGTTAGTATATATTAACCTTCTTCAATATATTAATTGTCGATTATATAATATTTATAGATTGGATACCGTCGTATATCCTTAGCACATTTTTGCAATTTGTAAGATAAATAAAAAGTAAAAGTAATTTTATGTAAAATAATTTCATGATATCATTAAAATTAATAATATTGTGGGTGTATTACTATAAAATATGCATTTAAGAAAAACATTAAAATTAGAACATGTACCAATGCGTAACATTTTTCCTATATATATAAAAATAATATTGTTAATAATTAATATATCAATATATCCCCCGACTGGACATTTCCGAAATAAAAGTTTTTTTTATATTAAAAGAAAATGTAAATAAAATAAGGAAAAAATAAAAAGGTTTTTATTGTTAGATAAGAAAAAAGAAAAGAATTGAGTAGGGGAATATGGAGCTTATGTTTGTAATGTTAAAGTCATTGGGATTATATTTAAAAATTTTGTTAGCGTAAATGTTACGCATAGTATATTTCCGAATGGAAAGAAAATAACCTCACTAAAATTTTTACAATAAAAATTGTTATAAATAATAATCTGTCGCTGTGATTATAATTATTTCAGATAATATATGCGCTGCAAATGCCTTCCTCTTAACACATTAATTTTTTAATTAAGTTATTTATCAAAACAAAACCAAAACTGTGGAATAGAAAAACTATTCCAAAAAATATCCGACATTCTGTATAACATAACCCTCGCCTAATATAATATATTTATATTCGGGGTATTTTTTTTGTAAATAAAAAAAAAAAAGGAAAAGAACGTCAAAATTTTAATTTAAAGTTTCAATTTTCAGAAACAATTCTCAATTGCATATAGGGATCGTTTTTTTTTATTATTTATTTTTTGTTGTTGTTGTTTGTTTCCCTCTGCACAACTTGTTTTTCAAAATTGATTGGTGATTTGAATTGAACAAAAGAAAAGTTTAATTTTATTTTATACTAACTACTACATATTATTACAAATATTTAATTTTAGTTTATTTTTAAAGTTAAAATACAATAATCAAAATGAATGAAAATACAAATGAAAAAAAAAAAAAAAACGAAAAAAGGAAGGGAAAGGAAAGGAAAAAGAAATAGAAAATTCAAAAAAAGCTATTATTTGGTTTACATGAGTATATTAATGTATATATGTCGTAGTATATGTATACAATTAAATAAATTCACGCACACACATCTACATTTGTTGTCATTTTCTTGTTGAAAAAGTTTTTCATTCTAATTTTATTTTATTGATTATTTTATTTTCGGTTTTGTATTTGTGTTGTCTCTTCAATACACAACACTATATTATGTTGGAAATCAGAGTAATAATATTATATTTAAGAGTCATGATTTTCCCAATATATAGGATATAAATTATATATTTATTTGTACGACACGATACTATACGCACGTATTGTATATATATATATATGAGCCGTATTTAGCGCTTAGTGTTTTCTTGTCATATATATATATATGTAGATATGTAATAATATGTATATAAATCATGAATGGTATAGTATATTGTTGAGTTTTCCCCCTCACACACAAGGTTATTTTGGGTCATTGTTTTTTTTTTTTATTATTTTTGTTTTAGCTGGGTTTTAATTAATGGGGGTTTATTTTATTATTTTTTTTTTTTTGTAAAAATAGATTTCATAAAATTATATTTCAAGACTATATAGAATACATTAAAATAGAAATGTTATTATTTTAATGATTTCTAAAATTTTTATGAACCTAATTAAATTTTTAAATATAGATTATATAGTATATTATTAGGTCTGTTAATTGACTTTACTAATGTAATTAATATTATATGTATTTTATGGTACATAAGAATATGAATATAATATAGAAAAAGGTACTAAAACATAGTCTATATAGTATAGGTTATAGTATGCAGTAGGGAATCTGCACGCTCTTCAAATATACGTAATTGATCGATGTCCTTGCGAAAATAAGATTTTAAAATAAAATACTTAATTCAACAAAAAGGATGCATGATGCATGGTGATTGTATCATTTGCCTCATATGAATACAAATATATATATTTTATATATAAATATAATAATATATTTTAATTGAATTAACAGAAATTGTTACGAGATCATGTCATCAAAACTAAAAATATATATACGTAAGAATTAAAATAATTAATTTATCATTTAAAAAAAAAAAGAATACCTAAATAATGTTTTGAGTAAATAATGTAATAATTAAATATTCAAAAATTATTACAACACATCCTTAAATATTCATCCAATTTTGCCATCATCATTAATTACTTATTAAGAAAATAATAAATTAGTAAAATTGAATAGGTACATGATTTTCCACATGCAAATATTTCTATGTTATACAATATACGTTATATATATATATATATATATATAAGATTTACAGACAGTATTATATAGTTAATAAAATATTTAATAAATCAAAATCTTACAAATGTTATGATTAATATTCTATAAAACAAGTATAATAATAATATATTAGAATAAATTTTGTAATAGATAAAAAAAAAAGGTGTAACCCAAACATTTTCAGATGATGTCGTCAAAACAGAACAAAAAAAAAAACATTATTTATGTATTATTTATATATATACAGCATATCTTTATGCTTATATACATAAATATATGTACGCACGTATACACCTATATATTGTATATATTTAGTTATATATAAAAAAGTAAGCTCGTAAAGAAAAAATTTTGAATATTCATTTTATTATACAATATATCCCTTATTTATAATAGAAATGTTTGCCTTTTACAAGGGAGCTAAATATAATTTGATTATAAACACCCTAAAACAATTATTTATAATAAATTACATATTCTTACCATTTTTGTTTATGAATATTTCATGACATTTGATAATGATTGCGTCTATTACATTAACGATGATTATTATAATAATTATTATTATAATAAAGACAATGTTTCTTTTTTCTATATATTTATTGTTATCGATATATATTTATTGACTATATGGAATTAAAATATAGTTGTTGATATTTTACTTGATTGTTGATGATAACGATGATGATGATGATGATGATGATGATGATGTTGGTGTCATATTGATAACGATAATAATAATAATATATAAAAATCCATTTTGATTTTCCAAAATAATAATAAATAAAAAAAGAAATAAAAAATAAACATAATTTAATTATAATTTTTATGCAAATTAAAAATTATGTTAATGATGAAATTTTCCATAATTTTTCTTTTTTTTTTATTCCATTTCATTAAATTTATTTACATGTGGACATTTATTTATTAATAATTCACTGTACACCTAATTTTATTTTTAATTTTATTATTCAATTAATTACACATTTAAATTGCACACTAAACGTCTGTACCACAACCCTCTTGATAGCCTTCATCCGGTGAGTTACGACTATTTGTTAAGGCTCGTTTTAAAGCTGTAACAGGTGGTAATACGGGTACACCGCCACGTTGCCAAACTCGTAATGTTTTAGCATTTGTTGGTATACCATTCGGTAATAATGCATCACGTTTATGTTGTTCAGCACCAGGAACTATTGGTAAACCATAATCAGATGGATAACCACAATTATTTTTATTTTTATTATTACTATTATTATTATTATTATTATTATTAATACTTTTATTATTACTATTTTTACTGTTATTACTATTATTATTATTATTATTATTACTATTATTATTATTTATATTATTAACTAATTGATGAGCAACTACAGCTGTACGTGGAAATGTACGACTCATAAATTCAATAGATGATTTTAATTTTTCATTATCAATATCACTACTGTCATCATAACTATTATTATTGTGTGCACTATTTATAATTGGTGTTTTCTCTGTATAATTATAATTTGGAATCGTTGTACTTGATGCACGTTTTAAATATAAATCTTGTGCTGTTGATGGTGTTGTTAGTGTTGCAAAAAGTGGATGTTGTTGATATTGATTAGATGTTAAGTTATTATTACTATTATTATTATTATTATTATTATTATTATTATTATTATTATTTATCGAACAAGCTGTTATCGTTGTAGTTGTTGACAATGATGATGCTGGTGATACAGTTGTAGGTTCCCATAAACCAGATGGATATAATGAATCATAACCGGCACGACTATATTCACCACTGCCAGGACGTTCATCGTTCATTTGTTGTTGGTCAGCGGTTAACAATGAGGAACCAACAATACCTTCAAAGCATTTTGTATCATTTATTAAATCTGGATTATTGCCAGATGCCGATGTCGTTGGTGATATAAATATTGTACCAGACGATGATAAAATACTGCCATTTCCATCATAATGAATTGTTGAATAAGTTATGTCTGTCAAACGTGGTGGTTTTTGAACGGGATTTGTTAATTTCATATCGTTACCACTTTTATGATCTAATATTGTGGATGTGTACATAGACGATGATGACGTTGTTGTCACCGCTGTTGCTGTTGTTGCTGCTGCTGCTGCTGTTGGTGCTGCTGGTGTACCCGTTGGTACTGTACTACGTCCGGTAAACGATATTATTGTTGATGAATTTAATGATGTTGAAGTGATCGGATAACCACTATCATTTGTTGTGCTAACTGTTGAACATGATTTACCATTTATTGAATTTGATTGTGGACTAACAGTAGTCGTTACTATTTCTAAGTGTCCCGGTGTTTTGGTTTCCGTAAATGGTATGTGACGTAATCGAATTAATAAAAATAATATAATCAATAATATGAATAATATTAAAATAACTAAGGCTGCACTTAATCCAACAATTTGTCCACTACCTAATGATGCCATACCGGCTTGTCGCATCGCAACATGTAAAGTAAAATTTGATTCAATCATGCCGGCACGATTTTCGGCAACACAATAAAAATCACTGCTATCACTTTCTTGGGCATTTGTTAGTGTTAGGCGACTACTTTTATCATATTCACCATTTTCATAAATGTAAATTTTTTGATATGAACTAAATGCCGAATTATTTAATAACGAACGTCCATTCCAATACCAATTTATTGTTGCCGATGGTACGGCCGATGTGCGACATATAATTGTTGCATTGTCACCCATTGTTGTTTCAATGAAACGTTGTACCGGCATCATTTCTGGTTTGCATGCAAAATCATCAATCAATAAGTCGGCAAATGTTCGATTTAAAATACGTTCGGGACCGCCTAAGCATATTGGTTGTACCGGATATGGTATATTATTTTCTGTTAACCATAATTTTGTAGCACGTAATCGACAATCACATAACCATGGATTATCATGTAATTCAATGTTATGTAATTTACTTAACGTTTCAATTGTACGTGGACGTAATTCAGATAATTTATTACCATTTAATTTCAATGAATGCAATGAACTGATTCCTTTAAATGCATCTGGTGCTATTGTTTGTATATCACAATGTGATAAATCTAATTTGGTTAAACTACGTGTCGTTTTAAATGCTAAACTATCAATTTTTTGTATTGGATTTTGTGCTAATGTTAATTCACGTAACGATGGTATATGATGTAATGTTATTGATGTTGGTATATTTGTTAGAATATTCTTTGACAAATCTAATTCAATCAAATTTGTTAGTCCATTAAATGCATCATCATTTATTTGACCAATATAACAATTACGTAAATATAATTTTTGTAAATTTAATAAACCAGCACGTACAAATATATCGTGCGGTAATATTTGTAAATTATTACCAGACATATCTAACACCTGTGTCGTTTGATCAATATCATTTGGTATATTTATAATTCTTCTGTCAATGCATTCAACCGTTTTTTTACCACCTTTCCATTTACATGCACAAATACTTGGGCATGAACCAGTTCGATCATGATGATTACGTATATTATTATTATTATTATTATTATTATTATTATTATTATTATGATCGTCGTTATTATTATCGTTATCGTTACTACTATTATTATTATTATTATTATTATTATTATTATTATTATTATTATTATTATTATGATTATTATTATTATTATTATTATTTCCACGACCGTGTACAACCCTCATAAATGGCTGATGGATTATTAAAACCATTAATATAATATTTAATTTCATTATTGTAGTAAAATTAAAATCACATTCCATATTCTATATAGCATTCATCGATATATGATGAATTTAATGAATATATCAAATAAAAAAGGTGAAATAAAATCAATAGAAATAAAATAAAGCATTACTTTTATGAAAAAAAAATATATAAAACTAATAATAATAAAAAAAAAAAAAAAAAAAAACCGAAAACACTTCAATTATCACCTCATTATTTCATACAAATATTTCAATTTATATAATTTTCTTTTGAATATTTACAATACACAAAAAAAATCATAATATCACCAATTATTATTATTTGTTACAAAATTCAAACCGAATTAAAAAAAAAACAATAAATAAAAATTAATTGGATAATTACACAATTGCAACACGAAAAATAACGAACATTTAAAAGAAAACAAATCACCAAATCACCACACAACTTTTATCGAAAATATATTCTATATTATTTTACATTGCATATTTTTGTATTACACCATATTATATAATATTATTTTCTATATATAAAAATATATACACATAAATATATCTATATAATACGTTTGGGGTGTTTATTGCGATGTCGTCTACCTTTATCCTTAATTTACTATTTGTTTGAATCACTGATAATCCAGATTTACATGATGTTTTCTCATCGAAAATATTTATTTATTTTTAAATATCACCAACATTTGTACAATTTAACCTTTTGTTTATTATCTAAAAAAAGTGTTACACGAATATGGAAACCAAATATAATGATGTAAATACAATCAAATTTAACAACTTAAATATTTATTTATTATTAAAGAAAAAAAATTAATAAAATACAAATAATTTTAATTAAATTTAATAGAAAATAGAAAACAATATTTCCAAATAATTTTCTTTCCTTCTCTTTCTGTATATTATTTATTTATTTTTTATTTTTTTATATATATATATAAATTATTGTTGTAATCCTTTGGCTTCCATGATTTTCTTATATTATATCCTTTTATATTAAAAAAACTGAACACATTTGTTTTTAAAAATTATATTCACACAACATTTCCAATTGTAAAAAATACAAATAAATTGATAAATAAAAATGAAAAAAAAATTAATTAAATTCCCACAACATATTAATAATATTTATAAATTCAAATTATTCCACACAATTTAATTATAGCGTATACTATATTTTTTTCTTATTTTTATTTTAAATGAAAAAAAGAAAAAAAAAATAAAAAAAAAAATACAGGAAATATGATACGAAAATTCGCGACACAATAATAGCGTACACACGTCCTAACGATATGCAATACAAATTGAGACTGAAGGTGAAGATATTGTTGTATGGTGATGGTGTTCGTCGTCTTGCGTAGAAGATGAACGCGCGCGATGCCACCACATATTACCATGGAATATAAAATAAATATTATACACTTATTTGATATATGTTAAATCTTTTTTTACACTGTTAAATTCATGTTATTATACTCTACCTCTTGTACATAATAGCAGAATAATATAGTAAATAGAGTATATACGCGTTTATATAAAAGTAGAATGTGTGTGTCGGTGTGTGTGTATTTATGGTATATAATTTCTTAATAATTATTATTATTTCTTTTTTTTTTTTTTTATTATTATTTATAAGCATTTCGAAGTTAGTATGTGTATATGTGAAGGACATGTGTATCTATCCTATATATAATATGAGAGCATATTATGATTAAGAAGAAATATTATTGCGCAAATATTGTACATTATTTCATGTCAAACAAAAAAAAAAAAAACACACAAAATCTAATACGCAGCGTCTTTTGTTATCACAATTAAAATGTAAACAATATTATTTATGTATATTTTTTTATATATCTAAAGAAATAATAAATGATTGAAAGTATATAAAATAATATGTGAATATTTATACTAATTGCTGTGCTACATAAATTTGTGGGTTTTTTTTATTTCTATTTATTTATTTTATATAAATATTTTGAAAAATAAAAAAATACCAAAGAATTAGAAAAATATATAAATTAACTCACATTTATACCATAAGGGGAAAGAAATATTATGTTTATGTATATGAATGAATGAATGAATGAATTATAATGAATAACGCATGCTTACTATTGCTATATATTTAACTAAACTACATATACAAATACACATTTCCAGAATTTCTCCATGTAATAGCATAAATAGCATAAGAAATTTAGTGAATCACAACATAATATTTACTCTATGCAACTTTATAATCATCAGCATCGTTTTGTAAAATTGACATATACTATATAAGTTCCAACGTGAATGGAATCAATATATGGTATATAAAGTTCATAAAATATATATATTCAAAGGCATCTATAGAATATAACTATATCAATTAAATTGTCTAATAGTTTAGTTGTGCGTTTAAATTTTCTTCTACAGCTGATCGCATTTTGGTAATAATTATTATTATATTATAGTATATATTTACCGATTTCAATTTGATTTGACGTGAATCAAGTTGGAATCAATATATAAAATTCTTAAAATATATATTCAAAGGCATCTATAGAATATAACTATATCAATTAAATTGTCCACTAATTATGTGTTTAAATTTTCTTCTATACAGCTGATCACATTTTAGTAATAATTATTATTACATTATAGTATATTTACCGATTTCAATTTTTAAAATTGATTTTATACATATTGTAACTATTAAGTAACAAAAAAAAAAAAATAAAGTTATAATTTATATTTTTTTGTTCTACATAAATTTGTGAAAATTATCATCACCAAATCTGTTTTACACTATATATATATCAGGAGCAGCTCGTGAAGATAAATTGAGGTTCACATGTAAAAATATATTTTTCCTAAAGTTATTACTAATACTACATAAATTGTAAAATATTAGTCCGCAGACCAATGGCAAATTTTCGTAAAATCGCTTTTCATGAATTATATCAAATTTCCTAATTACGAACCATAGTTTTAACGGAGTTCCAATTTTTATTACATATATTTAATCAATTTCCAGTTATTTATAGAAGAAATTTTTAAAATTTGCTTCACACATTTAGAAAATTTAGTCGATTTTCCAAACGATACATTGAAATTTTGTATGAAATAATAATACTGTATAAATTTGGTGTACCATTTTTTATATTTTGAATACGCAGTATCCTTATTTTTGTTTTAATTTCTCTTACATCGGACACCGACTGTATATTCTGAATGCGTGAAACAATTTTATAAATTTTTTTTCTGTGAAAAACTGGAAATTGATTAATTTTTGTATTTATGTAATAAAAAATTGGAAATCCGTTAAAACTATGGCTCGTAATTAGAAAATTTTATAAATTCATGAAAAGCTATTATGTCAGAATATTTTCCATTGCCCCTCTGAGCTAATATTTTACAATTTATTAGGTGTTAGTAGTTACTTTTTAGAAAAATATATTTGGAATAAACTTATTCAAATATTTGCCAGAGGCCGTCACTGATATATATAAATAGCTGACCATTAATTATTATAAATATGTTACTTTTACATTATAAACATTTTTAGATTCATTTATAGAATAAAATTTTATTGTTACAATATTATATTAACTATTTTCATATAGTAAAAAAAATTACATTATGTTTTCTTATCATTTTTTATATATATTTTATATATACGAGTAAAAAAATTGACTCTGATGTTTTTTTATTAGATATAGTACGAAATAAATAAAAACTTTTCATAAATTATATTATATAATAGTATAATATAAGAATTTTATGTCATAACTTTTTTTAAGATTATCATTTTAAATTTATGTAAAGCTCATATAATGAACAGTATAGTATAGTGAACCTTATATATATATATATATATATGTATATAAATGCACAACACTTATACTCGTAAATAAATAGTATATTCATATAGATAGATATTCATATTTCCATAGTATAATAAACAAGTTTTAGGATACTACAATACTTTCTTTCAGGCATCATAAATTTAGACAAATGTTCACTATACTAATATAGGTATAATTATATACTTATATAAATGAATATCACATGCAATATATTAACTGTTTAGATATATATATAAAAATATATATAAATAATAGGCAAATCTTTATTATATGTTGTGCACAATATTCAAGTAGTGTTGAAAGACAATTATAAATAATTATTAAAATTATTATATTGTTAATTTTTATTAGCAACCATTTCAATGTGAATGCGAATGGCAATGAATATGTTTTCTTCTTCATAATTATTGTATACACATATTTTAAATATCATATTTGATGCGTTACTTTCACATCCACTCTTAACAAACCATCTTTTTATCATTATTATTATTACTAACTATATATACATGTAAGATATAATATATAATTTATGTATACCATATAGCTATATAACGAAACAAATTCATTAATATGATAATATATGTTTTGTATATATGTAATACCAAAACACAAATGTAACTAGAGCATTAAAGCTATTCATATATAATTGAAATAAAAAAAATAATACAACATACGTTTACTGAAAAAAAAAAAAAAGAATGGTTGTATATATAAAAATTTACATCATCATATAAGTAAAAAAAAATGTATATATTCTTGCAATTTCTACACATAAGATGTACACACACACATATATATATACAATATATAAGTATATAACAAAAAGAAACTTATTTATGTAATACATTCTATATACAAAGAAAATAAAATAAGAAAATGTATACATATTATGACAACTTCAGACATAATTATAATGAACATTTGTACAGCTACCGCATATACAAATTACGTACATATTTCACTATATATAACGATGTTGTCATTAAGAAAATGTATATTATTATTATTATTATTATTTATATTTATATTTATATTTCTATTTTTTTTATGAAAAATATATTAGCCCAAAATTTGGTAAAAAAAAATATATGTACATTTGTACAATCAAGATTGTTTTAAAACTTTTTAATATTAAAAATAATTTATTTAGTTAAAAATTTCTAACATAATAATATTGTACATATTTTATTTTCTTATACACAATATATTACACATATATAATTAAGGTAGTAAATATATAGATAATTTAAAATTTTTTATAACATCTTTTGTTTTTCTTATGCCATATTTTATAGTATATATATATATATTAAAACTCCATATGAATTATTATAATAATATTATAAGAAATTGTACCCAATGTATATTGTATTTATTTGAATTCGCACTAACTATATATATATATAAACTAAATGTATTATTGTATAATTACTGTATAGTTGTTGAAACGCGAAGAATAAATAAGATATCTTTCTCTGTAAACGCGTGAAATTATTGAATAACTTATTTAATAAAAGTTATCGTATATTATATAACAAAATAATATTGTATAGGAAGACATCAATAAAGTAACGATTATCTAAATGTATATGGGTTTTTTTCGACCAAACTCTTTTTTTTATGGCTTCACACAACTATAATTCATATCTTAACATTAAATTCATATCTTTCAAATTAATTACATTTTAAATAAAATAAAATCATTAAATAAAATTCCAATAATGTAAAATTTATGTACAAAAATCCAATTATAAATATTACGTAAATATCCTCTATACATGTTATACTATAAAATAATATACCATAAAAGATAATATCTTTAGATTTTAATAAAAAATTTAATATTATTTAAAGTAATTGTTTATTTTCCGGTAATTAAATATAGATTTTTATTTATTTTTTTTTTTTTTACATTATTATATATAATATTTATGTATTATATAAGTGAGAATCCTTTATTTCAACGATTTACATTTTCTATTGTATTATAAATATATATTTATTTATATATACAACATCCCTAATAACACTGTCCGTAGTTTGTTCGCAAAATTTCCGCATTATATGTAGTAGTCCGTAGTTTCAATCCGAGGAAATATCTATGGATTTCTTACGCAAGTCCACTAGAATTTTGCATGATCAGCGCAATCCTGTCTATGGATTTTTATAAAAAATGTCCTTGGATTATCCGTATATTTCCGATGATAATTTCTACGCGGATTTTCCTTAGAAGTATTTCTCGTTGCTATTATTCTACACAGAATATTCATAGTATTTATATTCATATTTTTTTGTGAGCAGATCCACGGATTTTGACAAAAATACCGCATGCGACAAGTGCACTAACACAAACATTTTGTTATCACAGATTGTAACTTGTGTTGAAACAAAATTTAATGTAATAAATACACATAAGAAATAAATAAAAAGTATTATATTTATATTTTCTTATGCAAAAAATAATTTAATTGTAAAATAATAAAAACCACTGTCTACGATAATTGGTGAAATAAATTATGAATACAAAATGATGGATATATGTTGGAAATATTACCCTGACCAGCCAAAGATTTCAATTGATCTAAGTAAAATAGTATTATATTAAGTGGAAAATCTATGAATATTCTTTGCACAAATTCCAATTTATTTTTTCCATGGAAAATATGTAGATTTCTTCCACGGAAATTTTTCTCATTTTTCAAACTACGGACAAATTGTTACTGGGGATATACCATATATATTTAACTTGGGTATATTTATATGTATTATATTATATACTTGAATATATATATATATATATATAACAAAATGTTATAATTCGTGTACATAAGAACAATAAATTTTTAGCAACAAATCACTTACAGCAGGTAAATTATTATTCTTAATTGAAAATCAATACAATTAAATGTTAGCATTATGATTGTTTGTACACAAGTATATATACAAAAGATCTAAATTTCTATAGAAAATTTCAATTAAATTGTATGCCATTTTCTTTTCAATATTATATATATATATATATATATATTGAATATATATGAGGGACTTTTGGAATTAAGGTTTCAAATTTATATACTTGGAGTATACACCATACTAACTCAAATAATTTCAATTAAATAAATTTGTATTTGTATACATATAAATATGATGTATTAATAGACACCGGTCGGTCGTTTTTTTTTTTTTTGTTTTCGTTTCAAACACGATTTCACAAGATGAGACATGTAAAATTGTATATATATATGCGATAAGCTCGACTAAGAAATTCAGAACTGTGTCACTTTTTATTTATAATCAAAGTTTGTATAGAATGTTATTTTCGTCCGTATTATAAATTTTTGGGATGCGAGAATGTTATTTATTTTTTTTTTAAACTATTATTATTATTATTATTATTATTATTATTATTAATATCCTTTATACATACCCACCATCCTATAAAAACAAACTCTTATAAAATTTATATATATATAATGATAATATGATGGGACACGTCGGTGTGTGTTATTTGTGTATAAATCTTCTATATGAATATAAAAAAAATTATATGAAACATATTTTTATTTATTATTATTTAAAACCATTTCATTCAGAAAATATTTGTATATAAATGGTATATATAAATAAATAGGTATATATATAATATACAATAATCATGTGCAAATGCATATATAGGTATATGTGTGGATATGTGTATAAATAAATATGAAGATAAAATAAATACAAGTTGTTTCATTCACATAAAATGCTGCATATTCTTATATATTATACCCACTATGTCATTTCCGTCTTTTTATTAATTTTTTATATATATTTATTTATTTAATTTTTTTTTCCATTCATCATAAGAAATTACAAAAAAATACATAAATACATATACATAACACATACATACAGAAATAAGTAATCCGTTATAACAATAGCATTTTAAAGAAACGTTTTTTTTTTCTTATTAATATATATATTTTTATTTGCTATTTGTATAATACCGCCGGTGTATTTTGTTCCCATATTTATTTAGTATTTAAATATATCCGTACATTGAACTTGATTAAAAATTACAACACTATATATATGTGATCATTCAGGTACCTAAATTTTCCTATACATAAACCATTCCAACTGCGATTCTATAAAAAAAATAATTTTTGACAATTGTAAATTTATAAAGGACATATGTATGTTATGTACGTGTCCTCACGGAAACATTTCAAATTATAACAAAAAATTATTTTCTTATCCGGGGTTTTTTTGTTTTTTTTTTTCTTTAATACGATCTTCATAAACATCAACATAAAAGATTTTTTCTAATACTGACTATTTCACAAATATATGTACTTAGATATATATATATATATATAATATTTATACAGATAATAATCATATGAATATTATAATAATTTGTTTATAAATGATTTTTTTATATCCTTTTTTGTAGAAAATGCGGTTATAGTCAATTTTTATTTGTGGAATACACAAGTCTTATAAAATTCAAAGAGTTTATTTATTTTTTTTTTTTTTTACTAAAATATTTTTACAAATGAAAAAGAAAATTATATTATATGCACATTTATATGAAAAATTGCTTTAAAGAAAATTTTGTTGACATGTCATTTGTAGTACATGGACAGTGTAAAAAATCTATGTACCGGCGAACAACCAAAATAAATATTTGACTGATATATTTATATAACATCTTAGTGACCGCAGTTATTGACAATAGAAAAGATGCTGTTTTGTAATATATAGCGTCACATTGTCGGTAATGTAATGTAAGCTTGGTAACGTAGACATATAACGTTGCATCGGCAAGTCGTATAATAACAAATTTTATAGTTCGCTAATGGACGGACTATATACATGTTATAATATGGTTTTTGCCTACTTCGCTGCAACGTTTCACGATGAATTATTTTAGAAAATATCCGAAGACTTTTTGTGCATTTATAGAAGTTAAAATTTATCTATTTTTTAATCTTAATATTACAATATTTTGTTGTTGATTTAAAAATATATAGTAAATAATTTTGTATATATTTCATGCATTTCATATATAAATGATTGACTGATGAAAAATATGTGAAAAGAAAAATATGGTACTTTTTATAATGGAATAAATATAATTTTAGATTAGTAGTTTTTTGAAATAAAATTTTGAAATTTGAATATTATACAAATATTAGCATTAAAATTAATAATTTGGTTTCAAGATTAATTTAATTCAACTCTCATTCATGCAAATATATTATGCGAGTAAATACTTTAATATACAGATCTGATGGACTATATTATCTGTTTTATATACGTATAAGTCAATGTTTCAATAAATAAATTTATATTATAGAGTAATTTTTTCATTTATAAATATTGAAACGAAAATAATATTAGTATTCTTATATCAATCATCGTGTGAATATTTTTCACTAAATTTTAAGTATTTCCCGTATTGCATTACGTTTTATTTATTTATTTATTTTTATATAATATAAGTCCATAAACTTATATTTCTTTTTCTCTTTAAATTATTTATATTCGTTTGAATATGAATGAATATTCAGAGAAAGAAATATACAATATATATATTTGCAATAAGTATCTATCTATACATTTCTTTTTTTGTTTATCAAAACTATAGCGAACAGGAAATAAATATTTTATATTAATATATTCTTTATACAATTCATATTTGTATATATGGAAATATTAATTATTTCGAAGATAAAATATTTTAGTTTATCTTAAAAAAAAAAAAATAAATAAACCTTTTTAAACATGTTATTACATGAAAATAAACACTTACGACTATATCGTTCTTTATAACTTTATTATATAAATAAAATTTAGTGGCAAATACGAATGTCTTTGTATACGCTTATGTGCGGATGTCTTTGAAATTTCGTTACCTGAATATTGTTGTAACCAAATCGGTAAGAAAATTATTATTAATTTGTGGAATATACAAGTGTATATTTAAATAAATCGTATATAAATAATTTACCATTATAATAATTTTAAATATTAGAAATTTGATGAATTTACGAAAAATTATGATGACCTGTGTATATATATTTTACAGATACAAAAACATATTATTATCTATATTATATATTAAGATAAAGATACTTAAAAGGATTTCCTGCTGCGTTACATTGATTATTTTTAATTTAAAAGAGAAACAAAAAAAAAAAAACCCATTATCTATTGTTGAATTTATATTAATATATTTTTTCGAAAATAATTACTATTTAATTTTGTCATTAAAAAAATTAGAAATATATGAAAACACAAAAAATTTGAAAATCTGAAACCGAAACTTTATATCTATCACGTGATGCGTAACACATTAACAACTAAAAAAACAAAACAAAAAAAAAATTATACTTTTAATATAATAAACAACAAAAAACCAAAACACAAAAATCGAATTTATTTATTATACGAAAACAAAAAAAGGAAGCCAAAACAACAAGAATTTTTAATTTATTTATTTATAACATAGAACAACAAAGAAGATGTATTATTTTCTAAAGATTAAAAAAAAAAATGGTAAAATATATATTATGTTATGGTTGGCCAAGTTGTACGTGGAACGAACGAACGAACCAACGAACACAGAACAGAAAAAAACATAATATTATAAATAACAAAGAATTTAATATGCAACTCTTTTTAAATAATATTGAATTCAGTTAAGGTGGAATATTTTAATGTTTGTATTCTTTGATGATTATTTAACTTCTTCTTTTGATTATTATACACATTGAAATATCCACCATATATATATAATATACTTTTTAAAATAATATTATAGTATCTAGTAAATATATATTTAATATACACTGTATTTTGCATAAAATAATAGTATATATGGCTTTCGTATAGTATTAATTATCAGATGACAAATATTAAACTTCAAAAAAATCGGTATACTTTAACAGAGTTGTGTGCGTTTTGTTGTACTTTTGTGTAATAAATACATGTATATAATAAAAATTAAATTAATTAATAATACTAATTCGTATTATATATTTTTCATATAAAAAGATTTATTATACAATAATTATATATCAAGCAAGCAACCACACCATAATAAGAAAAAAAAAATAATTTTTATATTTTTTTTTAATGTGTATCCGGTCGACGAGGTGTGCGTTGTTGATGACTCAGGTATTTTTATATATCTTTTAAAAATTATACTGATCAATGAAAAAAAAAAAAATAAACAGTCCCAACATTACGTGAGAAACCCGGCGACAAAGCATAATATAATCAACTCTATATATATATATGTGGAATAGCGAGTATATATATTATTAAAAATAAATTGAAACCAATGAAAATAAAATAAAAACTATTCTATTTATAATACAGAAAGAAAAAAAAAATTTACCGGCTAAATAAAACATATACAAAAAAATATTGTAAATTTCATTAATTTTTTGTTGTTGTTATCCCTTCTCATCGTTTCTGTTTTGTTTTCAATAATTTATTTAATTTCCAGGTAAAATTAAAAATATAGTATAAACTCAACTATTGTATGTTATATAGAATACATCGACGCAAATATAATATATGATATAGTTTAATGTTACATATATAAAATATAGCATATTTAAAAAAATTATATAACAAGTAATTTGTATACTTTTACTTTTAATTAAATTTACTACTTTCCTAGTAGTAATACTAGTAGTAGTACTGTCCGTAGTTTGTCCACAAAATTGCCGTATTATGTGTGTAACAGTCCGTAGTTTCAATCCGATAAAATATCTATGGATTTCTTTATTAAGGATGTCCACTGAAATTTTATATAATTAGTGCAATCCTGTCCATGGATTTTTATAAAAAATGTCCTTAGATTATCCGTATATTTCCGATGATAATTTCTACGCAGATTCTCCTTAGAACGATTTTGTCGTTGCTTTTATTTTCCACATAGAATATCCATAGAAATTATATACATATTTTTCGTCAGCAGATCCACGGATTTTGACAACAATATCTTTGAATTGTGTATGTATTTTAGCATGTAATACCCGTGAATTGTTCGTATTAGCAGAATAAATTTTCTTATAATGATAATGCCAAATCGCGATTTGATTCAGTTTTTTACCGATAGACCAGAAGTTCAATGAGCACGGCATGAATATGCTGCCCGAATTAGTGGAAGCAAAAATTCATCGATTGTGCATTTTTTTTTTTTATACTAAACTAGAAAAAAAAAACCGCGGAAAAAATCCAAGAAAAGTCTTTTAAAAAATTTCTCAGAAATATATCGATTTGAGTTGCTGCGGTTGTTTTAAAAATTATGAACATAAATTAAAAAGATTGAGGATTATATTTCTACATAAGCGAAATATAATACAAAATTTGAATCACTGTCTTGGATATTTGGTGAAATAAATTATGAATACAATATCGCGCGGATATATGTTGGACATATATTACTCTGACAATTCAAAGATTTCAATTGATCTAAATAAAATACTATTATATTAAGTGAAAAATCTATGGACATTCTTTGGACAAATTCCAATATATATCTTTTCTATGGAAAATATATGGATTTTTTCCACGGAAATTTTCCTCATTTTTCAAAGTACCGACAAATTGTTACTAGGGTAATAGCAAATGTATTTCTAAATGTAATTATAATAAAATATAATTATAATATTCTTATAATTAGTATATACAATCAATCAATAAACATACAGAAGATGTATGGCTGTAAGTTAGATAATATTTAATTGTATGAAATTGAAAAATTTAACAACATATGACATGAAAATATTATTTATATCACAGTATAGTCACTTTGAATGCTAGATTTGGTCAATTTTACCACAATAATTAACGATTATGTATTACCAAACTTTTTTCATTGGCTAACACCATATTATATTATATTATATAATATTATCGTTCTTTTAGTATTCCATTTATTGGTGCTCAATTTATTTATATCTTTTCTATCTGTAACAACTATATTATTAATATAGTTTTATAAATAAATTAACATTAAATTGAATTAAATATAAATTATGTTCAAAATATTACTACGATAGTGTGTAATATTGATATAGAGTGAATTTATTTTGAAGAAAACGAAATTTATATATATCCAAAGCAAATAATTATATGTTATTTCAAATAATTTTAAAACTTTATTTTATAATAATAAAATTTATCCAATAGGTATAAAAAGTATAGAGTTATAAATAACAATTATTTCTAATAAAATAAATGCAATAATTAATAATACTTTTTTTTTAATCTGTTATAATTTTATTCATATTAAAATATATTAAATAAATAGTTTTTAAAATAGATTTAATATGTTTCAATTGACACTTTGGTATATTGCTCGGTTACTAAAATGATACAAACCTCTATTCAGATAAATTTGCGGTTTTGCAAAATTTACTTTGATACATTATAGCAAATTGCGTATTATCAAAATCCGAAATCGTTTCGGAAGACCACAATTTTATATGGATAATTTCTATGACCAAATTCTATGTATAGACTTTTATTATTTATATAAATTTTATAATATCTTCGATATTTTACTAATTTCTTTGTTGAATTTAAATTAAAAATATATAGTATTTCTATATAATAAATACAAAACAATAGAAATTTATAAAAGTTTATTTATACATTTTTTTATAAAACAGAAATACTCTTATTATTAATTTTCTTTTATTTAAATCAGAAAAGTTTTGATAATATGATACTTCAATTTATACCATATATAGAGTTTTAATACTTAGAAAAATTGTATTCTTTGCACGACGCTATATTATAATAGTACAAACATATCATATTTTCTTTAATATATAATTTTATAATTTTTATAATATATGAGTGTGAGTATAATAACTATACGAAATCATTTTGTTATTAATCTTTACAGAAATACAATTTTAAACGTATTATTTATTTATTGGAGCAGCACAATTATATGTATGGTATACTATACGCATAGTATTATTGTATTAAAAAACTATATATATATATATATTTATTTAATTTATACCAACTATAAAATATAGTAATAATATGCAATATATGTATGAACCATATATATTTGTACCATATATAGCAAACATTTATTATTTTGTGTCTGAAAAGTGTTCAAAACACAAAAATTTTATCCTATAATGTATACGTTCCATTCACATTATAACAAATAATTATCACAGAAAAATATTATTAATATAAAAATAGTGTACACATTTAGTTGCGGGATCAAAGTGAAAGCAGCATCTCATCCCTTCTATAATTTCATAAAAGTATTATTTTTTTTTGTTTTAAAATTGTAAAACATTTTACATTAAAATTTTATATTAAAATTCAATTATATTAGACTTTAATAAATTATATTTCTATACAAGAATGGGAATGAATTATAACAAAAAAGATTTATAAAATCTTAAGAAATATATACACATTTGTTTTATAAAATAATTTTTGTATTAATAAATAAAAAACTTTTATATACGAGTATTTACTAAAAAAAAATCTTCTTCAATAGTCGAGTTTATAATGTATATATAAAGGTTTTTTTCTCTCCACATTAACATATTTTGAGTTGTCTGCATGTTTTCCGCCTACTTATGTGCATATATTATAGTAGTTATATTTATATTTTACATATAATAATAATACAATTGTATATTTTTATATCCTTGCATTTATTTTTTGCAATGCAGTAGGTTTAACATATAATATTAAAATAAATTTAAATACCAGAGATGATAAACTGTGTGTGTCGTATATTAAGTACAATGTAGTAAATGTAATAACATTTTTAAATTTAATTTAAGTTAACACAAATGGTAAATGAAAAACAAAGATATATACGCAATGACAAATCGCATATGAATTTATAAATATATATTTACATATGGAAATAATAGATAAACTCAATGTAAATGCAAAAAAATTTCATTTAGTTCAGTTGTTAATGGTGTGGCGCCCCAAAATATTAATTTTCACATACCAAACTATAGTTATTATGTGTTTGTATACCATACTGACATACAATATATATTAAAATATATATATATATAGCAATAGATAACATACCCATAGGCATATATTATGTATATTTGTTTATAGAATATAAATAAATATTTAACAAATAAATCATGTACAAAAAAAAACAATTTACGAAAGAAAGGTTCATATCAACTGACTTAAAATTATAAATATTGTATATGTTATTATAATATTAACCATCCTCCGGTTGTTTTTTTCTTTTTTCAATATAATTGTCTATATTCAAAGAATTCTAACTCTAACACACCTTAAAATTCCTACATAATTTCAATGTTTCATTTCGTCGCATTAAATATCTTTTTTTTTTCTTTTCTATAAATAAATATAAATACCATGTATGAGTATGGTATACGTACGGAACAGAAGAATTGTTGAAGTCATTAGGCCCGCATTTTACATTCTCTGTTGGTGTGATTCTTATTGTTGTTGCTATATTTTATGTAGTATCTAATTTATTGAATTTCTCATCATTTTATATAATTTATATTACTCCTCTGCTTTACATAAATATATGTAATACATATTTTATATCATATTTATATTCAATTTTTTTTTTTTTTTTTTTAACATTGCATGCAATCAATAATATCATTTTTATTATTATATACATATACACCTATATCCTATATACCATATAAATATACATATTAAAATTAAAAGATATGAATATATAGTGTTTACAAAGAGTATTATTTATGTAGTTATATATAAAAATTATATATATACGTACCTGTTCAGTAAAAGTTGATGGGATATATTGAATGTCTTCAAACGAATATTGTTATAAGAATAACATTTGTCATGTATTATAATTTGAATGATTAAGCGAGAAATACTTGGTAATACACGGACAACATTAAATAATATTCGTTGAAATTTATTTAATAAATATTTAAGTCTTAAAATAAATTATTAATATATTTTTTTGTTATGGATTTTGTTGTGTCATTGATTGTTGATGGTGTGTGTGATGGTTATATGGTTGGTTTTACTATAAATTGTCATTGGATTAGTATATACCAACGTATGAATGAGAATATATATTGGTACAAATTTTTATAAATTCTTTTATATTATAATATTTATACATTGATGTATAATTAATAAAAATTTTAATAATATAACGAATACATGGATGTTTTTGTGAAAATAAAAGATTATTATTATAATAATGAAATAGTGTGTTAAATGACCAAACTATTATCTTCAGAATATATTATTTCTATATATATATATAGAATCATTTGTGATTGAATTTCATATAAGAAAATAATTTTAACAATATGTCATAAACATTATTTTAAATAAAAATATCTATTATAGATTTGATGTTGATTCACTTACTATAATCTTTCTCAATCGTGTTTCCTACACTCACAAAAGAATCACGGCATATATGTGTATGTTATATCAAAAAAATTTATTGTAAGCAACATTAGCATTTTATTTATCTGAAAATATTGAAATTGCTTTATATTACACACCACTGTCAATGATAACACCAATTTTATACTCTTATATCTACTAAAAAAAGTAAAGAAAATTAATTCTTGCATCCAATTGATCCTTTCAAAATAATCTTCAGGGTTTGTTGTTTTTTTCGTAACCTTTTTTGCCGATCGGTACTTTGTTTTCTTCTTTGGTGCACTTCCACCGGCCTACAATCCATTGTTTGAACTGTTCTTCTCGCTCATATGTATTGTATATTGGTGGAGCCAAAAATAAATGTTAAAATAATATTAAAAAAAATAGTTTTCTTTTTGAGATAACTTTATGTACAAATTTTAAATAAATATATGTATATTTAAAATTTAGTTGTATATACTTTAATTTTATATTTTGTTAAATTTCATATTTATATTAATTATAATATGCTAATACTCTGGGTCTATAATATATGCAAATATCAATAAGTATATACATATGAAAGGGATATAATTATAAGCTAATTTGCAACAAACATTCCAAGAAGCCACACATAGAAATTCTAGTATAAAACTTGTAAATCTACAACGAATATATATAAATACGTAAATATATGTTTAATCTAGATGGCAATGAAATTAAATATAAGTTAAAGGTATATCCTATATAAAATGTATATTTATATTATTAAAAATCAAATGTTATTATATAGATAGACATATTTATATAATAATAATATGATATAATATTGTAGTATATGTCAGAGGATAACATTTGTGTGACATAAATGCTCGCAGTTTCATTTCAATTTACAATATACCTTTTTTTTTTATTTTTTTTTCCAAAATCATAATATCGTATATAGTTAACTCGCATTAAATGTCATATACACATCCTTTTTTTAATCTTCTATTTTATTTGTTTTTAATTTTTTTTATATGTTACAATTTTAATTTGGCATCTTAATGTGACACGGTTATGTATACCCTTCTCAAAATAATTCTCAATTGTAACAATTACATTTGATGATACTATATACATATATTTATCATATTTCATAATATTGGAACCATTCGGAAAGTATTCCTAAATAATTAATAATAAAACATTTAAAGAAAAAAATAGAATGCTATAGATAAAAATTTTCTATCCATATTATTTACAAATCGATTATATTATATTTATTTTATAGAAATTTTACATTTATTTATAATTATATAATATACATTTTTCTTATCATTTTGTTCGGTTATGGTTATATTACATGTACAATCACAAAAGAACATAAATTCGAATTTCCAGCTATATAAAATAAATGTATTACTATACTATATTCTATTGATATATTTATAAATAATTATTACAAAATTTAATTTATTGTATATTTAAATTTTAAAACAATCATCAATTTTTATATGTAAATATTAAAATAGATTTACCAATAAATGTTGTGTATATAACAATATATACTTTTAAATATATAATTAATATTGATATATTTATATTGTAATAATATAAGAATTAAATATTGATTTATATGTACGTCAATATAATTAATTATACTTTGTGCTTTCAGCAGAGAATAATCGGGGAAAATCATAAAAGTTATACGGTTCATTAAATTTCTTCTCTTACATTATTACAGATAATACAATGTATACATATAATATAAATGTTGCAACATATAAAATATTGAATGTTGTTGTAAAAACTTACTTAAAGTTTTTTTTTTAACTTCATATTTATTTATGCAAATGTTAAGCATAAAATTATATATAAAGCTACAAATATTTCCTTATATTTATACATATGTATTTATTTTATATATACGATTAAGGAATATATAAATTAAAATTCAATAGATTTGATATCAAACATCGTAAAATTAGACGGTAAAAAAAGAGTTTTATATATGTTAAATAACCAGAATTGCATTGATTTATCTCTATTCTGATTGCCAAAAGAAAACACTTTCATACTGATTAAAAATAAGATATTTCATAAGCTATAACCTAATACCAATATATAAATTCTATATATATTATAATATTTTGTTTAATATTTTAGTATATACAATATTACTAGTACATATATACATAAGGGATATTGTTTTAACTTCCAACCGTTCACACATCCTGAATATATTATTATTATTGTTATTATTATTAATTACTACGTTACACATATGGCATGTACACTATATACTTAAAACATTTGAATTCCGATATAAATAAATAACGCATAAACTTATATACATAAGTCAACTATATACACTTTATCCATTTATAGCAACTAAAATATTTAATGTGCGGATATTCATATCGATATGAATATAAGTTATTAATATAATATGTTTATTTGAAAAGAAAAATATAATAGAATAATTGCATAATAAAATTAATTTTATAATAATGTCCATAACATGGGTAACCTCTGTAGGTTCTGAACATAGCCATCTATCATTTCTCCGATTAATTTTTTGGTCTTGATCGAAATTTTTATCAACCGAAAATAAAACCATATCATGTTGAGAAACTACACCCAATGTACATACTGACTTACATCACAAAACGAAAATATCCTATGTATAAAGATTATCCAAAACTTCTGTGGAAAATATTCTTATATAATCACGAATGCATTACATAAGCCTTTTTGTAAAATTTCTTCAAAAATGTGAAGTGACAAATAATCAAATTGCCAGGTTTCTAGAAACTGACACAGAAAATTATTCTGCGCGTAAAGATTATGCAGAATTTTCATTTAGCAACTATTCTTACAATCCAATATAATAAGTCTTTTTGTAGAGTTTCATTGGAATTGAATGATCTGAACAAGTGATAATCTGATGCAGTAACATTTGGTTAATAAACGCGGTGTGATAACTAGTCGAATCCAAGTGCTTTTCACGTTTCTATAATCAGTTTTGCGTCATGCGGGAGAGAATTGTATTGTTGTGTATTGCAAACCACTTTTTCGTGACTGGCAAATTTTGGTCATATTTCATACATATTTGACAACAGCAAACAGAATTTAATGAAACGCTTTCATAATTTTGTAGGGAACATTTTGATGCGGAAGAGAGAATTTTTTTATGGCAGCACAATCCTCAACTATAAAAACCAAATTCACATATAAAATACGAATAACTATTTTTGACATCCGCGGTTCATAAAAACCAAAGTTTTAGCAAGTGAGACACACAAACTGATTGTTAAAGAGATATTTAATGAAAACGTTCACAAAAAAAATTTCAGCCGAAACCGACATCGAAACAAGCGATCGTTTCATATTTCTACACGTATTTTATGACAGCATATTTTTATTTATTGACAACAAAATACACACATTACACATCAATTTTCGAATTTTTTTTATGATGATAAAATCACTACACCACTACTTCGATATGATGGTGCGCGGGATAAATAAATAATTCCGTATACTTAAACGAACTTTAACCAACTTAAACTATAGTTTTGTACTGAAAATACTACAATTTTTAATTTTTACTTTATATTTTATATTGATTATATAGCATAGGGAATTATAAAGACTAATAGTTAAAAATAATCAGTTTTTTATCAATTTACGAATGACATTTACTAATTTTTTAATATTTCTTAATACCAATAATATCCCACAAAATTTCTACATAATTTAAGCATATTTCAAACTGGATAAAATATGTTTGAAATAATTCAAAGATAAAATTTTAGATAAAAATATTAAAAATTGATTGATTTACTTAAAAAAACAGAAGTGAACGTTAGCCACACAGTTTTTCCTGAATTTAAGCATAGTTCCAACTGGATAAAATGTGTTTGAAAAAATTCAAAAATAAAATATTATAGAAAAATATTGAAAATATATAATTTTTTATAAAAAAAAAAAGGTAGTGAACGTTACGTGGGCTTCGATTAATGTCGCACGCTCAGTTGGGCGTCATCAGTAATACCATTCCCAATTATAAGTAATTTAGAAAAATTATAATTTTTAAAATTATTCATCATTACATTATTACTAATAATAAAAAACCAATTTTAATCTAAATGCAATTACTGTTCACTTTAAAAAATGTGTTAATGACTTAATTATATAAGATCTCTGAAATAATTCAAAGATAAAATATTAGATAAAAATATTGAAAATATATTATTTTTCGAAAAAAAAAGGAAGTGAACGTTAGCCACACAGTTTTTCCTCAATTTAAGCATAGTTCAAGCTGGATAAAATGTGTTTGAAATAATTCAAAAATAAAATATTATAGAAAAATATTGAAAATATATAATTTTTCTAAAAAAAAAAAAGGAAGTGAACGTTATTTGGGCATCGATTATTGCCACACACACACTCAGTTGGGCGTCATCAGTAATACCTTTCCCTAATTATAAGTAATTTAGAAAAATTATAATTTTTAAAATTATTCATCATTACATTATCACTAATAAAAAAAAACACAAATTTTAACCTAAATACAATTACTGTTCACTTTTAAAAAAATGTGTTAATGACTTAATTATATAAGGTCAGTGCGATATGATAGTATTTAACAATATATACACATGGGTTTGGAATGGGTGAATTTTTCATGTGTACAAAACAAAATCGAACAAATTCTCTGGTGATTTTATTTATGAAATATTAGAAGTATTATATTTATAAATTCACAGATATATTTACCGATAAAATTTATTTGGTAAATATTTTGATGAATTAATTGATGAGTTCATTGGTGAAAATTCATTCATGAAATTGGAAGTACTTACAATTTATGTATGCATTCATTGAAGAAATTGAAACTATATACAAAAAGTCCCACTATGGGTAGTTAAATAGACAAAATTTTGATGATTACATTTTAATCAAATGTGGCTAATTTTAAGGCAAGGGAATGGGATGAGGTAGGTTCATGGTATACGATGGATCAATAGGTCCAACAATGGATATACTAAGATTTCCAGTAAAATTCCTATTGTCACACCCCAGATATAAGTGTAATGTTTTTTTTTTACTATAATTAATACAAATATCAATAAAACCTAAAACTTAAATAAACTATTAATTTATATAATTAAAATGTGTTTGCATTGCATACAAGTAAATATTATTAAATAAATAAATAAAACGATTTAATATCGAATTAATAATAATGTAAAAAAATATAAACATTTCATATAATAGTAATATACGAAACATTATTTTTAATGAATATATGAACAGAATAAAAAAAATAAACAATTTATTATTTAATGGAAAAAAATTAACATGAAACCTCTACTTTTTTTATTTTTTTAAATATTATTTCAATCGGTTAACATCAAATATCTCCCATATATATTTATAAAATATATATGTGAGTAATGAATGTAAATTAATATTTTTATATATATATATATTCTTTGGAAAATATACAATTATCGGCTTCCTGTCAATTTATCAAAACCCAGCAGTAACGCGCAAAGTAATAATATTTATGTATAATACACAGCATAACATAACATAAAAATAAAATATACAATACATGATTATAAAATTTATTTTATAATATGTCTTGAGTTTTAATCGATTTTTATATTTCATTCGTTTTTCTTCCTTTATATTACACATAAAATTTATGTACACAAAAATAGTTATTAAATATTATAATACATATTAATATTTTATTATATGCAGATAGAGGTATATAACTAAAAATATTATAAAAGTATAATATATAATAACTTCTGGTATTCATATATATATATACAATATAGGAGTATGTATACCACCGATGGTTTATAGCGCTTATAGTATATATAAACGTATATAGTATTGGCGTTTACGCTTATACCTTATTATAATTATATGTACATAAAAATATCTATAAATTGTATGTTTTTTTAAATTTTTCATTTTAAAAATACCTGCAAGAACCAACCACCACATACAATATTTTTGAGAAAAAAAACCAGAAAAACAACAATATATTTATGAATAATATAAGAACCCGAGACATTATAATTTACTTTTTCATTTATTATTTTTTATGAATGAAATTGAGTAGTGCGAGTGAATGAATGACGAATAAATGTGTTACGAAAAAATAACACATTTAATGGTTCCCCATTTATTTTTTCTATATTCCATAGATATATATATATATTTGTAGTTGGTATATACAATTAATATATTCTTAGGTTTCTTGTAAAAAAAAATATATTTTATGTATAATGACAGGTGATGGTTTATTGATCCATATATAAATACCAATATTATACATTTACATTTACAAGTGCACTTCCATAAATATATAATATGCGCATATTTATATAGCGTGATTATGAATATGGTAAAAGTCCTTAGTACTGTTTTTTTCCTTTTTTTTTTTTTTTTTTTTTGCCTCACCGATTAACAAAGGGGACCAAACAACAACATAACCATAATTATTTTCACTCAAAATATCATTAAAAATTCTAGAAAAAAAAAAAAAAAGGTCTTATTATCTATTATTATTAAAATGCTATTCATTATTTGGTGGTTTTCAATTCATGATAAAAATGATGCGATACTAACTGTTTTCGATATAACGTATAAATATAAAATATAAAATTCAGTAAATATATATTTTAATAAATTTATTGAATGAATGAACATCAAAAGAAACATATGAATATTTTTTGTATATTAATAATATTTTACGAACTATTAAAGGAAAATATTTTTTATATGAAATAAGAAACCTTTAGGCAATTTTAGTAAAATGAAAAAAATAAATATTTAGTGACTGCAAAAAATCGAAACTTTACATAAGTACGCGTAAAAATACACATAGAATACTTGAATACTTGAATATTATATAAATATGAATTGTATATTATACAATATGTATGAAGGATAGTGTATTTGGTATATTGCATTAGTGAGATGTCATATGAAACATTTTTATGCCGGAAGTCTATACCACCACGTCTGTCATTTATCATCTGTCTTTTATTTAGTTATTTATTTTATTTTTATTTTTTTTTTGTAGTCTTTCATTATTAATAATTTTTGTAAATTTAATCATTAAATCTGCCACGTGCCCACATATGGTCTAATTTTTTTTTCTTTCTATATATACCATATACCTTTAGGTACCATATATTAATATAAATAAATACAAAATTTTGCCTGATGGGTGATTGGTAAAATATCGGTATACTCATATGTTTGAGCTTATAAGATTATATGGTTACATTTACGTGTGGAAAAAAAAAAACAATTGCAAACATATGTTGTTGTTTTTTTGTTTATTGTTTGCCTTTGAAGAATATATGTCTATCAAAATCCAATTAATATTATTTGTATTAAATATTGGTATAATCAACAGTACAAACGAAATTTTGTATGGATTTTACGTATTCTTTTTAAAATAAATCATTGTGATATTGTTAAAAATTTAATCAGCATATAAAAGATATTTAACAATTTAACATTAATAAGATTTCGTAAGTCATTTTTCAAATTTTATATAACTTATATAATTAGAAATTAATAAATAGATTTTATTATATGTTAATTTTTCTTGTTTTTAATATTTATATTATATTGAAATTGTTAAAGCAATCAAAATTTATTGTTTCTATGTTACTTACTTACTTACTTACTTACTCAATGGCATTATAACCCAGGTGCGGTTTTAGCCTTCTTCAACGCGCTTCTCCAACCTAATCTATCAATGTCAATGCCTTTCAATCCCGAATTTTAAAGATCTTTATATCACAATTAACTGCATCTAGCCATCTCGCCTTAGGTCTACCAGCTCTGCTTCTACTTTCTGCATTACAATTCAACAGTTTTCTAGGCACACACTTCTCCTCCATGCGTAATACGTGTCCAAGCCATCTTAACCTATTGATTTTGATTGTTTTTACAATATTTGGTTGACCGTACAACTTGTCTTATTCAAAATTGTATCTTCGCTTCCAATCATTCTGTTCTTTGACGAGCGACCAAATCGGCCACGGAGTACCTTTCGGTCAAAAATTCGAAGTAATTCTATATGTTTATGTCTATGTATTGTATATATATGCATTATTTTATTCAACTAAATTTATGAACCATCAAATTATTAATTAATATGTTTTTTGTATATATACAAAATGAATTTAATCTTATAATATACAGACAAATTAATACGTCAATCATCTCATCATATTATTATATAAAGTATATATGTATTATATTTAGTATTTAACGAGATAAATTTAATTATATAAATATATATTGTATATTTATAATATAATAATATATAGATGTTGATTTAGGTTATTAACCTGATACGGATCAATTAAGATCAAATTTCTGTTATTTTATTTCGGAAAAGTAAAGTGTATTGTATTGATTTTAAGAAAAAAGTAACAAAAAAAAAACAATTCGATATGAGTATCATAATTTAATATTTTAATGACTATATTATATGGTGTTTTGTGGTATGTTATTCAATAATCTTTATAAATATTAATGTGTAGTATATTTAAGTTTTGGATGAATGGGCGAAATCACAAAATCCATTTTAATTTTCTATTAAAAAATACATATGATTTGAATTGAGTACAATTTGATTATATGCCATCATAATTACCAAAATCATAATTAAACTAAAATCTATATAAAGTCCCTGTGTATCCGACCATGTCATACTTTAATATTTTTATTTATATCATTATGATAAATTTGTTTACATAAGATAAAAACTATACACCAATGAATTTAAATGATCATATAAAAACAAAAAAAAAAGAATTTGTGCTTATTAAACAAAAATTAAACAATGAATCAGAACGAACAGTCGTTTTTATTTAAATTATATATGTAAAGACACGTTATCTTTATTATTCATTTCCTTTTCACATTTATTTAATTCAAACTAAGCTATTATATTATTATATTAAAATATCATTTCAGTATTGTATATACAAAGCAAACATATATGTTTTATATGAATATAGGAGAAATAACCGATATATAAAATTTTTTTTATATATAGAATTTAAGATAAATTATATCTATCATCATCTTATTATATTACATATTTCTTGTTCTATTTCATTTCTAAATTAAGAGAATTTATTCTCATATATCAATTTAATGAAATCGATTTTTTTTTAATATAGTATATTTTGATCTTTTTCTCTGGCTATTTTTCAATAAAATACTAGTATATATTATTTATATGGTATAAATACAGTATTTTCCATAACCTAATAACTTCATTTATAAAACTCAATATATATTATATACAATATTAATATATGTATAATCTTTCTATTTAATCAAATTATAATTATATTTTAATATCCGGAATAAATCAAGTGAATGGTATAAAATTAATTATATGATTTTTAAAATATTGATTTTATCTACTCGAATACATGATATAATCATTTATTCTCATATGTGTATACGAACGGCTAGTATCTGTTGTCTTCAACCTTTGTAACATATATATGTTATATGTTATATTATTATTATTATTATTATTATTATTATTATATTAAAAATGAATTAAATTTTATTATTTATATATATTCATATATATATATGCGATGGATATTATATACACAGTATTTGTGTACATATTTGAAAAGAAAATTCAAATCAATACCATATATTAATAAAATAAAATCAAATTAAAATTAAAATTATTTTAAAATTACATTTAAATTGAATGATCAGTTTTTTCCTTTGTTGCTTTTGTATGTGGTGGTATTTAATAATTATTATTTATTTTCATATTGTATTTTTCCATAAAGTGTAAACCAAAAATTTATGATATTTTTATTAATTTAATGGTTAGTGTTTCTTTTAAATTATCGTTACTCTGAAAATATAAATATTTTAATGAATATAATAATAATAATAATAATAATAATAATATGGAAATGATAATAATAGCACATATGTGCTCACATATTTTTGTTTAATAACCACATTTATTTATTTATAAAATATTGTATTACTAAATAAATAAGCAAACATCCTTCTTAAATATACAATTTATATACATATTTTTTTTTTCGTCTTTGGCTTATACATTTATGTTACTTCTATTTTACATTTTTACGACAATAGACAGACACAGGTAAACATATTTTTAAATTTTCAAATATATATAGAATACTTTCACGTACCATTTCTTTTATAAATTATACAATATATTTTTTTTGTTATTTATGTTTTAAACTACCAATTTATTAATGATAAATATTTATTTTTTTGAATTACTAGATAGACAATACCGTGATTTTATAAGAAATATATTGTTGTATATACATTTAAAGTTTCTACACAATATACATTTATAACAATAATGTTACTATTGTCGTTTCTGTAAATCTCAAAATTTTTGAAATATTTTTTCATCGAATCATCAGGTTAAATGTTATAAATAATAATAATAATGTAAAAAAAAATAGATTATAAATTATATTTTAATGATACCACTGTCCCTTCATATTGTATTGAACGTAAAGTGAAAGTTATATAAATAAACTATAGAAAAAAGTGAATATAATGTTAGTATATAAAAAATAAATATTTCATTCATTTTGAATCCCTTTTTGATTATGATTTTTAAGACATTGTGTATAAATGGATAAGAAAAATGTTATATTTGTTTATTTAAAGAAAATTTGGGGATTCCATTTAACCATTGTGTTAAATTCCATACTTCTTATATACAATACAAGTAATTACGTATCGACTCATAAGATTACATTTTTATTTTACAAAACAATAAACACTTTTAATTTGAAAATATTTGATAAAAATATTTTGAAATTAAATAGTAATTTATACAATCAATAAGAATTACACTGTGTGTGTGTGTGGTCCACATATGTCATCGTTATAAATACCATCAATTTATTTATATACAATTTCTCTTCATACAATATATATAAGATATTGTAGATATATATTAAGAAGTATATATTTATAATGTATATACAAAATTGTGCAAAATATATATGTTGCACGACGATCTATATACAAAGTTTTATGGATCATCATCATCAAAAAGTATATACGAATGATAGCAATATAAAAATATATTCATGGATATGTATGCGGTGGGTATTGGGTATATAGATATAGGTATATGTAATGGCAACAGCTATTTATTATATTATATTCGTGAAAAAGATGTTGTTGTTGATAAGCCAGATGTTTTGTTGTAAATTAATTTAATCAAATAAGGTAATCTGCCAAGAAATATGTGACAACAGGTTTTCAATATATTTATAACAATATATTTTATATATTCTTAGTATTTTGTAATAGGTGTATTATACAGAGATTTTGTATTTTTATTTTTTTTTTCACCGGTTATATTGTAAATATTTATCCTTATATTTATTGTAATATATTTATTTGCGTGTGCACATATGTGATATATATATATTTTTTTTTTGTATTGGTATAGGTATGTGCATATATACATCGTATACAAAACAAGGTATATTTGTATATCAAAGGATTATTATTATTAAAAAAAATTAAATAAAATTTTTTTGTGGTTTTATTCTTATAATTTTCTGTCGCTCCTTTTTTTTTTATAAATTTCCGTTTTTTTTTTTTTGTCATTTCTTTGTCAGAGCAGATCTATAAGGCGATCATATCCTAAACAAGCTATATATAACCATTAAAATAAATGTATGCAATATATAGTTAACTATTGTATATATGTATTCTTTAATAAAAATTCATGTCTACTTATTATTTATTTGATTTTTATTGTATTATTATAAAATAATGGTATAGTATACGAAAAGAAAACATAAATTTAAGAACGGAAGTCGCGCCCCATGATTTCTTATTATTATTTTGTATATATCCATTATAATAATATGTACACATAATTTTCATACATTATAGTAATATTAAAATTTGTGTTTTTATTTTCTTAACCAATTTTTGATAATGACATTTTTTTTTTTTCACTATATAAAATACGTATAAATTATATATATATATAGTTTTATAAAAACGAGAGTCGAGATCACTTATAATAATAATAATAATAATGTGTACACGGAAGATTGCATATTCTTTTAATATATTTTCTTATTTATTAAAATTATATTTATGTTCCATATGTATGGCGCGCAGTTGTGACTATCCGATTCGAACTGGGTTTGATTTTAAATGAACAAAGAATATTTATTTATTAATCTATACACAGTTTTTTTCATTATACAATCATCATATACTTACGTATAGGTGAATATATTATTATATCGTATATATCGAATAATCGAGGTTTATTTGTATATTATATGTTCTTATATAGTTTATTTTTATTAGATTTTTTATAAATCATAAGATCTTTCGTCTCTTCTCTATGAATGAATGAATTTGTATTTATATAATATATATAGTTTTAATAGAAAAAAAAATGTATACAATTGGTCTCTTAATAGCTATATAATTTAAGTTTTGTTATTATTTTAATATTATGGGAATCAGCCAACCGTGACTATACAGCGTAAATAACAATTTTTCTGTTCTATACTTGATTATATTTTTTCATTGTTTTGATTTTTTTTTTCCATTAATTAATAATAATAATAATAATAAAATATATATTATATTATTATATCTAGTATAGTTATATATATGTATAGAATATGTATGAATATGTAAATTTATATAAATATTATGAAGAGCTTCATTCCATAAAAATTGATATACATTTTTGCATCAATAATATTGTATAATATTGGATAATTATAAATAAATAAATAAACTTAACCCTTTATTGAACAGGTTAAATGGTTTTTCTATTATCAGAATCATAGACTATTAAGGATTTTAATATTATATTTTCAAACGCATTTTTTCTATATATACAGTAATTTCCATGCATTATAAAATAATTATTAAATCATGTATGGAATACGTTTAATTAAATTTTAAATCAACAATACTAACAATAAATACATTTTTTCGGTCATTAAGATATTTTTCTAAACACATATTTATTTCATAGAAGTCATTGAGAAATCTGAATGAATGACATCATAACGCCCACAATTTGCTACACAATATTTAATATTGTTTTGATAGTCATCGATATAAACATAAAATTTTTTCACATGAATAATTTATGAGTTTAATAAATATTGTGTGGACGCACTTTTCGAAAATGTCATTAATTGAATATGATACAATAAAATGATTTAATGAATTTCTTTGTGATCATTCAAATAACCGTACACCTATATGTTGTGCTTGGTATAATGGAATGACGTTGAATATGCGAAGTGTGAAAGTGCGGTAATGTTGAAATATTTATTGATTTTTATTAAAAAAAAAGCATATATATATATGTATTCAAATTTAGTATTTATACAATAATATTCAAATTTACAATTTAAATAAAATGCACTTTGAAATATATGCATGAATATGCATCGCATATATCATATCACATGTAAATAAACAATATATTTCAGCAACAAAAATATTATTTTATAATATATTAAATCTTCTAATGAAAAAACAGAATATAAATTCATATATTATAACCGATATTTTCCATTCAACATTCAACTGATATCAACATTTTAACTTGTGTATGTTTATTATATTATTATATATTATATTTATATACAAAAACATATAATGATAATATGGTAGTAACAAATACCAAAAAAGGAATATCGGGTTTTGTACTTTAGCCATTTTATCCATTTTAAAGAATGAAATAAATAAATAAAAATAATTCCAGTCCATATATTTATATAGAGATTATTTTTATGCAGTATTTGGATATTACATTTATTTATTTTATTATAATACTAAATATAAACATCTGCCATATTTGATTTAAATTATATATTGCGGAGACATATAATAATTTATATATATTTGAAACAATCAAAAAATAGTATCCATATACGGCGACGGCGGTGGTGGTGGTGGTGGTTTGTGGAATAAAAGTGATGCATTATTTTTATAAAAATACAAACTATATTTTATAAATTTATTAAATAATATTATTATTTATCTTTGTTTTTTTTTTTTATAAATGTTTACACACATCGATAAATTATTATTAATTAGCACATATTTTTTTTCTTGGTTATGCATTTTAAATATACATATACAATATTGACATATGTACGTTATATGTTTACAAAGAAGATTGCATCCGCTCTGCTCATATATACGAGGAAATGCTGCGATTATATCATTTTTAAAACAAAAACAAACAAAAAATATGTATAATAAGATACACTTTCAGTGACGAAGGCTGAGAAGTAGCATTCAGTTTTCAATATATATTATACTATATTTTTCTTATATGAAATTAAAATAAATTATGAAAGAAAAAATTTGGTTGTTCACCGAATGAAATTTTCCGGAAAATCGGACTTTTATGAATTATCAACTTTTTTAATTACGGGCCATAGTTTGAACGGATTTTCATTTTTTGCTTACATCATTGCAAATTATAACCAATTTCCCATATTTCATAAAAGAGATTTTTAAAATCGGTTCACGCGTTCAACAGATATGATCGATTTTCCAAACAGACAAAAATTTACAGAAATTTGTGGTAATGTATAAAATTGACCAATGAATGGTACAAAAAATTTACACAGTACCATTTTGTCATACAAAATTTCAATGACATCAAATGGAAAATCGGTCATATCTATTCTATGAAAGATTGGAAATTGATTATAATTTATTACAATTCTGTATACAAAACTGGAAATCCGTTAAAAATTATGACCCGTAATTTATAAAAGATGGTAATTCTTAAAAATCGATTTTCCGGAAAATTACCTAAGTGGACATTTTAATTTTTCTTTTTCATCAAGTAGTCTACTTTCAACTCGTCTACCAGCACAATATAGTATCATATTGAAATGTAAAAACATTTTTTCACGTTTCATCACTGAAGTGTATATATAATATAAAAATTAAACACACATAACTCATTCAGGATATGTAATAAGTATTCCATGTAATATTAATTAAATAAATGCGTGTATTTTAACAACAAAATCAACAACAACAACTACATTGACTACAGCTATTCACCACCATTCATATTTAACATAAATTTATATATATATGTATAAAAACATCATTTTTATATTAAATAATATACATATAATTATAATTTAAAGGGTTATGAATTACATAAATAGAACCCATATATACAAATGTAATATTATAAAAAGATTAATTACATTACAAACATAGAAATAATATTTATATAATGCGTTGTGTTATATTTATATATGCAGATGCAAATAATACCTTTTAATTATAAAATTATGTGATAGTGGTCGGTAATCTTTGTGTCACATCATGTAATCTCAATGTGCTTGTCAAAAATAGAAATTAATCCAAATGGGATTTATTTATAATATAACAACAACCATAACCAGCAACTTAACACAGATATAGGTGTAGTAGTAGTAGGAAAAAAAAAGAGAAGATTTATTTAAAAGATATAATATGTATTTATTCTCCAATGTGTATTTATGTTTTTTTGTTTTATTTTTTATATTCTAAGAGATACAAAAATGTAGATTAAAAAAATGTGTTGAACTTGGACACTAATGAAATAAGTATATAACAAAAATACACATATAATATTATTATAACACTATACTCCATCATATTTCGATGGACGTCTTTATATTTGAAAAAAAAATTCAAGAATAATTCTATATTATTAAAACGCTTTAGTGATATAATAATTTTAAATAGCACAAAACATTTTCGTCTATAAATTTCAATTATTACAGAAACATTTTCTTTTTTTTTTTTGAGAACAAATCAACAAGTCTATAAGTTATAAAATATTGTATCTATATAAACTATATATTACATAATATTACCATATATGTATTTTATTTATATTTATGTTAGTTTAGTTATTGTAATTAACTATAACTAAAATTATTGTTATTTTTTTTTTTATTTATTTGGTTACTATACTTTGTTGTTTACTTTTAATTATTCATTTACGATACATCAATCAGCTAATCTATTTTTAATAACTTATACGCAATATATGTATGTACGGTATGGGAATTTCATCAGTATTGAATTATATGTCATCGCAAAAACTATATATATATACAGGCAATTCCATGCCTTGTGTTTATATATATACTAAATATATACACTTAATTGATTATCCAATATATACCATATCATTCAATATATAAATACCATATATATATAATACAGCAAATTTGAAATGAAGTGTTGAAACGTATTCAATTTATCATTTATAGTTTATTTGTGATGGTAATTGGTGACCTGAAATTTAAATCAAATTTGCATATACGTACAATGTTTTATCCCATCGCTGTTGTTTGCTTGTTACATTTGATTTGATCATAATAAATATTATAATTAATTTTCTCTAATATTCGTATAAAAATTAATGTACATAGTAAATACTATATACAATTAATCGTATTATTAACATCATGTAATCACATAAAAATTTATACTATTGTATATACCGTATAGCATTAACAATTATATAAAAAGAAGTAACCAAAATTTTCTTTCATGGAATTGTATAGGTAAATTATTTCGTATAGCTACTGCCGTAAAGTTCGTAACATAATGATTTGTATATGTATATAGAGTTGTTCATGCACTTATATTATTTTATGAAATGTAAAAAAATTTATTAAAAATGATTTTCTTTGTAATTGGTTTTGATTACACACCAGTTACCGAAAGGGTTAGTAAAAATCAAAATTGAATTGTTTCAACAAAGTATTTATTGTTTAATATGTATAACATATGGATATAAATAAAGAGATATTATATGATAATATATAATTCGAAATAGAATATTGTGTACATGGTGGTATTGGTATATACATATACCATATATATTATAAGTAAAAGTATAACAAACATATATATATATATATTATTGTAAATATAATAATACAATTTAAACAGCCTAATTACACAGGGATTATTTATAGAATATATATATAACATTCAATATATGGTAAACTAATATTTATTCATACTCGTATATGTATTTTATACACGTCTATATACATGTTTATTATATTGATATCTTATATTTAATATATATAAATTAATTAGTTCATCGCTAATGCATTTACCATTAGAACCATATCTCAAGGGTGCTCAAGCAAATAATTGGCAATAAGTATATAATAAATATATTTCTCTAAATATGTGCACATATTATAATATAATATATGAATATGACTATATACCATATTTATGGTATATAAATGGATATAATTAATATTTAACTATATATATAATATAATATAAATAGACAACACAAAGTATTTAGGGAATTATTAAAATATTAAAGTTAATGGAATTTTGGGAATTATATTATTTTATTATTTCATATAATTTATATATAACATATATTATTTATTATATATTGATACACTATAAATCTTATAGATGTATATAATAAATTATGGTCATATTATTATTAGAATATTTATATTCTTTAGATATATATATGTGTATCGGGTATTTTTTTTAGTGTGATAGAACTTTAAATTTAATATAATTAAATACATAATTAATTTATTTATTTATTTATTTATTTATTTATTTTTTTCTTTTTAGTATCGACTTTAACAAACCGTATAATAATGGAGAACATTTTACTTGTGAAAAAGTGAAAAATTGAACCAATCAATTGCACTGTATATGTAAAAGCTATAATAGCCAAATATGATGCACATTTATCAAATATTATTCGCCAAAAATTTATCAATATTTAAAATAAGGAACAAATATTTTATATTACAATAATATTAATTTGTGTTTTACTCAAATCACGTACCATATTAAACACCATACAAGACACCGCATACAAGACAAATATTATTATTATTATGTGGTGAATCCAAATGGATTATAGCCATACAAGGACATTTTTTTTTTGTCAATATTTTCCATAAACAAAGAAATGGGTATGTTATGTTTTTTTAAATTTTGTATATTTTATTGCTTTTATTTATATTGTAACAATATTTATTATTATGTTTTTTTTTACAATTCTTATTTTCTCATTATTTTATTTTAACTTTTACGATTACCTTTTTTTTTTTGATAATTTTTATGTACCTATATTATTATTATTATTATTATTAATATTAGAGGAGTTACACATGTACACACAACAAGCACATGCATATATGAAGATATTACAAAAAAAAAAATATAATACTATTTAAAATGGAAAAATTTAATCAAAATAACATTATAAATTGTACACAATATTTGTCCCATGGGATAAGGATTATTTTATTATATAAATTTTTTTTTCATTTTTTCTTTCATTTTTAAATAAAACTTTACCAATAATTTTCATTCATTCATTCATTCAATATTATATTAAGTCTGTATACTAATATATTATATGCAATAAGAAAATAAGCTTATAGTCTGTGTAATTCCTTTTCAGAAAAAAAACAGTGTTGTGTGGTTTAATTATATACAGTTTATAAAAACACAACGCTAGTATGCTAAATAGAAAAATATGATTATATTATTACAAAGGATACATTTAAGATACAATATTTTAGTTAATTTTTAAATATGTGATATCTCCTATATTATATATACGCAATTGAAATAATAATGTAGGTACAATATTAATTATATTATTCGAATTCGTTTATGTATATGTTATGTAAAAAAAAATATATTAATTTTAAAAATATACACCGCCACTAATTAATTTTGTTTAATCTATAAAAAAAAAATTAAAAATTTTTTAATTATTATTTATATTTTCATGCTCTTTCAGCAAAACAACATGTATAAATTGGTTTCAACGATTCAAATGTATTGATTTTGATTTGAGAAATGAAGAACGGATTTGGAAGACCACCGAAAAACTTTTGAAGGCAGTGAAATGCAAACATTGTTGGACGAAAATGCGATCCACAAAGTTAAAAACAAATGGCAGAAATGTTAAATGTTTCACAAAAAACAATTTGAAACCGTTTAAAATAATATGGGAAAAATTCAAAAGTGCGTGGAAAATGAGTGCGCCTCATGAATTGACTGAAAGACAAATGGAAAATAGAAAAAACAATTGGTGAAATTTTTGTTGCCAGACACGAAAGAAAATCAGTTATGTGTTTTGTGAAATCAGAATGGTACTAAGAACTTCTGAAACCTGGTGAAACTGTTAATACTGATCGCTACCGACAACAAATGATCAATTGAAAATCATGCATTAAACGAAAAATTACCAGAATGGGCAAAAAGAAATTGTAAAGTTATTTTGCAACATAACAATGCACCGTCACACAAATAAAACCGCAGTTCAGGATACGATCAAAACGCTTGGCTGAGAATTATTACCTCACATGCCTTATTCACAAAACTTAGCTCGTCTTCTTCCTTACCATTTGTTTTTATCGATGCAACACTCTCTTGCTGACCAGCACTTCAAAATATCATCAGGTATATATTTTCTATATACTATATTTATATAATCATATATTTTCAATAAATGTTGATCACAATTTAACTATTATAAAATATAACAACTATGACTTCTACGTAGACACTATACAACTATTCGTATATTTATATAAGTGTATAATTTTAAACTTACTATTAATATACCGTCAGATATATAATTATAATTGTACTGCAATTAACGAAAGATAGATGTTTTTAAAATACTATTATTTTTATATGGTTGATTAGCCCATAGTGGTTTTAATTATATAAATATAACTAATTTCATTTATAAAATACCAAGCGCATTTTGATTTTGTAAATTTATGCTAAAGGTGCGTAATTGATGATTATGTAGATTTAATAAATTTTTCATACTTTTTTGTTTTATCTTTTACCAATAAAATTGATCTTACTTATACTTCTTTCTTCATAATACAATATGCTATTATATTATATAGTAAATCAATTTACTGTGATACCTGGTTGACCTCCATTAACATATTAGGTTAAAAAAAAGATCGACTAGTGAAATACACATATGTCTATACATATACAGGCATATCGAGTATCTAATACCTACATTATAATATGTAATAAGAAAATTTACAGCCGCAATATTTTTTTATGACAAAAACATATTTTTAGGTCATTATCTCTTACACTCATATTCTTTTTAGCTTTTATACTAAAACTTATAATGCTTTTATATTCTTTTATTCTTTCAAGTAAATTTTTTATATTATAAAAGCAATATATACATATACAATATCGTATAATATATCTAAAAGCACAATATTTTATGCCGTCTGCACGTGAGTTGTAGAGACAATTTTTCTCACTTGCCATAATTTAAAAAAAAAAAAAAAAAAAAATAAAGAATGAAATAATAATAATAATAGTGTAAAAAAAAATTATATTATTTTATATATGTGTACGTAAGTATAATATAACAAAGTATCCTGTCGTTATCAGAAGTCCTTGCAATATTACAATAACTAAAAATGTTGACATATTATATTTAATTTTTCATATTTTAATATGTAAAAACAAATAAAATTACCATACTTTGACTGATTATATATTATATTTTTTTTTTCTCTTTTTAGAAAGGACCTAACATATATTTTGAATGGATAATTTTAACAAAAGAATATCATATGAACTGTATGCGGTTTTTTTTCAATAATTAAGAACATACCATCAATACAACAGTAACATCAATTTGAAATTCGATACATAGAAATTATAATAAAAACAGTGTCTAATAACAAATTTTATATATTTTAAAACACAAGTGCATTTTTTAAATTTTTTGATTTATATTTTATTATTGAAATATTATTATTATTATTATTATATAGATATAAATAGAATAGGTAGAATATAAAATATTTTAATATATTAAATTCCATTATAAAAGGTATATGATGCAAATAAATAATTGTAATAAAATTAAAATGATTGTATGCATGTTACCATACCAATATTATGAAAATGAAAAACCGCATTGTTTTTAATAATAATAAATAATAATAAATAATTTATATTTAGTAATTTCAAATTATAAAATTGAAATCATATAATATTTATATGGTTATATTAAAATGTGTTAATATGTATTTATTGTATTATTAAAATATCAATATGATTATGTATGTTAATTGTATATATATATAAATATATATTGTGAGAACAGAGATTGAAGTTCAAAAAAAAAACGCTATTTATATACTTATTATGTGGTTAGATAAATAATTTATAATTAATTATATTTCTATTTGATCAGTGCCTAGATATAAAGTATTTTTTAATTTGTTAAATATATATAATATTTAGTTGCAATTTGTAGATGTAGTTTTTGAAATATTAATAACATGTACATTTTTGATAAGCAGACAGTTAAAAATTTGTCAATTTTGTTTCAAAAACCTTGAAAATAAATTAGAATAAATAATAGAAAAAATTAGAAAAATAATTTATAAATATCAAAATTTTTCTACTACAATTAATTAAAATTAATAGTAAATTCATTAAATTCAATATATAATAATCATGGTTTCTATATTTTTAATTCTTATAAATAAATAATTATATGTATTGTATTCATACTTCTCATACACACATAGTGACGCACATAGTGCCGATTAAGTTTTATTTTTAAGGAATTTTTATTTACTTTATTATGTAATACATTAAAACATTAAGCAGCTAAATTCCAAATTACCCTGTACGATAATGTTGGCAACAATTTAATACTATACTTTTATTATATTTTGTTTTTAAGTTTTTGCTATAACTTTGCTATTCAATGATAATTTATAATTTTCTATATTATTAGTATTATTATATATAATTATATAAAATTATATATATATGTTTATACATATACAGTCTACCTGCTATAATGTGAATATAAATTGTTGATTTTGAAACAATATATAATTGAAATAAAACAAAAAAAAAAAATTCTTATTCATATAATACATGTATTTTACTATGTTACGTGTATAGTTTTATAGAATATAAAGAATAAAAGTATAAACAAAATAATAATAAAGATTCATATCTTATAATAATGTAAAGTTCATCTGGAATGAATGAAAATTTATAATATATCTACCACTAATTATTTTTATATGAATAATATATGTGTATAGGAATGGCAAAAACATAAAAAATAAATAAATGAAATATAATAAACGTATAAAGTTCAGTAGAAAAAAAAAACAAATAAATAAACGAATGAACAAAAAACATAAAATAAATTTATGGTTCAATGATAAAGATGAGAGTTTTGTGGCATGGTATATATTATATTTATAATATAGATTGAATAAATTCTTTACCTTATATATATATATATATATATATATATATATATATATATATATATATATATACCATATAACCAACCAATAGACAATATATATATTTATAATATAATAATGTAATATTAGATACAGGTATTTTTTCTCTATATATATATATACGTATTTTTGTGTGTATACAAAAAGTTAATCAACAAACGGAAATTTGAAAATATAAATTTGTTTATGCTTATACAATGCATATATGGCTATATATTATTGTTATATCATTATCGAGTGATCAGTGATGAGTAAAAACGATATTATATATATATATATATGTTATACACTTTATATTATATACAATATATATGAGAAATAAATTTTATATAATAGAATTGTTAAGGTTTTATGCATTATTATAGTGTTTTTTTTTATTACAATATAAAAATAAGTATCGATAATTAAAATTTTCAATGCATTTAATAAATTAATTATTTTATTTATTTTGATTATTGATTCCCCATATATCTATATATATATTATATTGTAAATTAATTTTTAATTACACACATTTATATGTGAAATATAGAATTTAAATATGTATTATACAAAAGAATAGTTTGCATATAATTACTGTAAAGTATAAATAAATAAATTAATTAATTAAAGTATGTTAGAATATTTTAATTTTAAAATATTGTATAAGGTATTATTTATATAGAGTATATGTTATGAAAGGATTCAATATAAATCCAATTTGTAAATAATATTTAATTTAAGAATTGATCAGAAATTGGTGGTCAGTTAAAATAATAATAATGTCGTTGCATACAAAAAAAAAATAAAATATTATCAAACTACTCTTGTATAAAGTAACCTTATTTATGGTTCTAATATAGATGTTGAATCCGTCTTTAAAGATTGCAACAAAGCATTTAATTTTGTTGGTTACAAATTGTGTAATTTAAACATGAACTTTCTCATATTTCACAATGTCTCTCAATTTATTCTATTGTATACACATAATAAACATTATGTTTATATAAGAATAATTATTAAAAAATACATTGTACATTTTCATCACCTTTTTTTTTTTTTTTGTTCAATGCTTATAACTTCGTTAAGTATATTGTATATATAAATAATGTCTCAAAAAAATATTATATATGAACAAATTAATTTATGAAACAATGAACCTTTATTTTATTTTTTATTTTTTTTTTCCTTTTACATTGTTAACAATTAATTTGTAACAATTTTACAATATGCGAACGCATAACATTTACTTTTGTAAATTGCATAGAATTTAATATAATATTTATGTATATACATAATAAAAATTACATAAAATATATTTAATTTCATGATCAGTGACTACATTATATTGTCTCTGATTTACAAAAATTTTATATTTATTATTATCATATTGTGTACGTAGTACAGTAATTATTATGCAAACACCACCAAAAGCATTTATTATTGTTATCCATGCACGCAAATCATTACCAAAAATAGCAAAAATAAATAATTACGTATGTGTATGTAACGAATAAAAATTAAATATATAATATAAAAATATATAGCCATATATAAAGAAATAAAAGAAAAAGAAGTTTTTCTATACAAATAAATAAGTAATTATTTTGTCATTATATTCATAAATAAACAATGTACGTAAATAGTAGTAATTTGTATACTATATATTTAAATACTATTACATAATGATTTTTTGGTAAATTATTTGCAAATCTTATGAATAATAATTCTTTCGTTTCCTATATTCATTTTGATTAGTCAACGGTTAATTTTTTTTTTTTAAATTTATCTATATAGAGAGATGATGAGATACGGTTTAGTACAACACCTAAAATACCTAAAATTTCATTGTATATTTTGTAATGAGAAATATATATTATATAAAATTATATACACAATGTACTACACGCACTGTAATTAAATATAATTCAATTTATATAATCTCTTAATTTTTCAAATGATAATTTGATGAACTTTGAAAATTTTTATAACGCGTACCACCTAATCTTTACATACACTTTTTACCTAATTTTTTGGTTGTAGATTATAAAATAAATTTCGTATATATTTTTTTTTTATGTAACTGCGATACAATGTGTACGCCTTTATATTATATACTAGTATAATATTCATATTGCATATAATTATTATATTGTAAAATAATTATATGTATAAATTATTATATATAAAAGAATAATTAGCGCCGCACGCAGAAGATACGCTTTTTTTTTTATATATTAATAACATAATTTGTTTTAAATATTTTATTTAACTTTGTAATATTACAATTAATATATATTTTTTGTGTTATAGTAAAAAATAAATTACATAATTATGTATTCAAAAAGTTAATATATTTAAGATATATTTAAGATATATATATATATAAAATTTAAACATTTTAGAATTGCAAAACATTTTCTCAACATTTCTATTATAATTGATATATATTTATTTTCATTTATATTATATATATAGTTGTACCATAATAGATAAAATTTAATAGTCGCAAAAATTGATGATTTTGCTAAAAGATCAATTCAGTTATTACATATATATATAGTATAGTATAGTATAGTAGAGAAAATAACCATGAACTCCTATTTTGGTTACTCTGAAATATTAATTAACCAACACACACCATATATATGTAGATAAATTTAAATAATTAATTATACATAAATTACAAATATGTACAATATCATATAATGTAGGTTTTTATTTAAGATTGTATATAGTATTTATAATTTTCATTATTACACATATTATTTTGTATATTTTTATTATAAAATTGTATGTATAGTTAAACATTTTTTTTGTTGTAACAATTACTGTGTAATTACTCAACATAATTTTATTTGTAAAATTTTAACTTTTATATTAAAACAACCCTTATATATATTATATATATTATAATGTAATATATTATACGCTAACTAGTATTTCTATATATAATATTATATTTTATATACATATGCATGCGTATATGTAGGAGGTTTGCATATACAATTTATAGAATTGTATATATTAATTTATATATAATACACGTATTTGCATATATATATATATATATTTGTAACTAAATCATAATGGATTTCTCATGTACTATGTAAATTAACATTTTAAATAATTAATAGAAATTTTCATATGAAATTTAAACCCATAATACACAATATTATAATATAAAATTGAATTTGCTTATATATCCTTTTTATAATATAAAGAAAATTAGATAACACACATTCATTCATATTTTACTGCGTGTATATATATATATTGTACATATATGAATTTATATTATGTTCAACAAAAGTATGTAATGTAATGAATGTATGCATAATATAATGTATATATATACCAACATACATATATTTATTTATATCTATAAATACATGGACGCATATATGTGTGTACTGTATATGTATATTTTATATATTGTACATATGATGTGGATGTTTTACTGAAACAATTAGAATAATTATATTTCAATTATGAGATAGAAGAAGAATTTTCAAATATAAAATATAATGTAATATATGTTTTATACATGTAATATAGCATTTCTTTATGATAGATAACCGAAAATATTAATATTAAATATTATATGCACATACGTATAATGTATTAACTATTAATTAATTAATTAATTTAAAAAAAACAAAAAAAAAAATGATAAATTATATTTTGACATTATGAAATTTCATTTTCTTTTAATATATGTGTGTGTACTGATTAATTAATATAAATACAATTTTATTTGCTCATCATAATAATAATAATAATAATAATAATAATAATAATAATAATAATAATATATAATTATTATATAATATCTAATATACTATTTAATATAACATAATTCATATTTAACGATAAAATATTCCATTCCATATAATATGGCAGTGTTGTGTGTATAGATGGTATATATATATATATTATATATATATAATATTAACGACGAATTATATACTGTATTTATTATATATTTACCATTTATCCATCATATTACAAAAAAAAAAATGTTATGTTTTAATAACACAGAAAAAAAGCAAAAATGAAATGAAATGTATTTATGAAAAAGAAAGAAAGAAAAAAAATACCAAAAAAAAAAACATTTATGAAAGGAAGCAATATGTTATATCCTGGCTGTTATGCAAATTTTTAACTGAACTCAATTCACGTAACTTTTCAAAAACTCTGATTTGTTAGTTTGGCAAAACTTTTAATGCAATTCCATATGTTGTGTGACAGGTTTATTTGAGAAGTTTATGTGAATATTTCATGTTTTTTTTTTCGCTGCTTTTTTGTACAACAAAAACAAAAAATAACACATATACTACGCAGGTATAGTTGAATTCTTGGCCCACCAAATAATTCATATATATAATTGACCTTTAATACACACACACACACATATAGAGGTTTATATATATATATATATATAAAAAAATAGTAAAGTACGCTCCTGATCTGAAATATGATTTGGACAAAAATAAAACTATGAGATTTAAAATATTAAACTGATTTTACTATTTGTTTTTTTGCATATGTGTAGATGTATAATATATATAATATAAAAGGATTACCATTTGTTACATAACAAATATACGTATATAGAGATGGCCTAGTTTTTTTGAAAAATATTTATTTGCACTCATTAAAAGCCTTAAACTATATTGTAAAAAGAATATAAAATAATAAAATTACATAATAAACTTTATGAAAAGAATATATGACGTATGTAGTATGTGTACCACCATACCAAATGTTTGTGTGATGTAAAATTTGTAATTGTATAAAAATTAACTTGTTGCAAAATCTCTCTTTTTGTTATGCGATGACAACAAAACAACAATACAAAAAATTAACAAACAAAAAGATATATTAGTTAAAATTGTATAGTTTTGTGCACACCTTCAACGCATATAGAAACTATATATGTATATCTATCTATAATATAATAGAATGAAAATTTTGCAAATATGAAAAATATAATCATTTGTTTTATATGCTCTCTTATGCTGCTGTAGTATTATAAAATAACTATTAAAGACATATATATTGTATAAATATATAAACTAACTATATGAATGGATATATTCACATAATAAATTTGCATTGATGTCAACAGCAAATTTTACTTATTGTTCTTCTGAATTATATATACGAAAAAATTTAATACATTTTATTATTTGTCACAACCATTCAAACGTTTGTTTTACAAATACACTTATCCACCGTTTTATCCACGCTATCCATTTTACATACGTTTTAGATATTGAATTTGTTTTTTTTTACATTCAATAAGTGACTAGAAAAGGATATATTTATGATACAAAAACTATCATTTTTTCGCATAGTACAGTTCTTTGAGGAACCTTGTAAAGTGAGCATGTTATTTACTCATATACCTATATGGAGTAACAAAAATTATAAAAATATAGTAAAATAATTAGCATTAACAGATGTAATATATAAATATAATAATAATAAGAGTAATTATTATAATACATTTTTTCTCGAAATTAATTAAGCTAACGTAATTAATACACACCAAAACGATCCATTCGTTTAAAAAGGTTTTTCGTATAACACATATAGAATTAATTTATGTGCTTTCATCGTCGACAGCTTATCAATTAAATTATTTTATTTTAAAAAACCAAATTATCGGCCGTATAAGTTTAGTGTTTAGTATTCATTATTCAACGTTTTCGAATTGAAGAAACTCTATAATTACTAGATTCTAGCTTATACCTGCTTATTTGAAAATACTATAACTATAGAGAAATTATTATATTTTTGTGATACTTTGATTTACGATTTTATAAGAAAAAAATTTAGAATATTTTGTTTGAATCTTGTCACTGTATACTACTGTATACCATATATATTTTACAAACATATAAAGTTCATGTTCTTTTCACCACACCATTACCGTACTACGGCACAATCGTTATACGGCACAACTATTTTTTGGAAAAAAAAATTCATTCATTCAAAATATTCTTTATATTATGTAAAAAAAAAAGTAATATGCAAATAAAAAAAATGTATAATAATTTTATATTTTTTAAATTATATACAAAATATAAGTTAGTTTTTTTATTATTTTTTTTATGTAGTTGATATTTTATTAATGCATCGAAGCATAAATGAAAAAGCGTTTCTTTTTTTTTATTTTTTTTCTTTTAGTAAAATGTTTAAAAGTGCATGAAAAAATGATTTATTTTATACAATTGTAAATTGTAAATTTTACATTATTTTATATTCTCTCTCTGTTAATTTTCGTTTTATTAATAATGGACAAAAAAAATTACAATGAATGTTGATGATTATTATAATTAATTTAACGAAATCATAAGAAAGAAATGAAAGTTTTTTTTGGTTTCTTTATTCTTTGTTAATATTAAATACATGTACGAATTTATGAATTATGTAAATATGTAATTTAAATTGCCAAATATGTTAATAGATTGAAAACACTTTTGTGCCAAAGAAGATCACATATATATATATATATATATATATGTAGAAGGAGTCTATATAATAATTTACCGATTGTTTTGCAATTATCGAAAGATATATACTATTCCATTATTTTTACGTAATTGTTGGATAAATGATTAATAAGCTCAAAATGGTGTGTGTGTGTTTGTGTGCTGGACATAGATAATGTTTATTCTTTTTTCATTTCATATAAACGAACAACATTTTTTACACATTGCACATGACCACGTATATATATGTATTTTCAAGTATACCCATTTATACAAAATTAAATAATTTTATGCCAATTTAAAAAAAAACATTGCAAATAGAACATTTACCAAAAATATGTACTTAAGAGTTTTTTTTATTTCCAATTCATTTGTTAAATATAATAATAAAAAAGTACAAAAAAAAAAAAAAAATCGTCTACAATAAATATTATTGTAAAATAATTTATTTTTCAAACAACTGTCAACATCAACAATCAAAGACCCCAAATCATTTGAAAATATCTGATTATAAAATAAACTACTATAGTATATATATATATATATATATGGTACACTATACATACTTATATTTTATTGTGTTGATATATATAATAAACTCTGAATATAAAAAAAAAAAACCTTTCCAACATACTACATCTATCTGATGATTTGAAAAAAAATGGAAAAAATCAAACCTACACACAAAATACATATATCATTTATATAAATATACATATATATATATATAGAGGCAGGCACATTGTAGTCATCGTCGTCGTCGTCGTCCTCGATCAAGATATTTTCAATTTTTTTTCTTTCTTTTTCAATCTTTCATAAACAAAGACCAAAAAAAAAAAAAAAACCTAGAAGTAAACAGCCCCAACAACAATAATAACGGAAAAAAAAAAAATCAGTCGATTAATCATCAATGATATGTCTTTCTGCGTAGCCATCCAATTTCCTATTTTCATATACACAATATATATAAAGTTATAAACATAAAATATTATATAATCATACTCTATATACGACTTCATATATATATATATATCTCTTTATATACTATACTATATACTATATAATATGTATAGCGTATATGAACCTTTTCTCTTACTCTCCATGTACGCGTACCATAATATCTACACCTATTTGATTAATTAAAAAAAAAAGTGCTGACATTTTAATTACATTGACGAGATAAATATGCCCGCACTGCGTATTATAAATATAATATTATATTAATGTGTAAAAAAAGGTATATAGAATATAGACATTTAACTCATATACACCTACAAACAAATATTTGGTATCAACCTATACCCATCGCATTACCTATATACACTCTATTCTATATATTATTTATTATAAAATATATATATACTATTAATGTTTTTATTTTTTTGTGTTGTTGCTGCTGATGCTGCTGCTGCTGCATATACGAACTATGAATTTAAAAGAAAACAAAAAGTTTTCTTCGATAAAATACAAATACAATACAATTTTTGATAGCCACAAAGTCAATGATGATAGAAGATAAAAAAAAAAAAAAAAAAAATGTTTCTTCATTGTTTCTTTTTTCAATATATTTTAATTTTAATTTTTTTTTCTCTTCAATTTTTATGAAAAAAAAAAAAAAAATTCAATATTGCTGTCAACTTGGGTAAGTTGAGGGGATTGATTATTTAATTTTTCAAATACTATGCTATTATGAATTTCATACACAAGTTATTATATTTTATAATAAACTGAAAATAAAAAAATCATCTTACAAAATTCTATTATCTATGGAAATTATGTATCGTATATATTGTAGTGTGTGTGTATATGCATAGCATTATTTTTTGCATTACTTACAACATAAAATATATAGTCTATATAGATTAAAAATCAACAAATAATTACATAAATGTCAATATATTTAGTACACATAAATTTTTTTTTTATAAATTCTGGTAACAGTTTATTTTATTTTATTTTTTTATTTTTTTTTCTTTTTTCATAGATAATGATACTGACACCTTTTCTCATTTCATTCACATCGCATTCCTATCAATATGTTTAAAATGTTATATATGAATTATCCACATGGTTTTTGGTCTCTTCAGTATAAAAATTCGCTGATAAGTATATGACAACAAAAAAAAAAAAAAAATTAAAATGAATAAATAAATAAATACATAATAAAATGAAAGAAATGGGTTTCGACATCTGTCAACAACAAATATATATATTATATGCCACCATTCATATAAAAAATAAATATATATATATGTTATGTATGTACAGGGACTTGAAAATTATATACATTTCATTTCATTACGATTACAGAAGATAATATTGAAAACTGTGCTGCGAAAACACAATCTATATACTCTAATCTATAGAATATTGTATTTGCAAAAATTCTATAACTGATTGTAAGTTAGTTTTTTCAAATATATATATATATATATATAAAGTGGAGCAAAATGAACTATATAAGCAAAATAATATGTAACACTCTTTCGTATGATGTACGGTATGTATTATATTGAAAATATGATAATTGAGATGATTTGACATTTATGTTATGTACCAATATACCGACAAATTTTTAACAATTTCGAAATAAGAGTACATTTATGTAGTTCTTATTTTTCTAGCTTAATTTTTACATTGCCAACCAATGTCCCATTTATGAATCACAGAAGTCCTGATGTCATATAACCATTTGATGTTATCATTCATCTAATAAAAATCATGCCATACGTACGTTTACCATCAGGTTGAAGGTTTATGTGTAAAGTACACTTATACCATACATAAATCTAACTATTTGTATAAGCAAATGGAATGTGCTACAATAAATTATAATTATAAATAAACATATAGACAAAAATAATATAATAATATAATAATACGTAAATAATAATACTTAATTAAATATTTTAAAAATAATAAAATAATATTGTAATTGTATTGATGAAATTGGAATAAAACAAAATGATTTATTATAAGCTCAATGATTTGTATGATTAAATTTAAGATAATTAAAATTAAGCAGTAAATATGTATAAAATTAAGTCATATGTAAATAATTATAAGTTAAATGTTTTATATTATATTTTATAGAAGAGGTAATTAACCCCTTAACGCGCACAAACGTATTAATACGAGCGCGCAAAACCGACCAAAATGTGCAGACCCGTATATATATATACGGTCGGTATTTTCTTAAAGAAATAAAAAATGATTTTTTTTGGTCGGTTTTTTTTAAACAAATTGTGCGTTAAGGGGTTAAGTTTACACATTTTAAATTATAAAAATATTGATGGCGGATTCATAAGGTTATAAAATAAATAAATATATCAATAAACAAAATTAATAATTTAAATGATTTGTTGTTAACGTTTATCTGTCCGAGCCTACGTCGGGACTATGACACCGCTAGACATATATATATAATTAAATTTACACTAATTTTTCTAATTTATCATCTATATACCTATTCATATATATTATATATTCATTCTGGTTTAGTGGTTAAAATCAATCACTGAATGAACAGTTTTTCTTTGAGTTATTTTAATGTTTTCACAAATAGACAAATAGATAAAAATGAAATATGAATTTTGAACAGAATCACGAAATTGTACAACCAGAGAATTACTTCCAGCCATTTTTGTTGAAATTTTTTTGGGAAAAATAACCCATGTTTTATGTTACCAAAAGTTAGGTTATGTAATTACCTATCGTTTGATACCTATCCCACCCGCCTACCTCTTCAAACGGCTGAGATATAGCGTTTTTAAGAAATCCATAAAAAATTTCCACTAAAATAACAGGCATTTTCAGACCAAGTAACAGTCGCGCAGAATTACCAGGAGGCAAATTTTTTTTTTTATTTTTTTTTCTTTTTCATTTTTGACCCACTTAGAGACGGAATTTTTGAAAAATCTCAACGGATTCTTGTTCGCACGACCAGCCCCGATCGTTTGAGCCTATTTACAGCCATAAATTTTCACGGAATTTTCCGGAATTTTCTTTTTTTGTTTTTCATTTTTGACCCACTTAGAGGCGGAATTTTCGAAAAATCTCAACGGATTCTTGTTCGCACGATCAGCCCCGATCGTTTGAGCCTATTTTTAGCCATAATTTTCCAAGGAAATTTTAGGAATTTTCACTTTTTGTTTTTCATTTTTGACCCACTTAGAGACGGAATTTTCGAAAATACTCAACGGATTCTTGTTCGCACGATCAGCCCCGATCGATTGAGCCTATTTTTAGCCATTTTTAAGCCATTTTTTGGAATTTTTTTGGAAAATTTTTGAAAAAAAAATCCATGTTTTTATGTTACCAAAAGTTAGGTTATGTAATTACCTTTCGTTTGATACCTATCCCACCCGCCTACCTCTTCAAACGGCTGAGTTATAGCGTTTTTAAGAAATCCATAAAAATTTCCACTAAAATACCAGGCAATTTTAAGACGAAGTAACAGTCGCGCAGAATTAACAGGAGGCAAATTTTTTTTTTAATTTTTTTCTTTTTCACTTTTGACCCACTTAGAGGCGGAATTTTCGAAAAATCTCAACGGATTCTTGTTCGCACGACCAGCCCCGATCGTTTGAGCCTATTTCCAGCCATAAATTTTCACGGAATTTTCCGGAATTTTCTTTTTTTGTTTTTCATTTTTGACCCACTTAGAGGCGGAATTTTCGAAAAATCTCAACGGATTCTTGTTCGCACGATCAGCCCCGATCGTTTGAGCCTATTTTTAGCCATAATTTTCCAAGGAAATTTTAGGAATTTTCACTTTTTGTTTTTCATTTTTGACCCACTTAGAGACGGAATTTTCGAAAATACTCAACGGATTCTTGTTCGCACGATCAGCCCCGATCGATTGAGCCTATTTTTAGCCATTTTTAAGCCATTTTTTGGATTTTTTTTTGTAAAATTTTTGGAAAAAAATCCATGTTTTTATGTTACCAAAAGTTAGGTTATGTAATTACCTTTCGTTTGATACCTATCCCACCCGCCTACCTCTTCAAACGGCTGAGTTATAGCGTTTTTAAGAAATGCATAAAAATTTCCACTAAAATACCAGGCAATTTTAAGACGAAGTAACAGTCGCGCAGAATTAACAGGAGGCAAATTTTTTTTTTAATTTTTTTCTTTTTCACTTTTGACCCACTTAGAGGCGGAATTTTCGAAAAATCTCAACGGATTCTTGTTCGCACGACCAGCCCCGATCGTTTGAGCCTATTTCCAGCCATAAATTTTCACGGAATTTTCCAGAATTTTCTTTTTTTGTTTTTCATTTTTGACCCACTTAGAGGCGGAATTTTCGAAAAATCTTAACGGATTCTTGTTCGCACGATCAGCCCCGATCGTTTGAGCCTATTTTTAGCCATAATTTTCCAAGGAATTTTTAGGAATTTTCACTTTTTGTTTCCACTAAAATACCAGGCAATTTTAAGACGAAGTAACAGTCGCGCAGAATTAACAGGAGGCAAATTTTTTTTTTAATTTTTTTCTTTTTCACTTTTGACCCACTTAGAGGCGGAGTTTTCGAAAAATCTCAACGGATTCTTGTTCGCACGACCAGCCCCGATCGTTTGAGCCTATTTCCAGCCATAAATTTTCACGGAATTTTCCGGAATTTTCTTTTTTTGTTTTTCATTTTTGACCCACTTAGAGGCGGAATTTTCGAAAAATCTCAACGGATTCTTGTTCGCACGATCAGCCCCGATCGTTTGAGCCTATTTTTAGCCATAATTTTCCAAGGAATTTTTAGGAATTTTCACTTTTTGTTTTTCATTTTTGACCCACTTAGAGACGGAATTTTCGAAAATACTCAACGGATTCTTGTTCGCACGATCAGCCCCGATCGATTGAGCCTATTTTTAGCCATTTTTTGGAATTTTTTTGGAAAATTTTTGAAAAATGAATCCATGTTTTTATGTTACCAAAAGTTAGGTTATGTAATTACCTTTCGTTTGATACCTATCCCACCCGCCTACCTCTTCAAACGGCTGAGTTATAGCGTTTTTAAGAAATGCATAAAAATTTCCACTAAAATACCAGGCAATTTTAAGACGAAGTAACAGTCGCGCAGAATTACCAGGAGGCATATTTTTTTTTAAATTTTTTTCTTTTTCACTTTTGACCCACTTAGAGGCGGAATTTTCGAAAAATCTCAACGGATTCTTGTTCGCACGACCAGCCCCGATCGTTTGAGCCTATTTCCAGCCATAAATTTTCACGGAATTTTCCGGAATTTTCTTTTTTTGTTTTTCATTTTTGACCCACTTAGAGGCGGAATTTTCGAAAAATCTCAACGGATTCTTGTTCGCACGATCAGCCCCGATCGTTTGAGCCTATTTTTAGCCATAATTTTCCAAGGAATTTTTAGGAATTTTCACTTTTTGTTTTTCATTTTTGACCCACTTAGAGACGGAATTTTCGAAAATACTCAACGGATTCTTGTTCGCACGATCAGCCCCGATCGATTGAGCCTATTTTTAGCCATTTTTAAGCCATTTTTTGGAATTTTTTTTGGAAAATTTTTGAAAAAAAAAATCCATGTTTTTATGTTACCAAAAGTTAGGTTATGTAATTACCTTTCGTTTGATACCTATCCCACCCGCCTACCTCTTCAAACGGCTGAGTTATAGCGTTTTTAAGAAATGCATAAAAATTTCCACTAAAATACCAGGCAATTTTAAGACGAAGTAACAGTCGCGCAGAATTACCAGGAGGCATATTTTTTTTTAAATTTTTTTCTTTTTCACTTTTGACCCACTTAGAGGCGGAATTTTCGAAAAATCTCAACGGATTCTTGTTCGCACGACCAGCCCCGATCGTTTGAGCCTATTTCCAGCCATAAATTTTCACGGAATTTTCCGGAATTTTCTTTTTTTGTTTTTCATTTTTGACCCACTTAGAGGCGGAATTTTCGAAAAATCTCAACGGATTCTTGTTCGCACGATCAGCCCCGATCGTTTGAGCCTATTTTTAGCCATAATTTTCCAAGGAATTTTTAGGAATTTTCACTTTTTGTTTTTCATTTTTGACCCACTTAGAGACGGAATTTTCGAAAATACTCAACGGATTCTTGTTCGCACGATCAGCCCCGATCGATTGAGCCTATTTTTAGCCATTTTTAAGCCATTTTTTGGAATTTTTTTTGGAAAATTTTTGAAAAAAAATCCATGTTTTTATGTTACCAAAAGTTAGGTTATGTAATTACCTTTCGTTTGATACCTATCCCACCCGCCTACCTCTTCAAACGGCTGAGTTATAGCGTTTTTAAGAAATGCATAAAAATTTCCACTAAAATACCAGGCAATTTTAAGACGAAGTAACAGTCGCGCAGAATTAACAGGAGGCAAATTTTTTTTTTAATTTTTTTCTTTTTCACTTTTGACCCACTTAGAGGCGGAATTTTCGAAAAATCTCAACGGATTCTTGTTCGCACGACCAGCCCCGATCGTTTGAGCCTATTTCCAGCCATAAATTTTCACGGAATTTTCCGGAATTTTCTTTTTTTGTTTTTCATTTTTGACCCACTTAGAGGCGGAATTTTCGAAAAATCTCAACGGATTCTTGTTCGCACGATCAGCCCCGATCGTTTGAGCCTATTTTTAGCCATAATTTTCCAAGGAATTTTTAGGAATTTTCACTTTTAGTTTTTCATTTTTGACCCACTTAGAGACGGAATTTTCGAAAATACTCAACGGATTCTTGTTCGCACGATCAGCCCCGATCGATTGAGCCTATTTTTAGCCATTTTTAAGCCATTTTTTGGAATTTTTTTTGGAAAATTTTTGAAAAAAAAATCCATGTTTTTATGTTACCAAAAGTTAGGTTATGTAATTACCTTTCGTTTGATACCTATCCCACCCGCCTACCTCTTCAAACGGCTGAGTTATAGCGTTTTTAAGAAATGCATAAAAATTTCCACTAAAATACCAGGCAATTTTAAGACGAAGTAACAGTCGCGCAGAATTAACAGGAGGCAAATTTTTTTTTTAATTTTTTTCTTTTTCACTTTTGACCCACTTAGAGGCGGAATTTTCGAAAAATCTCAACGGATTCTTGTTCGCACGACCAGCCCCGATCGTTTGAGCCTATTTCCAGCCATAAATTTTCACGGAATTTTCCGGAATTTTCTTTTTTTGTTTTTCATTTTTGACCCACTTAGAGGCGGAATTTTCGAAAAATCTCAACGGATTCTTGTTCGCACGATCAGCCCCGATCGTTTGAGCCTATTTTTAGCCATAATTTTCCAAGGAATTTTTAGGAATTTTCACTTTTTGTTTTTCATTTTTGACCCACTTAGAGACGGAATTTTCGAAAATACTCAACGGATTCTTGTTCGCACGATCAGCCCCGATCGATTGAGCCTATTTTTAGCCATTTTTTGGAAAATTTTTGAAAAAAGAATCCATGTTTTTATGTTACCAAAAGTTAGGTTATGTAATTACCTTTCGTTTGATACCTATCCCACCCGCCTACCTCTTCAAACGGCTGAGTTATAGCGTTTTTAAGAAATGCATAAAAATTTCCACTAAAATACCAGGCAATTTTAAGACGAAGTAACAGTCGCGCAGAATTACCAGGAGGCATATTTTTTTTTAAATTTTTTTCTTTTTCACTTTTGACCCACTTAGAGGCGGAATTTTCGAAAAATCTCAACGGATTCTTGTTCGCACGACCAGCCCCGATCGTTTGAGCCTATTTCCAGCCATAAATTTTCACGGAATTTTCCGGAATTTTCTTTTTTTGTTTTTCATTTTTGACCCACTTAGAGGCGGAATTTTCGAAAAATCTCAACGGATTCTTGTTCGCACGATCAGCCCCGATCGTTTGAGCCTATTTTTAGCCATAATTTTCCAAGGAATTTTTAGGAATTTTCACTTTTTGTTTTTCATTTTTGACCCACTTAGAGACGGAATTTTCGAAAATACTCAACGGATTCTTGTTCGCACGATCAGCCCCGATCGATTGAGCCTATTTTTAGCCATTTTTAAGCCATTTTTTGGAATTTTTTTTGGAAAATTTTTGAAAAAAAAATCCATGTTTTTATGTTACCAAAAGTTAGGTTATGTAATTACCTTTCGTTTGATACCTATCCCACCCGCCTACCTCTTCAAACGGCTGAGTTATAGCGTTTTTAAGAAATGAATAAAAATTTCCACTAAAATACCAGGCAATTTTAAGACGAAGTAACAGTCGCGCAGAATTAACAGGAGGCAAATTTTTTTTTTAATTTTTTTCTTTTTCACTTTTGACCCACTTAGAGGCGGAATTTTCGAAAAATCTCAACGGATTCTTGTTCGCACGACCAGCCCCGATCGTTTGAGCCTATTTCCAGCCATAAATTTTCACGGAATTTTCCGGAATTTTCTTTTTTTGTTTTTCATTTTTGACCCACTTAGAGGCGGAATTTTCGAAAAATCTCAACGGATTCTTGTTCGCACGATCAGCCCCGATCGTTTGAACCTATTTTTAGCCATAATTTTCCAAGGAATTTTTAGGAATTTCCTTTTTTTGTTTTTCATTTTTGACCCACTTAGAGACGGAATTTTCGAAAAATTTCAACGGATTCATGTTCGCACGATCAGCCCCGATCGATTGAGCCTATTTTTAGCCATTTTTTTGGAAATATTTTTGGAAATTTTTTGGAAAAAAATCCATGTTTTTATGTTACCAAAAGTTAGGTTATGTAATTACCTTTCGTTTGATACCTATCCCACCCGCCTACCTCTTCAAACGGCTGAGTTATAGCGTTTTTAAGAAATGCATAAAAATTTCCACTAAAATACCAGGCAATTTTAAGACGAAGTAACAGTCGCGCAGAATTAACAGGAGGCAAATTTTTTTTTAAATTTTTTTCTTTTTCACTTTTGACCCACTTAGAGGCGGAATTTTCGAAAAATCTCAACGGATTCTTGTTCGCACGATCAGCCCCGATCGTTTGAGCCTATTTTTAGCCATAATTTTCCAAGGAATTTTTAGGAATTTTCACTTTTTGTTTTTCATTTTTGACCCACTTAGAGACGGAATTTTCGAAAATACTCAACGGATTCTTGTTCGCACGATCAGCCCCGATCGATTGAGCCTATTTTTAGCCATTTTTAAGCCATTTTTTGGAATTTTTTTTGGAAAATTTTTGAAAAAAAAATCCATGTTTTTATGTTACCAAAAGTTAGGTTATGTAATTACCTTTCGTTTGATACCTATCCCACCCGCCTACCTCTTCAAACGGCTGAGTTATAGCGTTTTTAAGAAATGCATAAAAATTTCCACTAAAATACCAGGCAATTTTAAGACGAAGTAACAGTCGCGCAGAATTAACAGGAGGCAAATTTTTTTTTTAATTTTTTTCTTTTTCACTTTTGACCCACTTAGAGGCGGAATTTTCGAAAAATCTCAACGGATTCTTGTTCGCACGACCAGCCCCGATCGTTTGAGCCTATTTCCAGCCATAAATTTTCACGGAATTTTCCGGAATTTTCTTTTTTTGTTTTTCATTTTTGACCCACTTAGAGGCGGAATTTTCGAAAAATCTCAACGGATTCTTGTTCGCACGATCAGCCCCGATCGTTTGAGCCTATTTCCAGCCATAAATTTTCACGGAATTTTCCAGAATTTTCTTTTTTTGTTTTTCATTTTTGACCCACTTAGAGGCGGAATTTTCGAAAAATCTTAACGGATTCTTGTTCGCACGATCAGCCCCGATCGTTTGAGCCTATTTTTAGCCATAATTTTCCAAGGAATTTTTAGGAATTTTCACTTTTAGTTTTTCATTTTTGACCCACTTAGAGACGGAATTTTCGAAAATACTCAACGGATTCTTGTTCGCACGATCAGCCCCGATCGATTGAGCCTATTTTTAGCCATTTTTAAGCCATTTTTTGGAATTTTTTTTGGAAAATTTTTGAAAAAAGAATCCATGTTTTTATGTTACCAAAAGTTAGGTTATGTAATTACCTTTCGTTTGATACCTATCCCACCCGCCTACCTCTTCAAACGGCTGAGTTATAGCGTTTTTAAGAAATGCATAAAAATTTCCACTAAAATACCAGGCAATTTTAAGACGAAGTAACAGTCGCGCAGAATTACCAGGAGGCATATTTTTTTTTAAATTTTTTTCTTTTTCACTTTTGACCCACTTAGAGGCGGAATTTTCGAAAAATCTCAACGGATTCTTGTTCGCACGACCAGCCCCGATCGTTTGAGCCTATTTCCAGCCATAAATTTTCACGGAATTTTCCGGAATTTTCTTTTTTTGTTTTTCATTTTTGACCCACTTAGAGGCGGAATTTTCGAAAAATCTCAACGGATTCTTGTTCGCACGATCAGCCCCGATCGTTTGAGCCTATTTTTAGCCATAATTTTCCAAGGAATTTTTAGGAATTTTCACTTTTTGTTTTTCATTTTTGACCCACTTAGAGACGGAATTTTCGTAAATACTCAACGGATTCTTGTTCGCACGATCAGCCCCGATCGATTGAGCCTATTTTTTAGCCATTTTTAAGCCATTTTTTGGAATTTTTTTTGGAAAATTTTTGAAAAAAAAATCCATGTTTTTATGTTACCAAAAGTTAGGTTATGTAATTACCTTTCGTTTGATACCTATCCCACCCGCCTACCTCTTCAAACGGCTGAGTTATAGCGTTTTTAAGAAATGCATAAAAATTTCCACTAAAATACCAGGCAATTTTAAGACGAAGTAACAGTCGCGCAGAATTAACAGGAGGCAAATTTTTTTTTTAATTTTTTTCTTTTTCACTTTTGACCCACTTAGAGGCGGAATTTTCGAAAAATCTCAACGGATTCTTGTTCGCACGACCAGCCCCGATCGTTTGAGCCTATTTCCAGCCATAAATTTTCACGGAATTTTCCGGAATTTTCTTTTTTTGTTTTTCATTTTTGACCCACTTAGAGGCGGAATTTTCGAAAAATCTCAACGGATTCTTGTTCGCACGATCAGCCCCGATCGTTTGAGCCTATTTCCAGCCATAAATTTTCACGGAATTTTCCAGAATTTTCTTTTTTTGTTTTTCATTTTTGACCCACTTAGAGGCGGAATTTTCGAAAAATCTTAACGGATTCTTGTTCGCACGATCAGCCCCGATCGTTTGAGCCTATTTTTAGCCATAATTTTCCAAGGAATTTTTAGGAATTTTCACTTTTAGTTTTTCATTTTTGACCCACTTAGAGACGGAATTTTCGAAAATACTCAACGGATTCTTGTTCGCACGATCAGCCCCGATCGATTGAGCCTATTTTTAGCCATTTTTTGGAATTTTTTTTGGAAAATTTTTGAAAAAAGAATCCATGTTTTTATGTTACCAAAAGTTAGGTTATGTAATTACCTTTCGTTTGATACCTATCCCACCCGCCTACCTCTTCAAACGGCTGAGTTATAGCGTTTTTAAGAAATGCATAAAAATTTCCACTAAAATACCAGGCAATTTTAAGACGAAGTAACAGTCGCGCAGAATTACCAGGAGGCATATTTTTTTTTAAATTTTTTTCTTTTTCACTTTTGACCCACTTAGAGGCGGAATTTTCGAAAAATCTCAACGGATTCTTGTTCGCACGACCAGCCCCGATCGTTTGAGCCTATTTCCAGCCATAAATTTTCACGGAATTTTCCGGAATTTTCTTTTTTTGTTTTTCATTTTTGACCCACTTAGAGGCGGAATTTCGAAAAATCTCAACGGATTCTTGTTCGCACGATCAGCCCCGATCGTTTGAGCCTATTTTTAGCCATAATTTTCCAAGGAATTTTTAGGAATTTTCACTTTTTGTTTTTCATTTTTTGACCCACTTAGAGACGGAATTTTCGTAAATACTCAACGGATTCTTGTTCGCACGATCAGCCCCGATCGATTGAGCCTATTTTTTAGCCATTTTTAAGCCATTTTTTGGAATTTTTTTTTGGAAAATTTTTGAAAAAAAAATCCATGTTTTTATGTTACCAAAAGTTAGGTTATGTAATTACCTTTCGTTTGATACCTATCCCCCCGCCTACCTCTTCAAACGGCTGAGTTATAGCGTTTTTAAGAAATGCATAAAAATTTCCACTAAAATACCAGGCAATTTTAAGACGAAGTAACAGTCGCGCAGAATTAACAGGAGGCAAATTTTTTTTTTAATTTTTTTCTTTTTCACTTTTGACCCACTTAGAGGCGGAATTTTCGAAAAATCTCAACGGATTCTTGTTCGCACGACCAGCCCCGATCGTTTGAGCCTATTTCCAGCCATAAATTTTCACGGAATTTTCCGGAATTTTCTTTTTTTAGTTTTTCATTTTTGACCCACTTAGAGGCGGAATTTTCGAAAAATCTCAACGGATTCTTGTTCGCACGATCAGCCCCGATCGTTTGAACCTATTTTTAGCCATAATTTTCCAAGGAATTTTTAGGAATTTCCTTTTTTTGTTTTTCATTTTTGACCCACTTAGAGACGGAATTTTCGAAAAATTTCAACGGATTCATGTTCGCACGATCAGCCCCGATCGATTGAGCCTATTTTTAGCCATTTTTAAGCCATTTTTTTGGAAATATTTTTGGAAATTTTTTGGAAAAAAATCCATGTTTTCATGTTACCAAAAGTTAGGTTATGTAATTACCTTTCGTTTGATACCTATCCCACCCGCCTACCTCTTCAAACGGCTGAGTTATAGCGTTTTTAAGAAATGCATAAAAATTTCCACTAAAATACCAGGCAATTTTAAGACGAAGTAACAGTCGCGCAGAATTAACAGGAGGCAAATTTTTTTTTAAATTTTTTTCTTTTTCACTTTTGACCCACTTAGAGGCGGAATTTTCGAAAAATCTCAACGGATTCTTGTTCGCACGACCAGCC